>VXAY01002246.1:371541-455407 GCA_013399855.1 Oxyruncus cristatus
CGCGGCGCTGCCCGCAGCTCCCCGAGCCGGAGCGGGGCGGAGGTAGCCCCGCACGGCCGTGCCCCGGGGAGCCGCTGGTGCGAACCCTCCGCCGCGGGCGCGGGGGCTGCGCGCAGCGCGGGGGGGACGTGGGTGCGGCGGGGAGTACGGGGGAGGCTGCGGGGCGGGGATGGACAGGGCACGCTGCGGGGCAGGCACCGACCCTCCCGGCCCCGCCGCAGCCCGGTGCCCGCTGTGCCTCCCTCAGGAGCGGCCGGCTCTGCCCTGAGGTGCGCTCGGGTTTTGTAATCGTCCGGAGCGGCGGGGACGGGAGGCTGTGCCGGGAGGGACCGGGACCGGGAGCGGGACCAGGACACGGGGCCGGGGCCGTCGCTCCCCTCCCGGTGTCCCCTCGCTGCCGGGGCTGCGCGGGGCATCGCTCAGCGCGCAGATGTCGTGGGATGTCGTATTGCTGAAAACTAGGGAAACGCGCTCCCCGGCTCCGCTGGAACTAGCCCGGTACCCGGACCGTGTGACCGGGGGTTGAGAGGAGCATCCCTGGTTCTGTCTGCTCCTGTGCTTCATTCCTACAGTCAGCATCATCCCTGCAAGGGAGCTCACGACGCGCTGTGCGGAGCCGCACGCGCAGGGGTTGCTGCTGGAGGCGGCTGGACTCAGCCCAGTCCGGGGGCGATGGAAAATTCGGGGTAGAGTTTTGAGTAAAGGTGACTCAACACGTCAGTAGCAACAGCTCCCACCGTGCCGCTTTGGGGACCCCCAGTTCCTCCTGTCTTGTGATGCCAAGGAGCGGGGAACATCCTTTTATTTAGCGTGCTTTAGGTGATAATGCCAAAGAACGGTTGCCGAGGGTGCTGCAGGCTATGGAAGGCACCGGCATTTTGGCTTAAAGAGTCTAAAATCGATAAATAGGATGGTTTGTGCAAATACCACTGAAGAACGGTGGAAATGCTGCCGGTCCCCCCTCAGCTCCCCCACCAGGGTTGTAAAGTGTGACCCATTAAAGAGCTCTAATGGCAGCCCAGTTTCTTCTGCATAAACCAAATTAATTCATCTCTGAGAGGTTGTTTTTCATACAAATTAAATGGAAAACTAGTTTGAGAGAGAAAGTGTGGGCAGAACAGTTCAGAAAAATCTGGATTTTCTGCCCTTAAGATAATTTGACAAGGTGTCGTCATTTTGCATGTCTTTTTTTAGAAGAGAAAATACTACTTGATCCCATATTCCAGCTGATATTTTATGTGTAGCATAGTAAACAGGGAATCCTGGTGTTTAGCATGCATGACCTGAGGGATGCAGAATTTGCTCCTGTTACCCTCACAGGCAAGGTTACCCCGCTTAAATATTTGTTCTCTCTTGCTTTCATGCTGCCTTATAAGCCAAGTATTTATAGTCCATGCGAAATTAGGGAGAACATAGCAGGAATGTGTAATGTCTCACAAGTGAGGAAGCCGTCACCGCGCAGGCTGCGAGCGGTGAATGAGTTTTGAAGGTCATTCCCTCACGAGCGCAGAGATTTCACGTCTTGCCGAGATCCACGGTGTCTCCTCACCCAGGCTGGTTCTGCGCCTCTCAGATCTAATTTATGTCTTTCTATTTTTACTGAAATCTGGAGAAACTGGCCGAAGCACGAGCCGTGGTGTTCACACGCAGTGCTGTGGATCCCGACGCACGTCTGGGGAGCGGAGCTGCCGCCGGAAACTTTGCACCGTGTGTTTTTGCTGCTGTGCCCGTGTGTTCGTGCTGCTTGCCCCAGCAGTGGGGTGGGCTTTGTACTCTCCCTGAAACGTGGCCCTTCTAACATGTCATTTGGCTTCATGGCTGGGCAGAAGGAAGCAGCACTCAGAGGCAGAGCGGATTTTAAGAGGGTTTATTTACATTTCGGATAATGGCACTGGTTAAACCTGTCACAACATTAACCTCTGGCTGTGCTTGCGGAAGGTGTGTGAGTAGGGGTTTGCTGCTGCTGGTTAATACCTGAGTATTCTGCTTCTAGGTAAAGCCTTTTTCATTTGATTAGTCAGGGTTTACTTTGCTAATATTCTCATGTTGAACCAGCAGTTCGTTGTCTGAGCTGGGATGAATCCTTCCTCTTTTCTTCCCTAATTTTCACTCCCGAACAGCCCATCCAAGGAGGTGGAGGAGGCTGGAGAGCCCATTCCTGGGTTCCCCCAGGTGCTTGTTTGGGGGACAGATCTGCTGCAGGCAGAGGGAGCGAGGTGCAGTGGGTCAGGGCAGCTGGGTTGGCTGCTCCATGAATGGTTTTGTTGTTGGGGTTTTTTTGTGCATTCCAGTAGTTTGCTGGTTTGGGGATGACGCTGTTCCAGTATCTGTCTCCACTGGATCCTGGGGTCAGTCCACGTCTGCGAGTGGGCAGGGCTGTGGGTCTCAGCCACTTGCTGGGACTCGGGGACTCGCAGCAGCTGCCTGAACGTGAAGATGTTGGGCTTATTTGACTGGGGAATGCTGAAGTTTAACAGTATTACAGGCCATGGAGGCACCTTTTAAGGCAGTAAAGGTGGTGGTTTGCAGCTTGGGGTCCATCAGGTGAGAGAAGCAGCAGTGCCCATTTCTGCTCCATCCCTTGGGGCTGTGCCGACTGCTGGGGACCCCACTGGTGGGTGTCACTGCCCCGAGACGTGTCCCCAGGGAGCAGTGGGGCTGAAGAGAGGGGCAGCCATTCCTGAAGGGGTTTTGCTCATCTCCATGGTGAGGGGCTGGCCTAGCTGTATATTTAATTTATGTTTCACCCCTCGTGCTCTGTGTCTCCAAGAGGAACGCGGAGCAGTTTGCAGGAGGGGCTCCTCGCAGCGCCGTCGGAGAAAACAAGCTCTGAAACACCAAGCAATGCCCTTGCGCTGTGGTTTGCTGTGAGTGAGCTGCTTGTCTGAGGAAATGTTTTAAATTCTTCACTGTGGTGTCAGTGGTGGCATAAGACGCTCGAAATAATTAATGATTTGCCATTGCTCGACGCATCAAGCATTTTCCTGAAAAGACAGTGGCGTTTTGTTTCAAACCCCAGTAGTGCTACAGGAACCTGGAGATGTGAGAAAATAGATGAACGGTTTCTTAGATGCAGAATGTGAGAACTTTCTTGTGTAAGATTGGGAAGAAATGAAAACAAGCTCCTGGCTGCGCTCTGGGACAAACCCCCCTGTTTCCCACATGGAGCACCAAGTTCTTTAGGAGCCCTGGCAGGATCATTAATATCAGGCAGCAGCACGAAGAGGAACCTGGGGGTTTGCGGCACTGGCTCCAGTGAAGGTTATTTGTTCATTATCTTTTTATCTTCTGAGAGTTTCCAATTGCTTTTCCCGGGAAGTAGGTTAGGAGACCGCTGCTTCCGCAGGGGCGGCTCCGATCTGCAGTCCCGAGCACAGGTGATGTGTGCTACCAGCTCCCTGCTCCCCACAGCGCCAGAAACCAGAGGCTCTGTGCTGAGCTGTGGTGTCTGTCTGTCCCAGAGCCTTCCCTTCTCTCCACAGCTGGAGCCCGGGTGTGGGGACAGGGACCGGGGCCAAAGCTGTTGTCAGAAATGGGGTGTCAGGCTGGGCTCGTGCGGCCCAGCTGTGGGTCTGCGTGGGGAGTCGGGCGCTCTGACCGTGCCCTGGTCTCGTGGGCTGGCAGTGGGAGGGTCTGGCAGAGCCTCACGGCAGCACCAGCACATGGTGGCAGTGGGGAGAGCCCCCCGGGAGGCCCCTGGGCTGCAGCGGCCGCGGGGTCACCCCCTCCCGGCCCGCGGGTCCCAGCGGTGCTGAAAGCGTTACCGCAGCTTTGCTGTTGACTCTTCAAAGTTGTGCTTTTATTTATAGCTTTGGAAATGGATTTGCAGCAGAAAGCCATCGCTCTGGCTCAGCTGTGTCTCCATGAGCTGTGCTGGCAGGGCAGCTCCTTCGCTCACGGCTCCAGCATTTCCATACACGAGGTTGGTGGGCTTGGATGGAAATTGCCTGAAATGCACAATAAGTTTGAAGGCAAAACAGCAGTTAAAGCAGAGTGTTACATCTCCTTTTCCTCTTAAATTTGTGTCTAAGTATATAATTTTAAATGCGAAGGATACAGAAGGCAGCTAAGGAAAACATCCACTAAACGTCCACTGAAAACTGGGGCCATAATCAGTCACATTTCAATGGGAGGCAAAACCCCAAGTTGTTTTGGAAACCTGGGGAAAATACTTCTAGTGCTGCACTTTCTTCACCAGCCACAATGTCTATTTTCTGTTCACTTTTCATACCTGTTTTACAGCATTACCTGCTGTGAACCCGCCGGCTATTCCCCCCTCAGGAGCCAATTTCCTGACAGAACTACTTTGCTTATCAGTTTCCTGTAGAAGATGTTGAAGGCAAATATAGATACAAATATAGAGACAGATACAGACAGAGATATCCACACACTTGTGCACACACACAGAGTGATGCTGTGGTAGACAGACGTCTACAACAGCACCATGAAAGAAGGAATTTGCTCCTTCTGTCATGTAAGAATTAGGTAATGCACAGCATGAGGCTTTTTTAGAGGTGTCTGGGGAATACTGAAAGTGCCGTGAGCAGCCCACTTATTTTTAATTTTTGAGTCACTCTCTGGGAGCCCCAAGGGATCGTGGACACGGGGATGACGTCGGTGGCCACGTGCTGGCAATGCCAGGACTCACACGATGCTTCAGTTTGCCCCGTACAGGACCAGGGGCACCAAAAGCCCCTGTGATCCCTCTCTGACCTGGCACATCTGTTTTGTCACTGAAACCTCAGAGATGGCTTCTCCTGGAAGCTGTAGATGAAGTGGACAAGGACTGTGTGGGGAGCAAGACCCTCCCTGAGGTGCCATCAGTGGTGGTGGGCAGGGTCCTGCTGGAGATGCCCTCAGTCTGTGGAAGCTCCTCCACAGCTCCAGCAGGAGCGAGTGTCCTCTCTGGGGTGTGTGGCATCATAGAATCATGGAATGGTTTGGGTTGGGAGGGACCTTAAATCCCATCCAGTGCCACCCCCTGCCATGGGCAGGGACACCTTCCACCAGCCCAGGTTGCTCCAAGCCCCGTCCAACCTGGCCTTGGACACTTCCAGGGTTCCAGGGGCAGCCACAGCTTCTCTGGGCAACCTGTGCCAGTGTTTTATCACCTGTAGTAAAAAACTTCCTTATAACTAATCTAAACTGACCCTCCTTCAGTTTAAGATGTTTTCCCCTTGTCCTACCACAACATCTCCCTACTGTGTGCCAAGGATTGCTAAGTGTGGGTTGGGACACTGGGAATGGGCTCTGCCTGCGGAACGTTGGGTGAATTTGGGTGTCAGTGGAAAGAGGGGTCCCTGTTGGCTCTGGGACAGCTCCTTGATGGGCCCACGGCCCTCCATGTTTAAGGGTGACCTGTGCTTATTTTTGTCTTGTGCTCTGTGAGGAGGGAATTTGGCGGTGAGAAAAACCCAACCCTGTGGTACCCTCAGCACCTCAACCTGCTGGGGCTTGTAGGACTGTCCCATACCCCTGGTGAGCACGGTTTGTGCAGGACTGGTGGGAATCCTGACCCGGCACACGGAGCAGAGCACACGTGTGCTCCCATGGAAACTGGAGTGAGCGGCAGTGGCTCCAAGCAAACCCTCTGAAATCATCGTGCTCCCCATTTCCAGAGGCAGAGGCAGAGTGGCACTGCTGTCAGCTTTAGAAAGGACGTGTGTTACTGGAGAAGGCTGGGAACAAGCAGGGTTTGCCATGAAGTGCTGTGGTTATCTGGCCTGTCGAGAACAGGGGCCAGGCCTTGGGCTGTGGCAGAGCTCTGAACGCTGCCTTTGCCTTCGGCCACTTGTTTGTGGCCAGAAAACCCAATTATTGTTTGCTTACAGCAAGCTTTGGACTTGCTTCTGCAAATAAGAAGGTTTCAGGTCAAATTCTTTTCTTTGAAATGTTTCCGGGGTAAATTATCCGAGCGGTGTGGGAGCAATTCCCTATTGATTATCTGGAATTGCTGCGAGGCTGAAGTGTCCACAGCGAGCATCTGCACAGGCTGTGGCTCTCACGTGGCACGGAGGGATGGGAGCAGGTTCTGATGGGTGCAGTGACACTGTGGTTAACGTGTGTGCACATGGGCTGGAGTTTGTCATGCCAGGGCTAGGGGGGTGATTGGAAGGGATCATTAAATCACAGAATCATGGAATGCTTTGGGTTGGAAGGGATCTTAAAGCTCATCTCGTTCCACTCCCTGCCATGGGCAGGGACACCTTCTGCTTGACCAGATTGCTCAAAGGATGGGGCTAAATCCCCTCCTCTGGCAGGATTTGCATTTGCCTATTTTTGGTTGTTCCTACCAACCTATTAGAAGTTCAGAACTCAGGAAACTATATCCTAATTTGTGGATTCTCCCCTTGTATTCCCACTGTCATTAAAGCCACTGTGTCACTTGATGACTCTCTAAAATCTACTCAAATTTTTTGTGGCACCTTCACCGTGCCAAGAGATGTTTTCCTTGTGCCCCAGCCAATGCCAGCAGAGCTCTGCCAGCTGCTGTCTGAGCCCAGGAGAAAGGCAAACCCTCTGTCCTTGGTCACCAAGGAAGGAATCCACACTTGAAACATTTTTGGAGCTGCCGCATAAGCACAACACCACCTTAACCAGGACAGGTTCCGTGCCTGGGGGCGGGAGCAGCTCGGAGGATGGAGCAGCAGGAGCCCCGTGGCTGCCAGAGCTTCTTTGCTTGGTGAGGAAGAGGAGCGTGAAGGGCAGCGGGGCAGGGCACACGAGCTGGCTCCATGTGGGAACATGTTCAGTGGGACTCACAGACATGAAAGCTTTTTGTTGTTGTGCTGGGATGACTGGCTGGAACGGCAGAGAGAAGGTCCCCAGTGCTGCGTGTCACCGCCAGCTCACTGAGCTGTGCTCCTGTCAGTGTATGAAATACTGATGCTTCTAGAAAATGAAAATAAAAAACTGAAAGTGAAATGAAATGTCATGAAATGTGTCACCCCAGCAGCGTGTTTGCCTGTGTGGTTTGTGTCAGGGTGCCAGAGGGTGCTGGGGCAGAGGCACAGTGAGCAGCACTGGCAGGAGATGCACTGGCTCTTTGGAGATCAGCTCCTTTCTCTCCAGAAAAGAAAGCCTTTGGAAGTGTGTTTGCTTCCAGAGGCAGGGTTAGACAGGATATTGGGAAGAAATCCTTGGCTGTGAGGGTGGTGAGGCCACAGGTTGCCCAGAGAAGCTGTGGCTGCCACCGGACCCTTGAAGTGTTCCAGGCCAGGTTGGACGGCGCTTGGAGCAACCTGGGACAGTGGAAGGTGTCCCTGCCCATGGCAGGGGGTGGGATGGGATAAGCTTTAAGATCCCTTCCAACCCAAACCATTCTGAGATTCGATAATTCTATCTGCAAAAAATGCCTGCTCCTGAGAGTGTGAGGTTTTCTGGGAAGGGCCAGGGCAGGGGGCAGGTGTGTGAATGTCCTTCAGGTGCTGACAGAGAAAAGCTCTTTTTTTTTCTAAGCAAAACCAGGATTTCTCTAACTTTGCAAAGAGTGATCCAGTGGGATCCCAGGGAGCAGCTGGGTGCTTTGTTCCTCCTGCATCGTTGTTTTAAAGCTCCAGGCCCTGCTCTGCCCTTAATTACACTTTGGCAATTACTGTCCGAGCACATCACCTTCTCCAGTGCCGTTGTCTTTGTCCGCAGGAGTGACTTGGCAGCTGAAATTTCATAAGGAATTCAGTTAATTCTGCACATACAGAATGCAAGATGCTGTCGTGTTTCCTCTGGCTTGTTATGTGTGAGGGCCACGGGGGTAAAATCCAGGAAAATCTGATTTTCCTCAGCAAAGTCAGCGGCTGTCGCTGCAGATCCACATCAGAGCTGCGCTACCCACCACGGCAGGGCCACTTTTACGTAACCATTGGGTAGGGCAGAGCTGTGCTTCAAGCCACAGGATCAACTTTGTGCTTCCACGAGTGGATGATCCCAGTTCTCCTTATGGAAACCAAGGGGTGTTTATTTTCCCAAATTGTCCCGTCTCTGGTCCTGGCCAGGAAAAGTCGATGCAAGTGGAAACTGCTCCTCTGTGGATGAGGGAACAGAGTGAAAACCTGCCTGGTTCTGTAGGATGTACTTTGGGCGGGGGAAATGGAAAGGTTGGGAAATCCCTCCTGGAGAGGCACGGGCACTGCAGGGCTCGGAGCCATGGGCTGGCTCTGGTTTTGTCACAACAATTTGAACGCACTTTCTTTGGCTGTTTGAGCCGGGAGCCTCCGGACCGTTGCGATCCCGCCAGAGCCAAGTGAATGCTGAGTTCCATTTTCCTTCCCTGGGAGAGGCAGTTCTCTGCACTGAGCAGCTCAATGGAAATTCAAGGTTTACTTGTATTTTAATCTTTCCTATCTGGCAGTAAAGAACACCAGCCCTGGACTCCTGAGCAGGGAGAAAGCCTGTGGATGGGTCGGGATGCTGCAGGAGCAGTGAATCAAGGGGGGTCAGTCCCTGCCAGGTAGCTGCATCTCACCAGACAGACAAGGTGCTTTTTTAAGTGATAATTAAGTGCAGCTTCCATGGCCAGTGAGGCCTCAGCTCATTAATATGGGACGTCAGGGTGTGATCAATGCTGCAGCCGGAAATGGAGTATTTTGGCTGCATAATGTCTTTTACTGAAGACTTTAATTATAGTGGCATATCTGTCATATGGATGAGGGGCTTGTGTTTTTCAGAGGGTTTGTAATGGTTTTTTCAGATCGTGTTGGCTTTTACCCTGGCACACAGCATGGGATCCCGAGGGAAATGTCCATCCAACTGTCATCCAGCTGGGTTTTCTTCTTTAATAAAAAAAGACAAAAATTGAGTCAGCCATTCTGGAGAGAGGCTTTAAGAATATATAGATCAGGCAGTTTGTAGGAATTGCAACAACCCTTATACACTTAGCTCATGGAATGGACAGTATATTGGGACCACGTAAAAAAGCTGGAATCCAATAGAGTTATGTTTGAAAAACAGATAATAAACATGCTGAGCAGGTACTTTTCATGAATCGATTTAGTTCTCATTAGGCTTGCACTATATAGTTTGCTGACTAATATTTCTGGCTTGCAAGTAAGAACGACTTTCCAAAGGAATGAGAACAGGGTGGTTTTGGGACCTGAAAACCTGGAGCTCCTGGGGCCATTGGTAAAGAAGAGATGTGAGGGCAACAGAAACACAGGAGCAGAGGGGAGGGCTGGGGTTGGAGTGACAGTGGGACGGGGCAGTGGAGGTGTGATGGATATTGGGAGTGTCCCTCGCTGTGCCAGTCCATCCTGCATCCGTACAGGGATTCTGTGACCCCTGTGCCACAGGGATTGCATCTGAATCAAGCATCAGTTCATCCAAGATAACTCCTGGACTGAGGTCCCACCAAAATTTCAGCATTCCTGGGCTCTTCCTCAGTATTAAGGTTCTTCTTTTCATCCTGAATGGACTTGCCCCCCTCCTGACCCTTGTCAGTGTTGTCCTTCCTATTCTCCCTCCCAGCATTTATTCCCTGACTTTTCACAGATTGGCATCATTCCCATTTGCAGTCTGATATGAACCCCCAAACCTGCAGGGAATGATTTCCCAGCCTGTCACTGTTTTTTGGGAGTGACTCCTTGAGCCCACTGAGTGGCTTTAACTGCCTGTGACTTCTGCTTGGTGACAGATTTCTTCATCTGAGTTTTGGGACGAAGCCGAGGGTCGTCAGGGCCATTCAGGGGGGTTAGAGGAGCTGGCAGCTGCCTCTGCCCTGCTCCCTACTCCAGGCAGGAGCAGGAGCTTGCAGGTCCCCCACGTGGTGCTTCGGTCCTCGCTGGTACCGCGTCCCTCAGCCTGACACCTGGGGTCTGTTCTGGACATGAATAAGGTGCTAATACCAAATTAATCCAATATAGTGAGCCATAAATAATGCTGACAGGGATTCCTCCCTGCCCTGTGGGGTGCTTCCCACTGCCAGCAGTGACACATGGGCCCCTGGGCAAAGTCCCCTGGAATTAATTAAATCCACAAGTAACGGGCTGGGAGGAAAGCGATGGGGCTGAGGCTTTCCCCAGTGCCAGCGAGCGGAGAGCGATCCTGCTTCCAGAGGGCTTTGTAATTAGCACGTGGAATTTTGTTCCAGGATGTCATTGAGTGTAATGGGGAACGATGGCTGAGGCGCTCCAGGCTGATGCGGTTTGGAAGTTCTGTGGGCGGTGTGTAATTCCCAGCTCTGCTGGGCTCTTCCCGAGACACATTTTTTTGGGACAAGGTTAAACCCCGTGTCCATGAGCTGATGTCGAGGGGCCGTGTCACATCCTGCCCGTGTCCTGGGGCTGCTGGGGGGAAGCCACCCGGAATGGCTCCAGCGTTGGCTTCTGCTCAGGACTTGGGGCCCCATAAATCATCCCGGCAGGAGTCCCTGCCTGCTGACCCCCGCACACGCTGCCTGGCGGTTCAGTTTGCTTTGTTCCACGGATTTCTGTGGAGAGAGAGGAAAAGTCAATGTTGGGTGCAGCTGGAAGGGCTGGGATTGTCAGGGGAACAGGGGAACAGGGCTGATGGCAGGCAGGAGACACTGCCACCACCCAGGAGATGCCCTTGTGCCCACTGCCCTGCTGCTGCATCAGGGACATCAGATGGAGTTTCACATCCAGCCCCTGGGAGTGATAACAAGGGGCCATAACCCACTGGTGTCAGTCCAGGTCCAGCTTTGTCCCAACCATGGGGCTCTGGGAACTCCTCCATGGGCTCCCCAGGTCAGTGCCACTGAGGCAGTTTAGAGCTGTGTGCTTATTTATTCCAAAAGTAAGTGCCAAGGGGGTTATTTATTTATATAGTGCCAGGTTTGCTTTTGCCTCTTTTATTTGTTATTGTAACACAAGCTGGATCCTTCTTCACTTGTCTAAAGGAGGCTGGAGCCCCTCTGCAGTGGAGACAGGCTGGGGGAGACCTTAGAGCCCCTTCCAGGGCCTAAAGGGGCTCCAAGAGAGCTCAAGAGAGACTTTGGACAAGAGTCTGGAGTGACAGAACAAGGGGAAATGGCTTCCCACTGCCAGAGGGCAGGGAGAGATGGGATAGTGGGAAGGAAGGGCGGGGAGGCCCTGGCACAGGTTGCCCAGAGAAGCTGTGGCTGCCCCTGGATCCCTGGAAGTGTCCAAGGCCAGGTTGGACGGGGCTTGGAGCAACCTGGGGTGGAACAAGATGAGGTTTAAGGTCCCTGCCAACCCAAACCATTCCACAATTCCATGATCTGTAGCAGCTTCCCAGGCAGACTGGTGCTGGTCCAGACCGTGCTGGTAGCGTTGGTGTGTCGGTGTTGCTGAAGGAGCATTTCCATTCCTGCTGTTTTCCCTGTGTCCAGGCAAAGGAAATACGGGGCTGTTTGGCTGCTGCACTCTTCCAAGTGAGCAACCTGGCATGAAACAGCCCTTACACGGGGCACGGGGAGGGTGAGTGCTTTGGAACGTTTCTTATAGGTGTGCTTGGGAAGAAACATCCTCTGATAAACTACAGAAGCCAGAAGAGACTCTTCTGAATGCACTCGGTTCTTCTGTAAGTGCTGCAATTATCCTGGTCTTTATTTGGAGTGTCAGTGAGCCACGGGATATGCTGCTTTGGCCTTTGGCATCCCTGGCTGAGGGAAGGGCTGAGGGGTAGTGGAGCTTGGTACAACATTAGAACAGATTCACTCAAGCCCTTCAAATATTTATGGCCTTGCAATCCATACACATTTTAAGTGTATTTGACATCCTCCTACACTGCTCTTACTTATGGAGAGACTCTGGAGAGCGTCTGCCCGGCTGTGGGGGTGGCTGCAGGTAGCTATGGGTCGTGGGGGTGTTTTGTGGCTGAGATTTAGGAAGGATTCTGTTCCTAGAGAGCTCCTTAGTGCGAGGAGGGGCTTTGTACAGCACTCAGAGGTGGCTGATGGCTTGTGCAGCCAGTGGATTGGGGGGCAGGATATTGGGATGAAGGAGATCTGTGGGTGCTGGCTGGGCAAGGAGGGTTTTGGCTGTGGGAACCATCTGTTCCTTGCCCACCCAGCCACCCCTGCACTGCCCCGGCTCACCATCACCCCGGGGAGGTGGGGCAGCCCGAGGAGGTTTCTCCCAGGGAGTCAGAGCCACCCCGGCGTTCGCTGCGTTCCCCAGGTGCCCTCCCCTGCCCAGGGGTGCCAGAGGACCCGCCACTGCGCTGGCACAGCAGGGCCTGGTGGGCTGGCACAGCCCAGCAGCCAGGCAGGGGGGCTCTCAACACAGTCAGGGACATTTTGGGTTCCCTTGAAGGTACTGAAATCCAATTAAATGGAGATGGATCATCTCTTTGGCTGGGTGATTTGTCTGCACGGCTGCATGGCAGCACTCCTCCCTCCCTCCTCCAGGATATTCAATAGGATCTCATTGGACACTGGGGAAAATCCCAGACCCCTGAGCAGCATCTTTGGGATATTGGGCATCTTGAGCATCCAGCCAAGCATCTCCCTTTTTGTGATCAGTGGCTGTTCTTTCAGGGTCCTGCTCCATCCTCAGCCCCCTGGACATGGGCCTCTTTGTGTTGTGGTGGCTGCCAGGAAGGCACATTTCCCTTCCCAAGTCCTGAGGACAGCCACGATCTCTGCAAATATCCCTGTGGGAGACAGGATTGCTCTGATGGGATAGGTGACCTCAGTCCTGGAAGGGATATGTGACACTGAGCCAGGGTGGCCTTGGGACCGTGGCAGGGTCACTGTGACCTCTCCATGCATGAAGACAAGGCAGAGGAGCCAGAGGCAGAGCTGTAGATCCCAAAGACCCGCAGTCCAGGCAGTTCCACCAGCTGGAAATGGGGCAGGATGCATGAGAGGACCATTGGCAGTGGTGGGCCTGGCACCAGCCCCACCAGCTCGGAAGGGACAGCAACTTCCTTTCTAGCCAAAAAAAAGAGTCAGTTTTAACAAGCCCGTTGCCTTCCTGACGGAGGGATAATTCTTGTCAATCTGCCACTTTTTACTGTGATGTGCTAAAAATAGAGCACGATTTCCAGGCAGCAGTCGCACATTCTGTGGTCGTAATGAGCTCTTAAGGTAATTACCTTTGGTGGGAAAGAGCTGGAGACAGGGTGTGTTCAGCTGATAGAGGGAGGGTTTGCAGGAAACCGGTCTGTGCTCCTGCTGAAGGGCAGCATCCCACATCAGGGGAGGGAGGGGGCCACAGGAGAGCTGAAAAGGGGATTGGGACGAGGGCCTGGAGGGACAGGACAAGAGGGAATGGCTTCCCACTGCCAGAGGACGGGGAGAGGTGGGATAGTGGGAAGAAATTCTTCCTTATGAGGGTGGGGAGGCCCTGGCACAGGTTGCCCAGAGAAGCTGTGGCTGCCCCTGGATCCCTGGAAGTGTCCAAGGCCAGGTTGGACGGGGCTTGGAGCAACCTGGGCTAGTGGGAGGTGTCCCTGCCCATGGCAGGGGGTGGCACTGGATGAGCTTTGGAGTCCCTTCCAATGCAAACCATTCTGGGATTCTATGACAGGCAAATGTCATCCTGGGAGGCGGCAGCCACCAGCTGTTCACACAGACACCTGCTTTCTTCCCATGTATGAAACAGTCATAGAATCACAGAATCACGGAATGGTTTGTATTGGAAGGGACTCCAAAGCTCATCCAGTGCCACCCCCTGCCATGGGCAGGGACACCTCCCACTAGCCCAGGTTGCTCCAAGCCCCGTCCAACCTGGCCTTGGACACTTCCAGGGATCCAGGGGCAGCCACAGCTTCTCTGGGTAACCTGTGCCAGGGCCTCCCCACCCTCACCAGGAACAATTTGTAGTAAAAGAATATTTTAATCGATTTAATTTCTTCAAAGCCGTATTTTAAAGTGCTGCTCCATAGCTGGGAGTTATCTTAACAGGAGCTATGATCTAGACTAAGAAAGTGCAACGTGCCACCCCCTGTCAAGCTTTGCCCTCCCAGAGGTTGTCCTGAAAGCCACCACTAGCCTGGGCATCCTCTCTCCCTGCCAGCTCCTGGTGCCGGGGGGCGCTGGGCAGGTAGGGATCAGACCCACCTTTTCCTGCTGAGGCTTTGCTCTCCCCGGGTCAATAAATAATCTCTTGGAGCACTGCGTTGCCTCCCAGCTCTGTAAATCAATTTACAGTGTTGCAGAGTATCTAGTGCTTGCATGAAATAGGTAAATTACATCTCCTGCTGTTCCAGCTTGGTAACGAATTCGATACCATCTTAAGAATATAAACCATCGAGAGCGTTTTTGTGTGACTCAATTTGCCGTTGTGTGGCAGAGGGGCTGATCTCTCCCTGCACTGCCTTTCCCAAGCCTCTGTAATCCCGGGGCTTTTCTTTATCGCAGTCTCCGACGTATTTCCACAATTACAGCCAGATTTATGTAGCTGCAGCTCCCTTCCCACGCGGTGGGATATGGCCTCTCCAGCCTGGGGTTCTGCAGCCGCCCCAGGTGTGCACAGTGTGACGAGGGGAGAAGCCTGTACAGCCGTAACTCCTGCTTTATGGAGGCAGCATTCCCTCAGCCTTCTGGCTTTTTCCAAGCGTGGCTTTAGCCAGCTAAGTGCTAGTATTAACCCACTCCACTCCTGCTCCCATCAGTGGCTGCGGGTTCAAGATTTCCATCATTCATCGGGGAATCTAAACAGGAGGGGGATTTCACCTGTCCCATGTGGTGCCTCGTGCACTGCTCACCTTCGGGTTCCTGCCAGTGGTGGGATTGCCCATCCCGGGATGTCAGCCTCGGGGAAGAATTTGCAGAACCTTCCTTAAAATAAACTTCTGCATCAGGGATTGGGGTTAACAGCCCCATTGCAGTCAGCGTTCCTTGGGAAGGGGTTGTCAGGGAGGATGGAGTCAGGCAGGAGGATGGGGCATGGGTTGCCTGATGCCGGTGGTGCAGGAGGACAAAGCCGGGCTTATGAAATCCCTGCAGAGGGGCAGGACCCCGGCCCTGCCCAACCGGCCGCTGCAGTGGGTCTGATGTGGTCGGCAGAGTGATGGGAGCTGTGGGATGGGTGACGGACACCCTGAGGAGCAGAGCCGTGGTGACAGGCAGGGTTTAGTGCGATGCTGTGGCTGGGAGCCTGGCACAGGGTGGGATGCCTTTGCCCATCCCCACCTGCGGCTGTCCCCCAGCCTGGGGGCTCTGCTGCCCTGGCGGGGCAGAACCCAGACCCAGAGTGGGAGCTCGAGGTGCTGTCCTGAAGCTGCTGCAGCCACTGAGCGGGGTGTAAATCTTTGGTTGTGAGCAAAACAGTGCCTTCGTGCAATTAAAGCCTCTCCTGTGCAATATAAATATCATCACTGTAATAAAAGCAGAGGGGTCTGGTGCTGGCAGATAACAACTGCAGCAGGGGACCAGCATGAGCAGAGCTGTAAGTGAGGGATGCTCGTGGTCCTCGCTGTTCAGGGGACGTGGCAGTGGCTGAGTGTGTTTTGAGTGTGGGGTCACAGGCCAGGACATCAAATTTTTATCTTTTAATTGGTTGACGCCATATTCCATCAGCTGGGCTGGTGTGGGATTTCCCTGTAATTAATACTAATGAACATGTCTGTTGGAGAGGGTACTGGAAAGCTTTTTTCTCCCTTAATTAGCATATTGGTTTAGACCAGATCCCAAAAACACAACCTGCCCATAGCTGAGTTGTGGAAGGGCTCTGGGCCAGGGGGGATGGTGATACCACAGGGCCCAGTGTCCCTGTGTGGGGCTGGATTTGGGGCAACTGTTGGGGAATGGCCTCCTGCCTCCCTGGGGGAGCATCTCTGCTGTCAGTGGGGCAGAGCAGAGCCCCCATTACCCGTCACCTGAGAGCTCACTCGGGCTGTTGGAACTGGCCCAGAGCCTTGCACTGCCCAGAGCAGGAAATGACAACCAGGAGCTGTTCCAAAGGTGATTACTCTTTTCCTTCCCTCCTTATCTCAAGTGCCTTTCTGCTGGGTTGCCTGACACTGAACCCCAGGCATTTTGCTCCAGTATTTGGTATGCTGAGCACTGCTGGGACCAGGGAAGTCCAGGAGCTGTGGGTGCTCTGCCCCAAAGCTGGGCTGGTGCCTGAACCCCACTGTGCTGCTGGTGCTCCCCAGGAAGGCTGATCCTCGAGCTCCCCTGTGCCCCCAGGCTCACCAGTGCCTCGGGGTCTACACCAGCCCCCTCTGTGTGGGCCTCAGAGTGATGCTCTGCTCCTTGGGGTGATGCTGTGGTCCTCAGGGTGATGCTCCTCTCCTCGTGGTGATGCTCCCTTTGGTTGCCATTTGCAGTCTCCATGGGCACCAAGGGATGCTGCCGAGGATGTGGTTTGTCCATGACTGAGCAGTGGTGCCCCTGGGCACAGCGAAAGGTCTGCTTTGGTACCCAGCTAAAATCTGGGGGTGTTTCTGGAGGTGGCTGAGGTATATGCATTGTCAGAGGCTTGAACTGTATCTCTGACAGCCCAGAGCCTCTATTTCCTGTGCTAAGCTGCAGCAGCTCTGAGTGATAGACAGGGAGCAGTGGATCCTGGAGACAGGGAACAGTTTGGGATTGTTTCTGTATCAGGTCTGATACGGCAACTTACTGGAAGAGAAAGGTGCTGCCTGGACTGCCAGGGGAGATCCCAGTTCCAACTGCCAGGCAGAGCTTGCTTTTCCCTCTCCATTCCCTCTGCATATTCCAGACACGCGATCCACACTGACCCTGCAGCCACCTTAATTTCTGAGTGGCTCAGAATGACAGGACTGCACTCCTCTGCCATTTATCCATCTATTTGTGTGGCGTAGGGACCTAATGGAGCGAGTAACGCCCGAGCTGGCGGCTCTGCAGGGCCACAGCACAGCGCTGTGCCTGCGGAAAGCTTTGCATTCCAGCCGTTTGCAGTCACCCCTGGGTGGCTGGATGGAGGGATGGATGGATGGAGGGATAGATGGGTGGAGGGATGGATGGCCCCAGTGCTGCCAGGGACCTCTGGTGCCCAGTGCTGCACACTGGGGGGTTGCTACACACTGGTTTGTACCGTGGGTACAGGGGCCTGTTGCGATAGGACAAGGGAGGTGGTTAAACTAAAAGAGTGTCAAATGTAGATTAGATACAAGGAAGAAATTTTTTACTATGAGAGTGGTGAGGCCCTGAGACAGGTTGCCCAGAGAAGCTGTGGCTGCCCCTGGATCCTTGGAAGTGTCCAAGGCCAGGTTGGATGGGGCTTGGAGCAACCTGGGCTAGTGGAAAGTGTCCCTGCCCATGGCAGAATAGACCAGATATCCTTTAAAGGTCCCTTCCAACCCAACCCATTCTGTGATTCTTTGACAGGATCCTGGATAAATACTGTTTTGGACCCAGGGGTTGCAGCATCAGTCCCTGGCACATTCAGACCATGCCCAGGATACCACCCTGGTGCAAACATCCCTGTTGCTCTCAGGACAGGGCTCAGACCTGGGAGCTCGCTGCATCAGAGCAGTTCCTTGCTGGGATCCTGGCTCAGCACTGATGTCCTAGAGCTCATGTGGCCTCTCAGCCCCTGGGAGGTGCTGAGCAAACCAGCACTTGTCTCTGAGTGTGAGGGACCCCAGACCTTGGTAAACCATCAGAAACCCACTTTGGCTAAAGCACTGAACCCGGAGGAGCGATTCCTCCTGGAATTGGTTTAGTTGGTGCTGTGCCACCTCAGTTCTCATGCTGGAGAATGAAATCTCCACCCAGCACCCTCCTGTGTAGCCAAGTGAAATGTGGTTGCGTCAGCTAATCAGGGACTGACACAATTTGGAAAGTCCTTGGGGGGTTTTAAAGGGCAGGGATGTGCAATACGGAACCAGCCCCACGCGAGTCACACGGGCTGAGCCACCTGTGCAAGGTCAGCTTGGTCTCTGCTCTGCTTTCCTGCTTCTCCAGGAAAAGCAACAGCTGGGAATGGATCCACATCTCCAAGATGTAACTGAGGGGGAGAGTATACTTTTTACAAAGGCATGTAGTGACAGGACAAGTGGAATACAGGGGACAGCAGGGATGGGAACAGACGGTGCCTGTCTGCCTCCCCCTCTGGAGCATCACCATGAGGGATCATCACTGCAGGGATAGAAACTGCCCAGATTTAGACATAAAAGTCTAAAAAAATCTCTGGTGAGACCCCACCTCCAGCTTCAGGGGCCCCAGCATCAGAAGGATGTGGAGCTACTGGAGCAAGTCCAGAGGAGGCTCACGGAGATGGTCCATGGGTTGGAGCCCCTCTGCTCTGGAGCCAGGCTGGGGGAGCTGGGGGTGTTCACCTGGAGAAGAGAAGGCTCCAGGGAGACCTGAGAGCCCCTTGCAGGGCCTGAAGGGGCACTTTGGGCTATTAAAGCCCAAATCCTGCAGAGTTGCCTTGGGTGGGAAGAGCTTCCGTGCTGCAGTGCATCTCCTTCAGAGGATCACACAGAGCAGCCCGTGGTTGCAGTTTTTTCCTGCTTTGTCAGCAATAACATCTCCTTGTGAAGAACTACAGCTCCAGGGAGTTTTCTAATATTGGAGTTTGAAAAAACCCAACCCAATGCAGCGTCTGTGTGGTGTGTCCCGGGGCTCTGGGGCGGGGAGCCGGGGTGGCTGTCCCTCACATGGCCCTTGGGTTCAGGTCCGGGGCCAAAGGAGGGAAGGTGCCATCACAGCAGCATGTCCTGGTGGGTCAGACTGCACATGGGATGAGCTGCTCTGTGGCAGTGGTGGGCTCCTGAAGGGATGGACACCAAGGGCTCAGAGAGGGATGGATGCTGAGGAGGAGTCAGGAGCTGGTGGGTCCAACGGCTGTTTTGCGAGTGCTGCCACAGGACTGGGATGGCCTGTGGTGTGTGAGCAGATCCATCAGCTGCCTTTGAGGTCAGGGATGAGGAACCTTCTTACCTTTATTTCCCCGTCCCTTCTGTGTGCGCGTGTAAATCACACTGGTCTGAGCCCCTTCACAGTTCTTGTAGCACAAATAATACATCAGAAATAGAAAATGTGATCAGAATGCTTATTTGGGGTTGAATTAGTCACAGAGTCCTGGAATGGTTTGTGCTGGGAGGGACCTTAAAACTCATCTCATTCCACCCCCTGACATGGGCAGCGATACCTTCAACTAGACCTGATTGCTCCAAGTCTTGTCCAGCCTGGTGTTGAACATTCCAGAGATGGGGTAGCCACAAATTAGTGCAACAAATTAGTGCAATTTGCATTTCTCTTTCTAAGCCCACGAGCATCCCACAGGTGTATTTCCATTTCTCTTCCCGCAGGTCTCCCGAATCATCCCTTTCCTTTAGCAGGGACACGCTAATCCCATGTGAAACTCGCTCTGATGTGAGTAAGTGGAACAGACAGGCAGAACCTTTTCTCCATTAAACTCGAGGCGCAGAGTCTTGTGCACACACCGAGTGTTATCACAGACATGATATCCCGGCGTTACACGCTCTCGGGATACACGGCTGCTCAGGCGCTGCCTGGGAGTGAGGAGGATGATCTGGAGAGGGAAAGGGAGAGCTTCCCTTGCTCTGCTTTGGTGTGGCATGCAAAAAACCTCAGCCTTTTGTCCCATTTGAGTTTCTGCTCTGACCTGAGCTCTCTGGTGTAATGCAGCTCATTTGGGTGGGATTTTGAAGGATATGTCCAAGGTTGACCCGTGGCAGTGCTGCTACGTCGGGGGAAGTCCCAGAGGGGCTGCAGGTTGGACAGGGCCTGGAGCACCCTCGTCTAGTGGAAGGTGTCCCTGCCCACAGGGGGGTGTTGGAGTGGGGTTGGTCAGGCAGAAGGACCCCGTGCAGGGTCCCCAGCACTGCTGAGTCCTGGAGGAAAGTGCATGGGAAATAGAAGCAGGGATCCTTCCCGGCTCCATGCCCACCTGGAGAGCTATTCCTGTGAATCTGTGTAGTTAGCTTTGCTCTGCTCTCCTTCCAGTGGACAAACACTGGTGAAATAAAACTATATTTCATTTGGAATTCCCAGTGAAGACAAACCCAGCACAGTGCAAGCAGAGGAATTCTGCCCTGGCCATTAGGGCTTTCAGCCTTGCATCCCTCGGGCTTCCAGCTCAGCATCCCTTCAGCTTCCAGCACAGAGTCCCTCAGCCTCTTCACTGTGCTGAGCAGCAGATCTGCGGCCACTGTCCAGGACACACCATTCCAGCATTCCCAGCAAACATTTAGACACAGCTTTTTGGGATAAAGCCCGATGGAGGCCCCCAAGAGCAGCAAACCCAACCAAGCTCTCTCAACTCTGGTGTCTCCTGTAACTGCCCAAGGTCCTGGCAGGGCTGGGCTGGGCTGGGGTGGCTGCAGGTCCTGGTAATGCCTGTTCCCGCAGGTTTGCTGGAATCTTTAAGGTTGAAGAGCTCTGGGCAAAGCATTTCCAGGAGCTCCTGGAGGGTAAAAGGCTGTCAGCCCAGATAAATATTAGAACGGCAAAGAGGGGAAGGAGGAATGAGAGTGAGCAGGGAGACCAAGAGAGACGAGGGGATTGCTGCAATTCGTGGGCCCTTGGGACGGTGCCTGAGAGCCTGAGAGCCGTGTTCACATCCAGTCCAGCTCAAACAACCTCTGCGGGCGTCCGAGCGCGAGGGAAGGTTGGAGCGACTCGTGGTGCGGTGGGTTGAGGTGGTTCTGGCGGGCAGGGAGCTGGTGACCTGCACCCACTGGAAGGTGTGGGACTGGCTGGGCACCATCCCACACTCCTGGCATGGACACAACAGTTTCCTGGCACGGCACAGAAACCCCCTGTTATGGGATCTCCCTGCCACAGACCCCAGCTCTCACCTGGGGTCCAGCACACGCCTTGAGCAGGGAATGCTCCCTCTCTGGTTTCCTTCTGAGGGACAGTGTAAAATGAGGAGTTAACATGGCAGTAAGCTTTGGAACTCTCCACCACCAACAGCAGCTCAAATCATTAAGCCTGAAATAATTTTAATTGGATCCAGGATTCACTAGAGATTTTTTTGTGCTGTGGTGGAGCTGGACTAATTTCCCTGCTATCACACCAGTCATTGGGGCAGGGAACAGAGGAGACTCCCTGCTTGGCTTTGGGGTGCCTCTGGGTCATGAGGTGCTGGCTCTGTCTCAGCACCAAGCTGGGTTTAAAGACAGAGATAAATATTTTGTTTCTGATTTAAGTTCTTGGAAGAAATTCCCCAGTTTATTGTGGTGACAGGCTCCTGACATCTGCTCCCAGAGGCCAAAGGTGGGGGCCAGGGGCGGGGTGAACCCCCAGCTCTGTCGTGGTGGTTTGGGGATAAAAATTCAGTTAATTATTCTGCATGTCCCAATTAAAAATAAGGCATTTGTCTGTGCAGACAGATGGCAGATCCATGACCCTCACCCACAAGGGCTTTCCAGGGAATGTGTCTTTAGAGTGCGTGGACTACACAGAGAGGTGGGGTGAAACAGAAACATTAAAAATTCAATTTAAATGGACAGGCCTGGAGGCATTTGCAGCCCGGTGTGTCACAGCTCTCACTCCCGTGTCCTCTGGCTGAGGAGAGCCAGGTGCCAGGAGGACGCTGCAGACGTTAGTGGGGTCACAGGAGGATGGGGGAATTCCTCTGGCCATGGCCTGATGGGGCTGGGGATGGTTTGCTTCCAGCACAGGAGTAACCAGGGGCTGTTTTAAAATGTAGACAAAAAAGTCCCAGAGGGCATCAGAGATTTAACTGTGTTTGAGGAGGACTTGGGCGTACAAACAGCATTTGGTATTTGCACAGTGGTCCTACTCCTTGTTACAATTGGATGGTGTTTATAGAATCCTAAAATCACAGAATTCTGGAATGGTTTGCGTTGGAAGGGACCTTAAAGCTCATCTCATTTCCAGCCCCTGCCGTGGGCAGGGACCCCTCCCACTAGCCCAGGTTGCTCCAAGCCCCATCCAGCCTGGCCTTGGACACTTCCAGGGATCCAGGGGCAGCCACAGCTTCTCTGGGCAACCTGTGCCAAGGCCTCCCCACCCTCACAGGGAAGGATCCATATTGGGATATAGGGAGAGGTATGGCCAAAGCCCTGGACAGGTTAAAAATTGAGATGCTCTGGCCCCTGGGAGGTTTTGGAGCTGTGCACAGTGGGAGCAATGAGCGATCGCAGGAGCGGGATGAGATGGGGAGATTGTGGGAAGCAGGGCCTGGAGGGAGCTCAGGGAGAGCAGGAAGGAAGGGCTGGCAGGGAGAGCGGTCTGGAGCCGCTGGCAGAGTGGCAGAAGCACAGTCCCAGGCTGTGTGGGGTGCCGGCGCCGGCCCCAGCCCTGCCCTTGGCCTCGGGCCCTCCCGGCGGGCGGCTGGCGAGAGGCCTTCGAGGAACCGCCGCCACAGCGGTGCCGTGCCCGGCCTGCCCGTGCTGCAGCCACGGCAGGGGCTGCCCATCACAGAGGGGCAACGGGAGCGGGGGGCGGTGGGCAAACGCACGAGGGGAATCTGGTGCCATTTGTCACGGTGGGCCCCTGTGCCCACGCGCCGCGTCCGCCCCTCACCAGGATCGGGCGGCCGGCAGCTCGTGCCAGGGCGGCGGTGCTGCCGCAGAGAGATCTGAGCCGGGCTGCCCTGGGCTCCGGGAAGGCTCGGAGGGCTCCGGCTGTGGAGCTCCATCCTCCAGCCTGCTTAGGCACTCAGGACGCTCGGCTCCCCCGGCGTTGAGACCAAGGACGGTTTGCGCGCGGGTTGTACAGCTGGAGAGCCGCTGCTGACGTCGGTTGTTCTCCTCCCTGGCAGACGCCGGCGATGCCATCGGGTCACCCGCAATTTCAATGTTTAATGAGATGCTTCAATATTTAATCACACGTCGCTGTGGGTGTGTGTGCCGGAGAGGCCGCTCCGCTGGCACGGTGGCACGGGGATGCAGAGGTTCTTCTGCTCCAGCAAAAAGAGGCTGGAGGCAGGTGGGTGTCCGGGGGGGCACGTCTCCATGCACTCCCAGCACTCCCCCAGCCCGGAGGCCTGGGCAGAGCTTGCCCGTAGGAGCCAAAGCTCCTCTGTTGGAGCCAGGCTGTTTGTCTGTGGGAACATGGACTCGAGTCTGGCTCCACGGCCGAGCCTCCTGTGCCCTGGAGCCCCCCGGGGTGGCTGTGTCAGGATCATCCTTCCCGCTGCAGGACCCCTGGTGCTGCTCCCCGGGCAGGAGCTGAGCCGACCCCCTGGCACAGGCACCGCTCTGGCACGGGTGGGGCTGGGGTTTGTTGTGGGAGCTGTGGCCACAGCTGGGCTGGCAGCTGATCCCAAAAACAGGACAAAAACAGTGACCACAGTCCAGAAAGTTGCAGATGGCCTGGAGCAGGGAATGCTGGAGCGAGGAACTGCTCTCTGCTCAAGTCCAGCTGCAGTGAGCACATGGCTGATAAGCCCCACTTCAAACCAGAGTGCATCCCACCACGGGGCTCAGGGCATGGCAGGACCCCTGGGAGGCAGCACAGACTGGCATTCAGGGCACAGCAGGAAGGGGGGGATTCTGCAGAACTCAAGAAAGAGACTCAAAATGGGCTTTGCAATCCAGTGCAGCAGAGGAAAATAATATGAGAAAGGGAAACTGGAGGTCTGGGTTTGCTTCTGTAAAGAGGAGGGGGGAAGAAAAGAGCTGGGAGTGCAGGCTCCCGTTCCTGTGGAGGAAGGTAGTAAGCGTGCGGAGGGAAGAAGTGAAGCATTCCCTGGGTTTGCATTCTGGATCCCTTCCCAGTGCCCCCAGGATGCTGGATGTGGGCAGACTCCGGCTCGGCCTGCCAAGCAGCAGTGCCAACCTCCAGACCAGGCTGTTGCGAGCCTGAATCAGACCAGGAAACCTCTTCAGCTGCTTTATTTTTCTGGGATTAGAAATCAAAATCTTTATTATTAAATACTAACACTTCGAAAAAAAAAATCCCGAGGCTGGGCTCCTCCGTTGCCAATTCCATCAGTGCCAGTGCTCCCGGCTGGCAGCCCCTGCAGAGCCGTTATCTCTGGGAGAAATTGTTACACAATCCTCATTCTCATGCTGCAAAGGGCTTCGTTAGGGAACCCGGACATCAAAGCAGACCCAGAAACAACCAAGTTTCTGTTCAGAATCCAAGATGTTCGAGGAGGATCAGGAGTCTGGCCTTACAAAGTGCTCCAGAGAGCAGGTTGGGCTGGATCCTGAGGATGGAAAGCTGCTCCTTCCCCTGCAGCATGACAAAAAGTTGTGGTTTATAATGTGTCTGTGAGGGTAGAGCAATGTGGAAATCCTTTCCTGACCCAGTAGGCACCGGGAATTAACTGGGAGTGAATATGCATCATGTGCAGAATAAGTGAACAAGGAGTCTCGGTTCTGCTGCCCAGGCAGCAGGAAGGAACTGGTCCAGCAGAGTGGGATGCTGTAGTGAGATGCTGGAGTAGGAAGAGTGCTCCCTACATGTCTCTCTTCCCTGCATCCCTCCCTCCAGCCCTCCAGAGGATCCTCCAAATCCCTGAGTTTATGGTTTCTGAGCTGTCGAACACTGCAGGGTCTGGCTGTGCCGGTGCCGGGGGGGAGGGTTTGTCCCAGGGCTCCCCCTGCTCTGGCTCGGGATGTCTCTCTGTGCTCCAGGGCACTGGGGGCTGTGGGACGAGGCCAATGCCCAGCTCTCATCTTGCATCATCCTGCTCTAATGAACTGCTTTCCCAGTCCATGGACAGACTAATTTGGCTCCTGTCTCCCGGGCAATGAAGCCGTGGCTCGTGACCCCGCTGGCTCTTGAGCTGCCGGGAAGTCTCTGTGGCTCAGCCGAGGTAACCACGTTATCCCTGCACTGCCCATCAGTCCTGATGGGAAGGAATGGCCGTGTAGCTTCCCATTAGAACTAATGGGCATCACTGGAGCAGCCTGCCCAGCACAGGGAAGCTGTGCCCAGCATAGGGAAGCTGTACCTGGCACAGGGAATTTGTGCTGTGGGAGCAGCTGGAGGAGCAGAAGCAGGGACAGCACTGCAGGGAAACTGCCATGGGCAGGCAGGGGCTGATCCCCCTCAGTGAGGGAGGATGAAGGAGGGACACAGCTTCCCTGGGATGCAGGTCCCAAATCTTGTGGAGAGTGGGGCTGCACCAGATACTGCGGAAACAGGTCAGAGCCCTCAGACCCCCACAAGGAGATCCAGGGTTAAGGCACAAAAATTCTTGGATTTTCAAAGCAGCTTTTCATTTGGGGGGATCCATGAAAGAAGAGCAAAGCCCACAGATTCTGCCAGATCTGTAATTTTCACAACAGCCTCAGCTGCTGGATTAACTTTTGTTTCCTGGTTTTCCCTGAGCAGCCTGTTCACTTCCCGGCAGCAGGCAGAGGTGCAGCGCAAGCACAGAATACAACTACTTGCTCTCTCCAAAACTCAACATTTCTCGTGAAGCAGGAGCCCAATCCAGGTCAACCTTTGCTGGTTTAAACGAAACTGTTTCCCTTGGATGGATTTGGATGAGGCTGAAACTTTTGGAGTCACATGGTGATCCATCATAAGTAGCAATGATTTGATGTGTGTGGGTTTAGATGAGATCTTGGTAAGGAATTCTCCCCTGAGAGGGCGGTGAGGCCCTGGCACAGGTTGCCCAGAGAAGCTGTGGCTGCCCCTGGATCCCTGGAAGTGTCCAAGGAAGGGTTGGACGGGGCTTGGAGCAACCTGGGCTAGGGAAGGGTGTCCCTGCCCATGGCAGGGGGTGGGATGAGATGGGCTTTAAGGTTCATTCTAAGATTTTATGATTCTGTGATTACTAAGTCTCATCCTTTCCTCCCTTTCTCAATGCAGTTAGTGAAGAGGACAGAGGAGTCAGTGAGGGAGCTCAGCCTGATTGTAAAACGTTAAAAAGAGAAGTAAATGCACGGTGGGGGCAGCTCTCAGAGTCACTGATGTGGCTCCGCTGACCTTGGCACCTGGCTGGGCGGGCAGGCGGCCAACAGACAATGCCCACGGTGTGCCCGCCACAAAGGGGCTCTTCTTCCCCCAGAGCGTGAATGGCCGCTTGCCTCATCCCCTCCTTCCCCCCAAACAATGGCAGGAAAACCTTTCTTTGTGCTGGAATTCCCCTCTGTTGCTCTCACAGTCTCTGCTGAGCTCAGATTTGGGGGTTTCAAAGCCTTCTTTAAAACCCCCATCTGGTGCCAAGGAACAGCTGGTGGCATTGGGTGACTTTCCACACATCGCTGGGGTGCCCAGGTCGTGCCACTGCCATGGCAGAGCGAGTTCTCATCCTGCACATCCCCCACCTTGCTCCCAGAGACCCCCGGGCTCAGCCCAGGACACGGTCCCCGTGTGTCACAGTCAGCTCCTGCCCTTCCTGTCCTGTGCCAACATCAAATGGAACCCCATGGTTTTGCCCTGTTTTGTGTGCTGTGGGCAGCACCTCCTGTGCCTGGAGCTGGCAGTGGGGCTCCATCCTGCCCCCAAAGCCCCATGGGGGTTCCAGAACCCCATGCTCCAGACCCCACAGGTCTGTCTGGTCTCACCCATGTACTCAGTAGTGTCACTACACAGAGCAAAGGGTAGGAAGGTGTGGCACAATAGTGACAGGTCCATGGAAACAGCTGGGAATGGGGAAATACAGCACTGGCAGCAGGAGAGCTGATGCAAAACCTTCCCAATGCAGCAAGACACAGCTGCCCCTTTTCTGCCCATGGCTTTGGGCGGTGGTAGCAGGACCAGCACCAGAGCTGTGATGACCATAATGATAGCAGTTAATTAAAACACTTTTCCATCTTTAAGCCTGTTGCTGTTATCCCACTGAGTGTTCTGCATCCACTGCTGGATCATCCTGCCCCCAGCACGGGGAGCTGGGCTGGCATCCGATGCCTGACGGGCCGGAGCTGCTGCTGCTGCTCCTGCTTGGTCATTCCACTCAGGAGCTCGGCTACTGCAGGCTTTGACAGGCTCCATCTTTATAGCTTATTTCATGTTTTGAAAGATTTATTTGGATAAATTGCCAGATGAAATACTGCTTTCAACTCGCTGACCTGCTGGGCTGTTGTAGCCTTCCAGCGGCGCCATCAGGGAAAATTCCAGCCTCAGAAGTTCTCCTGGTATAAACGAATTGCCTCGGAGGTGTTTTGATGCAGAGCTGCATTAAGCAGAATGGGGGTTTAGTGACTGTGTTTGTTGGTTAAAGAAGAAAAGGAAACTTCTCCGTGTGTTTGAAGGGCTGGGTTGTTTGTCATGGCCGGCGTGGGCTGCTCTGGGAGTGGGAAGCTGGGAATGCCATGGAGGGATAACACTCATGGCAGATGCTGAAAGGAAACTGGAGCTGCTGCCCAGTGTGGTGCTGGAGTGTGGTGGTTGCTGTGGAGAGCTGCTGGGAACACGATGAAATTTGACAGGACAAGAGGACATAGCCTCACCTGCACCAGGGGAGGCTCAGGCTGGACATCAGCAGGAATTTCTTCACAGAAAGGGTGGTCAGGCCTTGGCAGGGGCTGTCCAGGGAGGTGGTGGGCTCCCCCTCTCTGGAGGTGTCCAAGGAAGGCCTGGCCATGGCACTCAGTGCTCTGGGTGGGGGACAAGGTGGGCGTCAGGCACAGGTTGGACTCGGTGATCTTGGAGGGCTTTTCCAACCCTAACGATTCTGTGTTTCTATGAAATATGTCTTAAAGGCATTTTCAGGTGTTATTTCTCTGGAGCCCTCCCAAGATTGATGATTTCAGGCTCCACATCAGTGCCCTCCTGCCAGAGCCAGAGCTGAGCGAGTCTGAGCTGCGTCTGCCCTCTGAGCTGAGCCTTGGAATCCTGCAGCTCTGCTCTGCATCCCTCCTGGCGAAGGCATGTGGTGCCAAGGCTCTGCCAGTTCTGCTCCAAGCTGGCTGCAGGCTGGGGAGCACCAGGCAGGGGGCACTGGGCACTTCTGGGATGCCCCAGTTGTCCGAGGCTGCAGGACAAGGCATTGGCACCTGCCCACTGCTGCAGCCCCAGTGTCTCTTGGGGTGCGGTGGCCTGTGCCATGCTCAGGGGTGCTGGCACGGGGTCAGAGAGGGTGGCTCTGCCCTGGCAGAGGTGGTAAAACCTGGGATTTGGGAGCAGCTGGGCTGCAGTGACGGAAAGTGTCTGAAGAGCTGGGCTTGGCAGCACCTGCTGCCTGCGGGTTTGGTTTGCTGATCCCTCATCCTCAGGGCTGCAGCAGCCACTGGGATTTAAACTGACAGCATGGAGAGACCACAGCTCCAGCTTGGCAGAGGAGTTGGGTGGGAGGGGGGTGAAATGAGAGAAAAGCCCCCCCAGCTCAGCAGCAGCACAGTCCAAAAGCACTGCTGAATCCATGCCCTCACCCTGCTTGGGACTGTTCTGGGCTCCCAGGAGATGGTCACGTTGGAGGTCCCTGGTTTCACAGCAGATTCCTGTGAGGGTAATTGCTGCTGGAATGCTGAAGGGACAGGGGATTGGATTCATTGGAGTCAGACCTCAGTGGGGCCAGCCAAGATTTCCTTCTATATGGGAAATAGGTAAACAGCACAGTAATAATATCAATGTATTTAATAGAATCGTGGAATCATGTTTTGTGGCAAAAGACCTCCAGGATCATTGAGTCCAACCATTTGTAAGTAGGAGAGGAATTCCAGGCTTTAATCATGTGGCTATGGCGGTATCCCTGAAGGGCTCTGGGTAGCTTTGTGTGCACAGCCACGTCCTGTCACTCATCATCATCATCGGCATCCACCTGAGCTGATCCTCTCCCAAACTGCTGGAATGTGCAGCTCTAGGGCATCAGGCCGAGCACAGCAGGGGGGTAACCACAGTGTGTCCCACCCATGGCAGGGTGAGGAGTGTCCCTGCTGCCACAGCAAGAGCTCCGGGTGCCTCCGGGACAACTGGCACAACCCGGGGCATAATGTGTGGTTCGTCAGTGCCCTGTTATTAATAGTTAATCAGCCTGCTCTGTATTTCAAAGCGTGTGGGCAAGGGAGGGAATTGCCAGCGAAGCAAACCACTTAACTCGGAGTCGCGTTTCTGGCGCGGAGCCTCCGAGGAAACGCTCTCCAGGTTTTCCTGGAGAGCTCATTACGGAGACAATAAAGGCCCGGGATAAATAGGATGCAACTGTTATTAACACGCGGTCCCTGGAAACCGGGCTAAAAAATCCTCGGCACTTGGACAATAAAATTGTGTCCTTGATCCGAGTGGTAGCGTGTTCCTCTCATTGCCATGGCAACGGCATCCTCCAGCGCTGCTCCCAGCTGCTCCTGCACGTTTGCTCTCGCTCACATCCTCTGGCCTGGGGGGTTTGCCTCTGAAACCATCAGCAATGCCTTCACCAGCTGCCATATTCCATCCATTCCACAAAGTATTCCCATTTATTCCTGCCTCCCTTCTCACACACTGTGGATAATGGGAGTTTCCTCAAGGCAAACTCATGCTGGCATGTGCCATCGCCCCGCTGGGCACGGAGAGCTGACTCCAGAGGGAAAATTTATAGCAAATGGATCATTTGGCTTTGTTTAGAAGTCTGTGTCTGGGGAAATTGGTGATGGAGAGAGGACTGGGTACTGGAGACCACCTCCTCCCCTCTTTACCTCTCAACCCTTCACCTCCTCACCTCCCCACCTCCTCACCTCCCCACCTTCTCACCTCTTCACCTCTTTGCACAGAAGCCATGTGTGCTCCATGCTGTGGTCATAGTACCATGGAATGGTTTGGATGGGAAGGGACCTGAAAGCCCATCTCATTCCCCCCCCCCTGCCATGGGCAGGGATACCTTCCACTAGCCCAGATTACTCCAAGCCCCGTCCAACCTGGCCTTGGGCACTTCCAGGGATGGGCAGTGGGTCGTGCTGGAAGGTCATTCAGAGGCACAGTGCAAATCAGAATATTTAACCCCAGGGATGAGCTGCAGGGAGGTACCTGCCCCTGGACACGTACCATGTCATGGGAACATGCCCGTGCCTGCACTGTGCCACCTCTGTGGGGGCTGTGGGTGCTGGCAGCAGTGCGGAGGCATCCGGGGACATGTCTAGAGCCTGTGTGGGAACAGAGCTCATCTCGACTCAGGGGCTCATCTCAGAGCTCATCTCGACTCGGGGGCACCATGAGCTGTGGGATCCACCACCCCTGGGGGCAGTTCATGCTGCTACTTAATTGCTCTTACTTTTAAAGGCTGCTCTTATTTTTAAAAACACTCGTTTCTAACCCAAGTGTGTCTGTTCCAGCCTCCAGAGGCTGGGTCTGTGCTGCTTCTCTTCACTTGATTGAAGAGCCCTTTAGTAGCTGATATTTTCTCTCTGTGAAGGCATTTATGGATGATCACTGTGTCACCTCTCGCTCTTCCTCTGATGTATGAGAGGCTGAGCTCCTCGGCACTCCCCTGCCAGGCAGCTGCTTCCAGACATTCCTGTCTCTTTTTACATCCCCAGGATTTTCCAGCATCCCTCCAGAAGGGATGTGCAGGGGTAGGAGCCTCTCTCCAGAGCCGACCCTGTATCCTGAACTCATCCCCCAGTGTCGGCAGCAGGGCAGGGAGGAGATTCTGCCCCTCTGCCCCCTCAGGTGAGACCCTCCTGCAGAGCTGCCTCCAGCTCTGGGGTCCAACATCCAAAGGACGTGGAGCTGCTGGAGAGAGTCCAGAGGAGGCCCCGGAGCTGTTGCCAGGGCTGGAGCCCCTCTGCTCTGGAGCCAGGCTGGGCGAGCTGGGGGGGATCCCCTGGAGAAGAGAAGGCTCCAGGGAGAGCTGAGAGCCCCTTGCAGGGCCTAAAGGGGCTCCAGGAGAGCTGGAGAGGGACTGGGGACAAGGGAGGGAGGGACAGGACACAGGGAATGGCTTCCCACTGCCAGAGGGCAGGGAGAGATGGGATGTTGGGAAGGAATTCAGATGGAGGGGAGGAACTGGAGACCTCTGGTTAGACTTGCTGAGACTGTGCTGGGGGCATCACCGTGCGCCGTGCACTCCTCTAGTCTGGTTGGCAGTGCCACGAGGTGCAAGTTGGCCCTGCCACGGGGACAAGTTGGCCCTGCCAGGGGGACAGTTACCATCCTTAGAGGGTCTTGTGGGCCGAGGCAGACAGCAGTGCCCTGAGAATGGATAAATAATAACATTCTGCTGTGTTTTGGTAAAAGAGCTCTGCCTCCAAAGGCAGCCGGAGGCCAGAAGGATGTCTCTGTACATCCTGTGTGCAGGGCTTTGATTGGGGGCTGCTTCTGGTGGGGTGTTTTTTTCAAGTTATCAATTTTTACAGCATCTTCCTATGACTTTGCTGCCATTTTGCATTAATGCCTGTTTGTAGGAATTCCTGACTGAATCCTGTAGTTTGGTGCCTGAGGGAGCCGGACAGGAGCCTGCCTTGAGCCTTGGAATCTATTCACTTTAGTACCTGAATGACAGAGCTCAGTGTAAAGCAAAATCTTGTGGAAATATGTTTTTTGTACTGGGAAGCTGAGAGTTGCTCATGGAACCGGCTCCCTCAGCACAGCACAGGGAGGATTTACTTTCAAACCATGAAGAAAAAGTGGGGTAAATTGAATAGATGAAAAGTGAAAAGAGCAAAGGGCAGAAGCATTGTCATTGCTGTGGGTGTTTTCACAGCAGAAGGGACCTCAAAGCCCATCTCATTCCATCCCTTGCCATGGGCAGGGACACCTTCCACTAGATCAGGTTGTTCCAAGCCTCATCCAACCTGGCCTTGAACTCTTCCCTGGTGCAGGGAAGGAGATGCCCTGGGTGCTAGGGTGCTCCTTCAGTTGGGAATCTGATTTCAGAGCCAGGAGCAGCACTTTGGCTGCAGCAGCTGAATCCAGTGCTGGCACAGTGGTCACATCCTCTGCAGGATTTCTCAGCTCCCTGCTCATCTGATGTTTTTTTTTGCTCAGGAAATCAGTGAAGGTGAAAATTTAGATGCAAACACAAAGAGAGGCTTTGGAGTGAACAAACTGGAAACCAAACTTAGTGGAAGAAGGAAACGAGGCCGTGACATACACGAGATTGCGTGGTTAGAAACAGCTCAGCCAAAAATGAGCTCGTTGTGGGTTTTCCCCCAAGACAATTAACAGGCAGTTAATTCCTGTAGTTTTGAGGCATTTTTGGGTTACTCTGCCTGTGTTGCTCCCTCTGACTCTGGTTTGAGGTTTTGAATTTAACGAGGGGCTGCCAGGGCAGGTCTAGGGCTGGTGCCACTCTGAGGAGCAGGAGGAGAACGGAGGGAGCAGAGGGGGCAGACCTGGCGCGAAGCTCTCGGGGAGCAGCACCCAGAGGGTTTTGCCGCTGCTCCCCAGACACCAGGGATCCACCAGGAGAGGTAGGGGGCAGAGATTTTGGAAAACCCTGCCTCCCTGTCTCCCAGGGCTCTGCGGGGCTGTCTGTGGTGCCCCGGGATCTGCGGGAGCAGATTGCTGTGCCCTGGACGGGAGCGGGTCCGTCCCGGACACTGGTGTGACATGAAGCGATGTGACACTGCTGCGCATGATGTCACAGTCCTGCAGGAGCACTCATGGCTGTCCACCCCGATCTGATCCGCAGCCGAATCTGGGGCAGGCGCGGCGCCCTCAGCGCTGAATTTCCATATTGTCACGTGCAGTTATTCCTCCCGAGCCCGTGTCCCCCGGGAGGGCACGAGCCAGGAGAGCTTCCAGCACTGCAAGGTCTGATTGTTGTTGGTCGTTTACGGGCAGGCTCAGCCCCCAGATGGGCCACAATGGACAAGAAAACGTCCAATGATTTGGGGAACAAGAGTATTGAGCCTGAGAGGGACTTGGGACAAGGGCCTGGAATGACAGGACAAGGGGGAATGGCTTCCCACTGCCAGAGGGCAGGGTTAGAATGGGATATTGTGGAGAAATTCTTCCTTGTGGGAGTGGTAAGGCCCTGGCACAGGTTGCCCAGAGAACTGTGGCTGCTCCATCCCTGGAAATGCCCAAGACCAGGTTGGACGGGGCTTGTGGAAGGTGTTCCTGCCCATGGCAGAGAATGAGTTGGACTTTGAGGTCTCTTCCCACCCAAACCAGTCTGGGATTCCATGATGCTGTGAGTGCAATGCCATTGGTATCCCCCATACTGGGCATGTGCCCCTTCTCTGCAGGGAAGCAGAGCTGTGCTGTGGCTGTGTGTTGCAGGACAGCCACTGTGTCTCAGACCGGGATTTGGAAGAGGCATCTCTGCTCATTCTCTAAAATCTTGCCTGAGAGCTTTCCCTTGGCACCCTGCTCTCCCTGCCCCTCCTGCAGTGCCCCGGGTGGGACCAGGCTGCCTGTGCCTGCCGGGGCTGGGGCTCTATACATACGTAATTATGTATTTAGAAGACTGCATAGCCAGTCTTTACGAATCCTTTGCAAGGTCACCTTATGTGACAAAGGACATCAACACTTCAGCGGAAGGCACTGGAGTGATCCTGAAGGCTCACCCGGACACGAGGCTGCCACAGGGTCACTCTGGCAGTGTGGCTGTGCAGGGACACTTTGTGCCAAGGCAAGTTACTAATTCATGGGGCAGGGACAGGACTGCCCTGGTGGGAGGGAAGGGGAGGAGAAGGAGGAGGAGGAGGGAGAGCAGGCAGCATGGAGAGAAGGAGGTTGGAAGGGCTGTGGGGCTGGCAGCTGGACTCAGGCAGGGCGGTGGATGGTGGAGCGAGGAAGAGGATGGGAGTTTACAGTTCTTGCTTGGCAGAAAGGATGGAGACAGGGATGACTTGCATGACGGCAGTGGGGCTGGCAGAAGGAGCAGATGGCATGTTCAGAATTACAGGGAAATATTTTAAATACACTTGCTGCTGGAGGACAGGCTTTTCTGGGACTTTTTTCTGACTTCCAGGGAAAATGTGGGGAATAAAGCTGCTGCTGCTGTTTCCAGATGACTTGACTTGTGATACATGACGTTCTAGGGCTAAAGGTGGTGGTTAGAGGCATTGCTCTGCCCTCCCATCCCTGTCCTCTCTCATCGAGGGAAGGAGCAGCAGTTGGTTTCAGGGCACTGCAGCCTCCACACGGGGACGGACTCGAAAGCCCCCGTTTGTTTGGATCAGATGCTCCTGTAAGTATGGGCTCGTTCCCCACTGCCCCAACTTCTCTTTTTTCTCACCTTGTTCGTCATGTGTGCCACCCCCCCAAAGCCAGCCCGAAGGCCATGGTAGCCTGGCTGTGGTGGTCGGATGTTTGGAGATGCTCTCCTGGAGAACGGCTCCATTCCCGAGGGCCCTGCCCAGGGCAGCAGCGGCCTCCCCCAGGAGAGCCCCTGACCCTCTGTGTTTGCACAGCAAGGAAAATGAACCCTGGGAAAACAAACTGCTTCCCTTAAAACACCACGGATGGATGCTTACGATGGGGCAGCCCCCAGGCCTCACCCTGAGTCAAGAGCTGGTGCCATGGTCGAGCTCATCCCGGCACAGCCCAGTGAGGGAAATCGGATTTACCGTCCCTTGGAGCCACAGCTTGAGCCCTTTGGTTGTTATGCTGCCGTGAGGGTGATATTTGGATCATAGTAGCAAGGGGAAGAGGTTGCCCAGAGAAGCTGTGGCTGCCCCTGGATCCCTGGAAGTGTCCAGGGCCAGGCTGGACGGGGCTTGGAGCAACCTGGGCTGGTGGGAGGTGTCCCTGCCCGTGGCAGGGGGTGGCACTGGATGAGCTTTGAGGTCCCTTCAACACAGTCTGGGATTCTGGGATTCTAAGAGCAGAAGCCTTGGAGTCAAACCCCTCCAGCTGGGATTCCTGCTCCCCGAGCCTCTCCTGTACCCCAAGCTGCTTCTGGCTCTTTTTTCCTGCAGCTGGAACATTTTGGGATGGGTGTGGTAAATAATGTCATTAGCAGGTGCTACAGGGTTGAGTTAATCCTTGCCGGCACCACCAGAGTCTGAAGGGGCACCATTTCCTCTCACACATGTCTCTGTTTCACTCTTGCAGAAGCTGAATAATGCTCTTTGACAGCTTTTTGCTTTTTATAGCAGTAATTAGTCAAAAAGAATCGGCGTGAGGCGCGTTGGGAAGTTCTGCCCTGGCACTCCTGGTCGGTGCTCCAGGCACACGGCTCAGGGAGGGCGCTGCTGCAGATTTAGGGGTGGGGATAAGGTCAGGCGGTGAGGAGGGTGTGTGGCTCTGATGCTAAAACAGGCAAAACTGTGGCCTTTTTTCCTACCTAAATTTGCAGTTTGCACTTGTGTTTTAAGGCACCTGATGGGATCTGGGACGGCTGGTGGAGCCAGGCTGTTCATCCAGCCTGGAGTGACTACTGCACACAGTAACAACAAATAAAAAATGGAAGGCTAGGAACTGTGATTTTACAAGTTCAGTTGAGGTGGAAGGAGGTAGAGAGATCTGGGGGAGAAACCAGGTATTTAATTTGGGTTTAATCCTAGTTAGTCCCCAAAATACCACCAGATCAGGTCTACATCATGTTGGTGTAACATCGGCAGGATTGAGTGTTACTTTAACAGAAAGTGTTAAAGCTGTGGGAAGAATTTACTAAGGGAAATGATGGAGATTTTGGCTCTCTTTGTCTAATTCCAGTCACCCAAAAGCCGCAGGCCTGGTTTGTCATGCGCTGTTGGTAATGCACGCCTGTCATTTTCAGGGGGGTTTTTTTTGGCTTATTTTATTCAAAAGATAAAATTAGAAAGTCAGAGTTATCTGGCAACTTCAGGATAGCTGAGTCTGGGTGGAATTGGAGTCGTCTGTGATTCTCTGCAGAAAGCCAGGCTGGAATTAATCAGCTTACTGCAGTCAGTTTAGTGCTGTTTGTGTGGCACGGAGCAACTCCAAGGGGCAGCCAGGATAATATTTCCACAGGAAATCCCCATATTTGCACAGAGGTGAAGACAAGGAGCAGAACATGTCCATGGCTGTTCCTGCAAACCTGCAGTTGGGACGTGAGCTGGAGAGATTTAAGAGTTGTGTGGATGTGGCACCTGGGGACGTGGGTCAGTGGTGACTTTGGCAGTGCTGGGAAACACTGGACTCAATGGTCTCAGAGGGCCTTTCCAGCCTAAAGGACTCTGTGATTCCATGATTCTATGAAGTCCAAGGCAGTGGTTGCAGTGGACAAACTGTGAGCCAGGGACTGGGGAAAAGGCACCAAACCAAAACCCCAGGCTGGTACATGTTGTAGACCTTATGCAGGGAAAAATGCAGAGCCAGGAAAAGGTGGGTGCTGCAAATGCTGCTACATTTCCATCTTGCTCCTCAGAGGAGCATTTTCCTTCGCTCCAGTTAAAAGCCAAGCAGTGGCCCTGGGTGGAGAGGAGGTTACAAACACCTCACACCCGATACTGGTTGTGTTGTTTCCCTGTGGGCTCTGAGTGGGGCTCATCCCCATCCCTGTGTTCAGGTTTCCTCTCCCCTCCTGTCCACCTCCGAGCTCCCTTTGGTGAGGAAGATGGATGCCTCTTCCCACCTCAGAGATTTTTTTACTCTTGCAGGCACAGGCAGGCGCAGGAGTACCTTGCAGGAGCTGGGGAAGGGTCTCCTCATCCTGGGCTCCTTCAGCTGTTCTGTCCTCTGCTGGTCTTGAAATCCCTGCTCTAACTCTGACCAGAGGAATCATTTGTACTCCTCTCCCCAGGCTGGGGCCCAGAAGCCATAGTGAAGCTGTAGTAAATCCCTTTTAGTTGACACAAACTGAGACATTTCAGTTTTGTTGTTTAATTTTATCACAGATGTAAATATCCTGCGAGTCCAAAGCTGTTGGCAACTCCTCAGAGAGTGTAAGAACTGTGATGTGGGTTTACAAACATTTAAGTCCTGATGTTGATGGGGATGTACTTGGGAAATTCAGTCTGTAAAGGCAGACTTAAAGCTTTTCCTCCCCTCTCTGAGGTCGGCTCAGCCTGTGCTGAGCAGGGACATGTCCCCTCCCAGCATCCCCTCTCCTGTCACCCCACTGGCCCTACGGCCTGTGCTCTGTCACCACCCTGCTGTCATCACCCCTCCTGCTGTTGACTCTCCTGTTCTCACAGATGAGGAGCTGGGACATCTCACCTCCCCGGAGACGTGCTGGAGAGTCACCTTGGCTTGAATTCCCACCCTCTGGAAAGTGTCCCTCTTCTGAATCCAGTTGGGACTTTTAATTTAGGGGAAGATTTGCTTTATTTGTGGAAGTAAGAAGATGGATGTACATTCTTCCTATTCCCAGGTGTGAGCACTTCACTTGGCAGAGAGAAAACCACAGAATCCTGGAATGGTTTGGGTTGGGAGGGACCTTAAAGCTCATCTTGTTCCACCCCCTGCCATGGGCAGGGACACCTTCCACTAGCCCAGGTAGCTCCAAGTCCTGTCCAGCTTAGCCTTGAACACTTGCAGGGATCCAGGAGCAGCCACAGCTTGGATGCTGATTTTTAACTTGTATTTAGTTCACAGAGCAATTCCAGTCACTCTGCTCCGGTGACCCGGCACCTCCTTGTTCCCTGCTCCATGTTTTTTGCCAACTGCACAGCAACGCTTTGTCCTCTTGCAGCTCTTTGGTTAAAATCTTGGGAATTGGACCTCTTTTCCCAAGGATCCCTGTTCAACCACCCAGCAGTTGCAGCATCCTAATTGCGTTGCAGGCAGCTTTTAATCCTGTTAGTGCGTGTCATGTTGCTCTTGTATCATTCTAATTTTTAATCAAAATGTCATGCGATACCAGGTTAAGTGTCTGCCAGAGTCTAAATCTATTAAATCAGCACTGTTGCCTTTATTAACCAATTTTTAAAATCATCAAAGGCTCAAATGGATTTGACAGGGTTCATTTGTCTCCAGTTTTGGTGTCCGCTCTCTGGTATCAGCAGATCCTTGATCGGGTGGTGTCTGCCCATGCTGACACTCATCCTCCTCATTTATTGGCAGAATCCTGTTTTCCATGAGACTTTTGAAGCTTTCTCATGTTGAGGTATAAAATGAGATGAGTTTTTGCGTCACCCTGAAGCGTCCAAAGTCCCTGTCCCAAAGCAATTCCAATTTAAATGCTTAAATCTGGACTCTGCCAGTTTTCTCTTCCTGAATGCAAGTATTTGAATCCTGCCATGGGATGCTGACCAGGAGCTGGGTCCTTGCTCTGCAGGGCAGAGGAAAGCTAATTAGGCGCTGACTAATTATTTCAGGTTCGGTCACCTTGAAATCCATGACTGCGAGTGGGAATGGGAGGGAGAAAAGTGTTTGTGGCCACAGCCCCTGGAAGGAGGTGCCAGCATTTGGTCCTCTAGCAGATGGAGCAGATCCGAGTCAGGCACGTGGCTTTTCCTAGAAAAACTATGGGAAGGCACTTCCCCCTCCCCCAGCTGGGGGCTTCCAGCCTACCCGAGCCTAATTTTTGGTAATTATTTTTAATATCTCTTTTATGTGGTGATCTATTGTTTTAATTCCATAACAATGCAGCAGCAGATAGGAAGTGTTTCCAGCCTGGCCCTGGGCTCCCCGAGGCAGCATTTATTAAAATCTCCTTTTGTCCATATTTCATGTTTATTGCTGCCATCTTTAATTAAGGGAGGTAAATATGGCCAAGGGGGGCTGAGGGGCCTTTTTAACATGAATAATTGGAAATGCACTCACAAGGTGCTGTGGGAGGGGGAAGGAGCTCCTGGGTGTTATTGCTGCCTCCTCCTGCTTCAGAATGGGGCAACTTGGCAGGAAAAGGGGTCCCTGCACTCAGGGTCTGTGATGGTTTAAAATCAACAATGAGGGAGATGTTTGGCTTAGTGTGAATTGGATTTTTTAAAGAATTTCTGCAGAATGTTGGAAGAGACCTTAAAGCCCATCCAGTGCCACCCCCTGCCACGGGCCGGGACACCTCCCACCAGCCCAGGTTGCTCCAACCCCCGTCCAGCCTGGCCCTGGACACTTCCAGGGAGCCAGGGCCAGCCACAGCTTCTCTGGGCAACCTGTGCCAGGGCCTCCCCACCCTCACAGCCAGGAATTCCTTCCCAGTATCCCATCTGTCCCTGCCCTCTGGCAGTGGGAAGCCATTCCCCCTTGTCCTGTCCCTCCAGTCCTTGTCTAGAGTCTGTCTCCAGCTCTCTCTGAGCCTCTTTAGGCACTGGAAGGGGCTGTAAGGTCTCCCCAGAGCCTTCTCCAAACTTAATTTGGGTGTTCTCCTGCTGATTTGGCTGCTCCAGTGGGTGAAAATTCATTATCAACTGCTGGCACAGCTGTTGTTTTGGGCTCTGCAGATCCCAACCAGGAGAGAATTTAATTCAGGAAAACATCCTCTGGGGAGAGCTTAGATGTGCCATTTGTGGAGACATCCAGGATGGAGCCATGCTGGGAAGCTTCTGAGATCTTGTCTCGCTGGAGAAGGGTTTCTTTGGTGTTTTCCCTTTGTTAGGGCTCATAACAAAGGAGTGTTCCTGCTTTCCCTCACATCCCTGACACGGTGGCTGCAGAGCTGCTTGGTCAGAGCTGAGTCACTGTTCAGTCATTTCTCTCCTTCGTGTTTTTCCTTTCTCCCCTTGCTCCGGAGAAACTTGGTGACAGCCCCGAGCTCTCCCATGAGTCCTGTCTGACTGAAGATGTTGCAGTGTGTGAAGCCTGAGAGAGGAGACTTTTCCTCTCTGACAGCAGTGCTAGGTGTGCTCTTGCTTTTCCTTGTCCCTGGCAGAGCAGACGGAGCGGGGAATGCACCTGCTCTGGGCAGAGGTGCTGCACCGGTGCTGGCACCGCAGCCCCGGGGCTGAGTGAGCCCCGCGCAGCCAACCAAGTGCCTTTTGGAGATGAGCCAGAGGCTCTGCACTTGCTGACAGCTGGACAAAGGAGCAGCCAGCAGCAGGGAGGCTGCAAAAAGGACGTTTCTGCAGCACATGGGGCAGGAGCCCTGCGGTGGGAGAAGGTGGGTGTCCCTTGGGGTGGGACAGGGAGAGGAGCCTCTGCCTACAGGGGTGGCTTCATCACTAGGGAGGAAAATAATGGAACTTCCATGGTGGTAGGGAGTTGTGCTGCCCCCGCCTGTGCCCGGGCTGTGCTGGCAGTGCTGGGGAGCTGTGCCAACCCCAGTGGTACCCAGGCTGCCCTGGCAGCACTCCTGACTCTCTGAGTAAAAGGAGACTTTTCCTCGGGGGCTCATCTTCTGCCAGCCCTGAGATAATCCGATGTGATAGTGCAGGCACAATGACTTCATTACTGTAATTATTTTTATTGCCTCTGCAGGCCTCTGTTTTAAAATAAACTGAGGAGCCAGAGCACCGAGTTCCATCTCAGTACTGGGGGAAGGGTTGGACTGGGTGCTGTAGGAGGGCTTTTCCAACCTTCTTCTTCTATGCTTCTATGATCTTCATCTCCTTTATTTCATTTTACTTAAAGGGCCAAATGTTCAGTTGTCCCTCAATGCCAGGTTCACCCCGCTTTGCTCACTTTTTCCCCTCTCCAGGTTACTGGGTGGGCTCGGACATTGCCACACAAGTCACACCAAGGATTTTAAACTTGGGCTTTAAGGATGGGAAATGTTCCTGCAGAAGCTGGGCCCCACCACGATGTTGGGAAGATGGACAGCGCTCATAGATAGAACACTTCAGGCTTGTGACCCAATTCTGGTTTCTCTTGGCAAGGTAAAACCTACCAGCAGGCTCTTGCTTCCAGTCCATCCCCAGCCCCCTCCAGCTGCCCCTCCCTGTGTTCGTCCACCATTGAGTCTCCCCAGCCCTTACTGGGCTCCCACCTCATTCCAAAGGCTTTCTGAGGGGGCTGTTTGCTCCCCAGACATCCGAACTGGCTCCTGGAAATGTGAGCCCTGTGGATACGGGGGAGGGCAGTTCTGGGGAGAGCAGAACAGGAAGGTATCTGTATTTACTGTTGAGCTGTGGCAGTCTGAGTAATCCAGCGTTCCCTGTTTGGATGCTCAGCCTGCGTTAGCTCCCATCACGTGCTCCATCAGTCCCCTTCCATTAAGCCGAGCAGTTCCCATCGGCTGATCCGGGCTGTGGTGGGGCTTAGTGGCCATCTGGGCTTAGAACAATGACTTTCCCCAACACGAGTAATCCCGTCGTGTAATCAGGGTTTTCTCGGAGTCCACGGGAAACGCACCAGGCTGGGCCGTGTTTGTGTTCCCCAAGTGCTCCTGCAGGAAGGGCAGGTCCGTGGTACAAGGGGCTGGTGAGGGCTGTGCTCAGAGCCCTCTGTGTGTCCTGCTCTGGGGTGTCCAGGTCCCCGTGGGATGGGGAGCTCAGTGCGGCCCCCTCTCCAGGGGAGGTGCAGCAGGGTCAGTAAACGGCTGCTGTCAGTGGAGATCTGTCCTGAAATTCAGGTTGTGAACAAACTCTGCTGTTTCTGAGCCCCTGGGAGAGCCCTGGGCCGTGTTTCTGTGGATTATTTTTATCTCTAAATATGAAATTCTCTGAGCAGTGTCAGTGCCCTGGCTGTGGTGGCTGTCTGGGACACCAACACAGGCATGGAATTCAGACAGTTTCTTTTCATGTCTCTGACTTTTAGCATTGCCAGGAGTTGATTTTTAATAGCGATAAAAGGAATTTGAACTTGGAGTCTGTTTAATGAACTGACCAGGCCTGAAGGGGGTGATTGCGCTCTGTCCGTCTGCGATTCCCACGTTCTTTCCATGAGCAAAAATACCCCGACTGCTCCAGAGGGGCTGCCTTTTGGACCTCCCGGGAGCACTCCCAGGGACTGCCCTGGCATTCACTGAGGGTTTGGGGAGTGGGAGTGGCTTTGGATCCCGGTTTAAAATGAAAGTGTCAATGATGGTTAAAACCCTTCAGTTTGCCCTGTGCTGTGCCCGCTGGCAGCACTTCCCTGGCTCTCCCACGGCCCCCCTGCCTGCAGCAAGGACACGTTTTCGGGAGTGAGCCACACCTGGCAGCAGCTCAATTTGGATGTGCTCAGGAGTACTGACCCCTGAAAGTGCCAGGATGTTCCCAGGTGGTTTGGTGGCGCAGAATTTGAGTATCGATTGATGGGCAGCCAACTGTGCTGGTTGGGGAACAGTCACTGCTGGAGCCTCCCACTCCACAGGCAGGGAGTGGGCATTGGAACTGTGTGCTGGAATCCCCTTTGGCCACAGACAGAAAGCTGCACCTTGGGAAGCTCAGCCTTTGGTGTGCTGGCGTGGTGGGATGGGGCTCTGTGGCTTCTGAGACAGGGCTTTGCATATTGCTCATAGGGACAATATAAACCAGGGAATTAAACGATAAGTGCTTGGTGATTTAGCAGCTGAAGGCTGTGTGGGAATGTCAGAGCCCCAGCTGGCAGGTGCCCCTGCACCTCTCCAGGATCTGAGACCTGGCATTCCAGAGGCTGTACCAGTTCCTGACCTTGGCAAAGTCATTGTGTGCTGCAGGTGTCCAAACCCACCGGGTTTGGGTGCCGAGGTTTTGGGGTGGGATGGCAGATGCTGGATCCAACCTCAGTTCGGGGCTGAGAGCCTGGGAGCCCCAGGGAAGGCCCAGCCCTGTGGAGCAGCTCAGCCAGACACCTCCACATGTGAGCAGCCCTGGGTTTTGGAGACCTGGTCACTCCTTTCCTGCTTTCACAGAAAGATTTTGGGAAGCTGAACCCTTCTAAGCCCAGACTGCCCCAGGAGCTGCTGGTCCCCCCTCTCACCCACCATGTGCACTGTGCACAGAGGGGCTCTGCAGGGAGGGATGGGAATGGGCTTCACGGGGCTCCAGAGCGCCTGGAGCTGGTGGCTTTGTCCTCTTCCTGCCATGGGCTTGTTTTCCCACTGGAGGTTTATCCAGCAGAGTGTGGCACTGCCCTTGGTTCCTCCACGGCTTTGGTGGCTGTGGCAGTGGGTGGGTTTGGCAGGTGGTTATGGGGGGCCCGGTGGGTTCCCCTCCCTTGGGAACGCTCCTGGTTCCTCTCTGAGGTGCCAGTGCAGCTGGACGTGTCTGTGGATCCGCAGCCACCCCTCCGAGGGCTCATCTCACGCTGTGATGCTTTGTCAAACATCTTTTTTTGAGTGGAGCTGAGAATCCTTTGTTCTGTCGGGTTTGATATGGAAAGTAAACACGTTAACATCAAGGCAGCTTTCCAGCGGCAGTTGGGATTTCCTGGCTGCTCCGAAGCGGGCGGGCTTGGCCGGTCGGGGGTGCCGTGCTCGGGGACTGGGATTGCTCCGGAGTGCCGAGAGCTGTGCGCTGCCTGCGCTGCTCTTAGTGGGATCAGATCGCTTCTTTGTGCAATATAGTGTGAGAAAAGCATTTGCTGTCAGAAATGCAGGCTGGTTTTGTGGGCTGCTCCCCCATTCACCCACCATCGGGGGGGCGGGGGGGAGTGCAAAGAGGGTCTCGTTTCCTTACCAGGGTTTCCGTACCTTTCCCAGTGCAGGGACTGGTGGAAGGGTGAAGCCCTGGGTGAACCGAGGATGGACTTGGCCCTGCACCCCCTGCATGGCTCAGTGGGCTGGGGGATGAGCCACACTTCCACTCCCCTGATCTGGGCTGTGGGAGGGGTTACACCGCCATCCGGGCTTAAATCAACCTTTTCCTACGGGAACAGGGGTGCCTGGCAGAGGAGGGCAATCCCCAGCCCTCCAGTGCCCCCTGCCAGGGGCTGTCCAAGGGGAGGTGTGCCAGAGCTCAGGAGAGAACACAGAAATAAGGTCACTTGTCTCTGTTTGGAAAAAAACAACAAAACAAGTAATCCTGCTTCTGGCTTGCTGTGGGTAGTTGGATCCTGCTGGATAGCTTGGGAAATGGATGCAATGACAGTTTTCCTTCCACTTCTCCAAGAGTTTGCCGTGGAGGATGGCACATCCTTCCTGCAGATGTTACTGCAGAGCCTGCCTAAATCTGGAGCTTTAAATACCGAGCCCCTCCTGTGTGCTCCAGTCTGGTGCAAACGGATGGTTCCCCACCTGGGGGCTGAGCTGGGCTCACTCTTGGCCTTGTGCTGCCTGGGCACCTCCCCCGCGGGACCGGCTGTGGAGCGGAGGTGGGGGACACCCTGGGGGTGGCACTGGGGGCAGCATCGCCTGCTCTGAGCTCAGAAGGGCCTGAAGTTCCCTGAGGTGTTCACTGCACCGTCCCAGCGCTGTGTCCCGTGGGTGTTTGCAGGGACAGGTCAGCCCACATCACCATTCCCCAAATCACCGTCCCCAGAGAATGCTTTGTGCCCTCTCGGATTAATCTGAAAAGGTCATGGGTGACACTGGTGTGGGACTGGAAGGACAGAGGCCTTTTGGGGACTTTTCTTTAAAAATAGAACAGCTGAGCGAAGCCCCATCCCCTGTGCTGGCACCACAGGAGCTCTGTGCTGAGCCCAGTCCCTGGGCTCCTTCCCCCTTGGCCCTGTGTGTGTGGCTGGAGCAGGGCCAGGGGTGTTCATCGCTCCTGGGGGGCTGAGGGAACACGTGTGTTCAGCGGGATGGCATCCTGCAGCCCCCTGTTCCTATGGCTTGGCCCCAGAGCAGAGCCAGCGCCCTCCCTGGGGAGCAGGTGGGGTGACAGGGGCTGCCCTGTCCCTGCAGTCCCCCAGGGCTCATCCACAGCTGCAGGGTGGCCCAGGTCATGCTGTGGGACTGACTGGGTGTTCCTGGGCTGGGAGAGCTGGGTTGTTCCCCTGGAGAAGGGAAGGCTCTGGGGAGTCCTGAGAGCCCCTTGCAGGGTCTAAAGGGGCTCCAGGAGAGCTGGAGAGGGACTGGGGACAAGGGATGGAGGGACAGGACACGGGGAATGGCTTCCCACTGCCAGAGGGCAGGGAGAGATGGGATATTGGGAATATTGTGAAGGAATTCTCCCCTGGGAGGGTGGGGAGGCCCTGGTACAGGTTGCCCAGAGAAGCTGTGGCTGCCCCATCCCTGGAAGTGTCCAAGGCCAGGCTGGACAGGGCTTGGAACAACCTTGGCTAGTGAAAGGTGTCCCTGCCCATGGCAGGGCAGGTGGACTAGTTGGGCTTTAAGGTCCTTTCCAACCCAGACCATTCCAGGATTCCGTGGGTCAGCAATTACCGGCCACAGCTCACCCAGGAGGGTGCTGCTTTCCTCCCAGCCAGGTCACCAGTCCTGGTCTTCTCGAAAGGCTTTGACACCCAGGAGGAGGCAGGGAGCCATGGAGAGGGAATGTGAAAGGTCAGTGTTCACTTCACAGGGCTTTTGTTGGGTCCCAGGTGAAACCAGGCATTTGCATTTAGATGAATATGTGTTTTGAGACATGAAACCCAGAGGCAAAACAAAGGCCTTGCTGAGATGACAAACACATCACTCCAGTGCCTGTTCCCAATGCCAGTCCAGCAGCCTTTGGAAGTAAAACCACATCAGCCAAAGCAGTTTTTCTTCCTTTCCTTTTGCACAAACCACAGCCTGCTGTAAATACTCAGTGTGGACCTAAGTGGCTGAAACCTTAAATGAGAAAAGAACTGGTGGATTTGTAGGGTCTGTGTGTGAGGCCCAGGAGAATAATATATTCTGCAGTTCCAGGTCAGCTTCCCTTTCAACCTGAAACCCCAGAAAAGAGAGAAAAATCTGCTTAGAGAGAGGGGAACAAACAAGTTGGCTCTGGATGACCCAGGAAGCAAAGTGGGGATTTTTTGTTTTGGGTTTTGAGGAGTGGTTTTAGTCCTTGGTGCATCCCAAAGCCCTGTCCAGGACTCTCTGGACCCCTCGATGGAGTGAGTGGCACCAGCACAGGATGGACCATCCCCAGGGCTGGACTGCAGCAGTGGCAGCCCTGGGTCTGTGATGCCACGAGCTGCAGGTGGCAGGAGCCTGACTTGGCATTTTCAGCACCCAGTCAGTGCTTTTGGCTCCCTGTGGGCGCTGGGCTGGTGTCAGGAGGTGGTTTGGGCAACCAGGGAGATGAGAGGTGATCGGTGACCTGTCACTTTGGTGACATTGCTCCCAGCAGGAGCTCCAGCCTCTGCCTGCTGAGGCGGCACAGCACAGGGCTGGGCACAGGGAGGCACCGGGCAGGGTCCTGTGCCAAGCAGGGTGGGATTTTGGAGGGATGGGCACCATAAAACACCAGTTAAAGGCTCTGCCATCATTCCAGGTTCTCATCCAAGTGTGCTTCTGTCTCAAGACTTGTGATGAATAAAACACAGGCTCTCTGAAGTCGACACCCAGCTGCTCAACGAGCTTGTAGAGCATTTAGTGGAGGAGCTGGGCTGTGATCAGACCTGCTGCATCTCTGCTCACACGCTCCTGGCCCAGGCTGGCAGCTGGGCATGCCCAGCTCCCAGTTGGGCAGAGGGAATGCTGTGCTGGAGCCCCTGCCTGCCCCTCTTGGCCACGGCTTCAGGGGAAAAGGTGTCTTTTCCTTGGAGAGCTCTTGCTTGCCATGGGACTGGCTGTGCTGCTGCATCCCTGCAGGAATGTGGCCTCAGTCCCTTGGAGGGGATGCTGGGGGCAGGCTCCCCTTCTAAAGGTCTCTCCACTTTCCATGTCCCAGTGCTGTCTGTCAGTGCCTGCATGAGCTGCCTTGGCAGCAGCAATGGGGACATTGGCAGAAGGGCTGGGCTGAGCAGGTTTGCCTCTGCCCATCCCAATCCCCCTGAATTGAGTTCCATGGCCAAAGCACCCTGTCTGGGGGAAGGGGAGTGGGGAGCAGGGGGCAGCACGGCTCTTGCTGTGGGAGACCAGCTGGTGGGCAGCATCCCTGGTGCCCACAGCATCCCCAATCAGCAAGGGGTGGCCCAGTGCATCCTGGTGCTGGCACAGCCTTCCCCAGACCCCCCTTTTGGAAAGAGGGCTCACAGCAGCATTTGCTCCAATTTAAGCTTTTCCAGCCTGTGAGGCTGCTCTCCCCAAGGCTGGACTCTCCTCTCTCTCTCACCTGTGCTCCCCGTGTGGTGCCCAGTGTGTTATCTGAGGTTCATCCCTCTGTGTTTTTGATAAAAAAACGTTGTGGTGGTGCAGATTTCCCCCTGCAGCGCTGGTGTCGGTGTCTCGTCTGCTGCTGAAGGCGCTGTCACATTTATTGGGAAGTTTCTGCTCCCTGTCCCTCTATTCGTGGGGATCATTTTACACCTTAAAAGGGCTCTCTGCCTCTCCCTGGAAATCACCCCCTGGGGTGATGAACCCTCTTGCAGCCCGGTGCTGTCTGTGATTATAAAATCCAAGTCCTCGTTTTTAATATTCAGGGAGCAATGCCACATCTCCCAGGACAAATATCTTCCCGTGGCTGGGTAAATCAGAGTTCATTATCATGTTAATCTGACTGATTGCAGTCTCCCAGAAGGATTCCACATATGGTCATTCCTGTAGCACAAATAAAAGCTGGTTGGCCTCAATCACGAGGCTCGAGCTCCTCTCTTGGTGCCTGATGGTCTTTATTCTTGAGGTGCAATTCCAGAGGATGGAAATATTAGTTGTTTAATTGTTTTTGAACCTGCTCTTAGTTTGGAACACCTGCCTTGTGTTTGGAGTCAGGATTTTCCCTTATTTTTGTTGTTTTGTTTCAGCTCTGGTTTTAAATTTGTGAAGCGTGAGCTGAGCCCCATCTCCCCCCATCCATTTGGGAGCCTGCAGGAATCCATGTCTTTTGCAGGAAATACTTTTGGGGAAGCTGTAATCCTTGGCACTGGTCCTGCTGGAGGCCTGGTGTGCAGGGGACCCCTCTCCTGGGGTTTTTGCTCTGTGCTCAGGGATCTGACTGATGCTGGTGCCCAGGACTTGGGTCTCACAGCTCACACCGAATTATTCCAGCTGTTTTTGCAACACAAAACCGAGGCTTTGAGGACACTTGTGGAGTACAAGCAAATTACAGGGCTCACCCCACTCTCCTGGGAGCCCTGGGATGCTCGGCATCCCCTCCAGCCCCAGCCCCGCGGTGCAGCACTGGGGCGGTTGGTCCAGCGCGGCCACAGGGACACCCCGGGGCTGGTTTGGGGATTGTGTCTGTGGGAGCTGCTGTGTTCCCCCCACTGCCAGGGCCAGAGAGGGCAAAGGAAGAGCTGGACGTGGCTTTGCTGGGCATCATTGCATCCCTCACCCCTGTGCTTCTTCCAGCACCACACTTCGCTTTCATGAAAAGTAAATTTTTTATGAACCATTTATAGTTTCCTTTCTTCCCTCCCCTGAGCCCTGTGCTGCAGTCGGCTGCTGGAGGGAAGGGAACGGCTCGGCAGGAGCGCTGCCAAGAGAGCCGGGGGTGCTGGTGCTCCGGGTGCCAGTGGCACACACAGGTGTATCTTTGTGTTTGCTTGGGTTTGCTTCCTCGGCTGTGTGTGCAGCAGCGCTGAGCACAGAGAGCAGGGCTCATTCCCGTGGGTTATGGAAGAGGATGCTGCTTCCAAAGGACAGTTCCTCATGGGACCTCACAAACCCCTGTCCTGAGGGGTCTCCCTGACACCTCTGTAGCTCTTCAAGGGCTACGGGGGTGGAAACGGGAGGGTGCTGAGCCTGTCCTGCCTCTCACGGCTCACCGTGGCTGTCCTGTCTTCTGCAAACAGCTGAGGGGTTCGCAAGCTCTGCTGGAGTTGGGAGATGCTGGACGGGCTGGCAGCTCTGGGATCCTGTGGCAATATGGAACTCAGGTCCATGGAATGGTTCCCACCTTGCACAGGTACCGGAGGAGTCAGCAGCCAGTGGGACCTCCAGGTAAAAATCCAAAAGCTCAGGTACAGCAGTACTTGACACCAACCCTGTGGCACAGAATCACTGAGGCTGGAAAATACACCTGAGATCATCAGGTCCAACCCTTCCCCAGCACTACAAAAGCCACCACTCACCCATGTCCCCAGGTGCCACATCCACATGGCTTTTAAATTCCCCCAGGGATGGGGACACCACCACTGCCATGGGCAGCCGTGCCAGGGCTGGACAATCCATTCGATGAAGAAATTTTCCCAATTTCCAACCTGGCATAATTTGAGGTAATTTCCTCTCCTCCTGTCCCTGTTCCCTGAGAGCAGAGCCCGACCCCCCCCCCGCTCCAGCTCCCCCCTCCTGTCAGGGAGTTGCAGAGCCAGAAGGTCCCCCCTGAGCCTCCTTTGCTCCAGGCTGAGCCCCCCCAGCTCCCTCAGCCCCTCCTGCTGCTCCAGCCTCTTCCCAGCTCTGTTGCCAAAGCATTTCTGGTTCCTACGTGCTCCAGACAGTCTGACCTGCATTAGCAGTACCCTTCTTGTATGCAGCAGGGAGGGCTGACTTCCTGACAAGGCAATATTCATCACTGGATGATCCCTATGAACATGTTTATTAACCTCTAAATAATATATACCAGAGCTGGTTGCACCGAGAGCCTTTTGCATGCTAATGGCAGGGGAGAGCCAATTTCAACAAGAGCCACATGGAGCCACTCCAGCCTGCATGAATGGAAAAAGGGACTTGAGTTATTGGAAAAACCAATTTGGTTTTATGGAGGGAGATTTTCAGTGCCTCTCAATTATGGACTTATAAATTCTAAATTTAATTCATAAAAGCTACACGGTAGCAGAATGTAAGGTGACATGTCATCAGTCACTAGGAGGGAAGGTATGGATTGCTGGAGAGCTGTCAGGGCTCAGGGATGCTCCCTGCATCCTCTGGAAGTGTCTGTGGCAGGATCCAGGTTGATGCAAGCCAGGAGCTCCTCGGCTCAGGTTGTGATTAGCAGATGGGTCATGATTAGGAGGTGGGGATGTCCTGCCTTGTGCTGGCTGATGTGGGATGGGTGGAGGAAATGATAGTTCATAGAATCCTGGGATGGTTTGGGTTGGAAGGGACCTTAAAGCCCATCCCGTGCCACCCCCTGCCCTGGGCAGGGACCCCTCCCACTAGCCCAGGTTGCTCCAAGCCCCCTCCAGCCAGGCCTGGGACACTTCCAGGGATCCAGGGGCAGCCACAGCTTCTCTGGGCAACCTGTGCCAGTGATGAAATAAATCACTAAATCCAAGCAGTGCTGGGGCTCCAGGTATCCCTGTGGGTGTTCAGGGGAAACATGGACAAAAACCATTTCTTGCCTTGAATGAGTCAGAGCAGTAGATTCTTTACTCCATTCCATTGCCAGAGGTGATGTGGGTCCCCCGGGAGGGTCCCCTCTGCTCCCCATCCAGCCGGTCCTTTCCCTGCAGCCCTCCCTGCCCAGCAGGCTGGGGGCACCACACCCGCCTGCAACCGCCGGGACTGCGGCGCGCGGGGGGATGGTTTTCAAACCTCAGATATATTTTCCCTTTAATTAATTTTTTAAAATCCCTGTGTTTAATCCATGGCAAATATTTGCAGGGTGTTAAGCTGCCGCTCTGGCAGGAGCCTGTGCTGGCTGTGCCTGGCTGGGACTCACTGAGGAGGGTTTTGCTGCAAACAGATGGCCCTGACGCCGGCGCTGCAGCATCAGGATGGAGCCTGGGCGGGAGATACTCCCGATGGAGCTGCTCTGTGTAAGATGCAGTGGCTGGTGGTCAGCCCTGTCCCTGCTGCTTGGGGTCTGGTGAGCGCTGGTACTGCCAACCCTCTGGTCCAGTGCCACCCCCTGCTCCTGTGCCACCGTCCATGCCACCGGCACCACTCAAGGAGCCAGAGCGGGCAGGGATGAGGGACCTGCACCCTGGGAGAGATGGGGCTCAGCAGAGGGGTGCCTTTCGCCCAGCCAGGCTCTCTCCCAGAGCCCCGGGATCGGTGCTGGGGAGGGCAGGGAGCAGCTGTGCAGCGTCGGTCCCACCCGCCACTGCCACTGTGGTGACAAGGCAGAGGGGACAAACTGCCCCGTCTGGGCACGTGGGACGGGGGAGGACAGACCCCCATGGCTCTGCTCGTCTCTGCTCTGTTTCCAGCGAGGTCCCACTCCTCACTAGGAAGGTGCCAGGGCTGTGGGATTGTGCCTGGAGAGCTGCGGTGCTGGACTGGATAAGCTCAGGGGAGTGAGCTTTCCAAAGGCCTTGGGAACGTGGAGCTGTCAGGAAGACCCATCAAACAAGGAGACAAAACCTCCCCATATGCAGCAGGAGCAGCAGACAGGGTCACAGCCCTGACACTTTGCTGGGAACCTGGCACGTGCTCCTGCCACAAGTCCCTGATTATTAACGGATTTAAAACTGGGCTCAAGTGATGTCCCACTGCGGACTCTTTCCTAAATGGGACATCAGCAGCTGAAACTCTGTGATGGAGAGCCGTGGAGAACCTTCTGCATATGCCAGCATGTGAAAGGCTTGAAAAACCTGCGGGGGATTTAGACAGGAATCGATAATCTGGAGTTTAAGGCTCCAAGAGTCCCTTCATTAGGAACTTTCCTTCTCAAGGGCTTTATAAACTTCTGGATCAAACTGCACGGATAAGTCTTGAAGACAGAAATTACTGTGTCAGCAAGGAGGAAGGATTAGAGATAACAGGGAATTAATACTGAAATGCATATGCTATAAATATAACTGGATTACATTGGAGTTATGTAAAACCCCTTTTCCTTACTCTGAGTCTCCTTGGATGGGCAGGTACTGTGGGCTCTGGTGGGCTGTGGCAGAGCAGGTGGGCTCTCTCCTGGAGTCCTGGATTCACTGATGGCTCCCAGAGCATCTTCCCCTGTCATCTTGATAGGATGTGGAGGAACAGTTTCAAACTGACAGGGTTAGATGGGATAGTGGGAAGGAATCCTTCCCTGGGAGGGGGGGGAGGCCCTGGCACAGGGTGCCCAGAGTAGCTGTGGCTGCCCCTGGATCCCTGGAAGTGTCCAAGGAAGGGATGGACGGGGCTTGGAGCAACCTGGGCTGGTGGGAGGGGGCCCTGCCCACAGCAGGGGGTGGGACTGGATGGGCTTTGAGGTCCCTTCCATCCCAAACCAGTCTGGGATTCTAGTTTATCCAGTCTGCGGTGTCAGAGCACTTTCTCCAGCCCCACATCACCAGGAGGTCTCAGCACCTGCGCAGGAGCCTTGGACACTGTGAGAGCTGCCGGAGCCCTGCCCTGGCAGGGGACATGTCCTGTCCTTGGGGACACCTGCCTGACACTGGGGGGAACCTCCAACCCTCCTGCCCCCCAGAGCCCCTCCCTGGGGACCTTAGGGAGAGAGGGGTCAGCGCAGGTAACACTCCCCATCAGGGGCCGGAGTGCTCTGCTCAGGCGTCCTCACGCATTTCTGGGCTGCTTATTATTCCCTGCCTGGAAATGAATATTCTCAGGCTTCTTTTTGCCCATTTCCTCCCCATTCCACAGCTCAGCTGAGGCTCTGGCTCCCTGAGAGGGCTGAGCACTGTCAGTCAGGAGGACCTGGCCCTGCCTGCAGAGCCAACATTAACTTTGTCCGAGGGATGATAAATCCTGGGCTCATACAGCACAATGATGAACTTGGAAAATGAAGCATTTAAAGCTCAATATTGCAGTCAAATTGCTGGTGAAGATCTCTTCATGTTGGCAGTGGAGCTGGAGGGCCTTTGATCTCTCCCAGCTCAGATGTTGCTGCCAAAGAGACTTAAGCTTAAACTTCACTTTGTAAAATAGACTTTTTTGACAGTTTCCTTTAAAAAAATAATCTCCTAAGCTCAGGAAGCAGGGACGAGTGGGCAGCCCACGAGGAGATTTCCAGCCCAAATAACACAGGAAGGAGCCACTTTCAGCTGCTGCCGTTGCTTCTGTAAATCCTGGGCTTAATCCGCAGAGCGGCTGTGGGGGAACGTGGTGTTTGAGTGAGCCCCAGAAGTGCAAACGCTGTGGTGGGGCTGGGGTCAGTCGGGGGGTCCGGGACCATGGGGCTGGGTGTCTGACAGGGTCTGGCTGGTGGTTCAGCACCGTAGTGGGGCTGGGGATCAGGCTGAGGATCCAGCAGAGTCAGGCTGGGGGTCAGTCTGGGGGTCCAGGACCGTGGGGCTGGGATGGGGCTGGCAGTGGCTGGTGTTGCTCCATGTGAGCCGTGTTCTCCCGCTCCCCTGTGGTCATTTGGGCTCCCTCATGCCCCAAACCTGGAGTGCCACCACTCACTGCAGTGCAAAGCTGTCCCTGGCCACAGTGAGTTCACAGCCCCAGGACAGGCTGGGGACACTCCTGCCTGAAGTGAGCCCTTCATTCGTTTTCAGATGAGCTGCTATTTTTAAACCCTTTTTTCTTTATTTTTATTTTTTTGTCTGTGGGTGACCCTAATTTTGGCTGAGGAGCTTAGAAAAGCAAAGAATGCAAGGTTACTTTAATCTTCTTAAAGTTTAAAACTCTCCTGGGGTTCTGTGTTTGACAGTGCTGCAGGCACCCATCTCCCCGCAGAGCCTGGGTTCTGTTTTGCAGCGTGCAGGGTAAGACTCTTGCAGTCAATGGTGCTGAATTTCTGCATCCTGCACTGTTCCTCTTATGGACCTTCACAGAGGTTGGTGAGAGCTTTGGGCTCCTCCACGCTGGGAGGGGACTGGGATGCTGGGCTGGCAGTGGCTGGGATGCAGGTTGAGGGCCAGGTGGGTCCCAAATGAAGTTTGCTGAGCTCTGTTGAGAGGCTGAGGATGCTGAGACGCTGCATCCTTGGCACAGGGAGGTTCCCATCAGCTGCATCACACAGGTGCATTTCCCACCAGAAAATCCCAGCAGGATCTCCCTGCCATCAACACAGCACTGCCCTGTCTCCCTCGTAAAAAGTGATAATAAAACTCCCTGGAAGAGCTTGTTCCCAGGGCCACGGGGGCGCCCGTCGCCCCACGAGCAGAGCACAATAAATCTCAGAATGAAGCTGTTGCTGCTCCTCAGGTTTCTGCTCCTCAGGTACCTCGGAAAGGTGCTGCGGGGCTGGATGGCCCCAAAGGGCCTCGTCAAGGAGCAGCCCAGGGAGTGATGGGCCCTGGGAGCAGCACTGCCCCCGCTCCCCGGCAGTGTCCCCTCGGCAGGGTGTGTCCCTCAGCCCGGGGGGGTGCTGGGTGCTGGGTGCTGGGTGCTGTGGCTGCTGCCATGAGTGCAGGTGGCTGTACCTCGAGGCCACGCTCCCCTCCGAGCCCTCCCACCCCAGTCAGTGTGGTCTGTCCCCCAGACCTACACGCTGCCCTAGTGAGCTCAGCCAGTCTGCAGAGATGAACTGGGGCGCTGGGATGTGCTTAGGGCTCCAGAGATCCCACAGAAATGGGGAATGCCGTGAGATCGGGTCCCAGTGACACCCTTGGCCAAGGGTGGGTATGAGGGAGGATGTGGGATGGGAGCTGAGGGGTCTGATCCCACCAGTGCTGCCTGACAGTGTGTCAGGGTGACGGGGCTGAGGGACAGAAAATGCAGCTCTGCAGATTCTCAGCTGCCTGTGCCATGATGCAGCTTCTGCAGCCTCGGCTCAGCTCACACCAGAGCAGGGAAATCAGGGCCATCATGAATCAGAACAGGGGTGTGTGTGGTGATCCGAGCTGTCCTCTGCAGCTCCGTGCTGGAGCAGCAGCAGCAGCAGGGCCGTGCTGGCTGCACAGCCCAGCCTCCACCTGGCACAACCCCTGTCCCGGTGCCGTGTGATTAAGGACAGTGACACAGCGCCCTACGGCCCCAGCTGTGCCTGGGCACGGCGCTCTGCTCGGCTGCGCTTCCCCTGGGCTTTGTGAGTTCTAAGTCAGGGAATCACAGAATCATGGACAGCTTTGGGCTGGAAGGTTCCTTCCAGCCCATCTCATTCCACTCCCTGCTGTGGGCAGGGACGCCTTTCACTAGCCCAGGTTGCTCCAAGCCCTGTCCAACCTGACCTTGGACACTTCCAGGGATCCAGGGGCAGCCACAGAATTTCTGGGCACCCTGTGCCGTGGCCTCCCCACTCACACAGGGGAGAATTTCTTCCCAATATCCCATCTAATTCTGTCCTCTGGTAGTGAGAAGCCATTCCCCCCTTGTCCTGTCACAGTTCCTGATGAAGAGTCCCTCTCCAGCTTCCTTATAGGCACCCGCAGACACTGGAAGTCCTCGGCAGGCATTGGCATCCCCAGGAAACCCTCGGTGTGGCATGTGCCAGCCTGGCATGAGGCATCCCGGTGTGTGCCAGCGGCTGGCCATGGTCCCCCCCTCAGCCCGGACACCCCAAAAGCCTGACCTCAAAAACCTTCAGACAGACAGGAGTCTCATTTTATAAGAACATATAAAGGTCCAAACACAGAATATTTAAGCCGATGTTATGCAATGAGAGCTCTTTTAAGTCGTGATTTGTAAAGGCAGTTCAGATAATTTCCTGAAAGACATTCTGCTAATGATTAATTTAGAATATGTTTAATTCAAGTTAGAGAGATCAAAGAGGGAACATTCCCCCTATAATGCCATCCGTGGTTTCACACTTTCCCCACATTCCAGGCTCTGGGGGGTGTCTGGTTTGTCCTTCCTTGCAATTCTTCCATGAAAATTGCAGAGGAAAGCATTCCATGGGCTCCATGCTGCTTTGGGGCAGGGAAAGGGAGAGGAGCCTGGGGCAAATCCCTGTGAAATTTGCTCTGGGAGGTGCAGAGGGATGGGATGCTGGGGGGGTTGTGGAATCAGCCCTGCGCTCCTGCAGCAGTGGCTCTGGGCCTGAGAGCCCTTCAGGTCTATCTGGGAATGATTTAGGAGTATGTCTTTGTTTATGTATTTTCTGTTATTAGTTGTTTTAACCTCTGTGTCTGTGCCAAATGTTCCTTTAGCTCAGCCTGCAGACTGACCTTCTCTGGGGGAAGAGAATAAACCCAGCATTTATTACTGTTTTCTGGATGATGAGGGAAGAGGTCCAGCCTTCCCAAAGCAGGTAACAGCTGAGCTGGGAAGGTGATCCCGTGCCTGACAGGTGAGCAGGGCCCGGGCTTTGTCCCACCACTCCCAAGCTGCTGCCAGTGTTTGTCTCCTCTCAAGCTCCATGTTGCTGCTTCAGTCCTCAATGAAAAACTGAATCCTGTTTAATGACGAAAAAGTAACTTGCTCTGGCTCAGGAGAAGGGATTTGAATTCAGGTGTTGTTACTCCTCCCCGTCTGTGCCCCTGTGCCCGCGCTGGGCACGCAGCCCGGGCCGGGCAGTGCTGGTGACAGTGATGGATGGTGCTCACAGAGCTTGCTCTGCCTATTAATAAAGCACGATCTAGGCCATGGTTTTCCAAGTTCAGCACCTAAATCCGTATCCTGGCTCATGGTGGAGCAGCCTCATTTCCCAAGCAGCAGCCGACAGTTCCAGGGAGCAGCACAGGCTGAGCATCCTGGCCAGGGGCTCCGGCTCAGCCAGAGGCATTTGCTCCCTGTCCCCAGGCACAAGTGGCAGCAGGGCAGTGGGCGAGGGGCACTGGCTGAAGGGACCTGCGGTCCCTGGGAGGGGGTTCCTCTGTGTTTCAGGAGATTAGATGGGCACGGCAGCCCTGGGATCCAGCCCAGGGCCATCCACAGCCTTGTTGCCAGTGAAGCAGCAGCCAATGGGGACCCTTCCTTCCCGGCCTCCCAAAGGAATGTCTCTGCCAAGGGAGGGCTGCAGGGCGGGTGGGCACTGGGGTCCTGGGGGACACTGGCTCTGCAGGCCCGGGGAGTCACCTTTGGCTCAGGCTGGAGCTGATCAGCTGCGCTCCAACGCCAGTGTCTGTTCCTTGAGCCGTGCAGAAGGGACAGGGGCATGGCTGCTGGGGGTGGCCCTGGGGTCCCTCCTGCTCCCGATGTGTCTTTTCTCCCAGCTCTGGACGGGAATCTCGTTCCTCTGCGGGGTGGTCTCTGCTGGCCCCCAGCTGGGGATGCTGCAGCACCAGAAATGCACAGCTGGGGAGGCCACCCGGCACCCTCATGCCAGCCCGGCGAGGGGCTGGACGGAACGCAGCGCCGGCTGCACCTGAGGCAGCTGAAATACGGGTTTCCTGAGTATGGAAGTGGGAATCTTTCATTTTTTCCGATGCCACGGTGCACGTGGACATGCCAGCAGGGGTAAGTGGTGGGCTCTGCTGCCTGCCCGGGGGGGCAGAGCCGTCAGAGGCGATGCCTGAGGTGAGCTCTGCGCTGCCGGAGCGCTGTTCCCGGCTGGCGGGACACGCTGCCTGCGGGGAGCTAGCGCTGTTTGTTGACGGTCCCCGCTCTCCCAAGGTTTGGCAGGAATGCTGCCTGCACAGCTCCAGCCGTTCTCCCAGCCGTGCTGCGGCTGCAGAGCGCCTCAGCTGCCAGCGCTCCCGGCACCGCTCCCAACGCCCTCCCCTCTGCCCGAACAGCTGCATCCCGTCTGCGAGAGTGCTTTAAAAACTCGGTGACTGGCGGGGAAAGGGCGTGCTCAGCCCAGCTCGGTGCATCCTCTGCAGCCGGCCCTGCCGCAGGCTCTGCGGGCAGCAGTGGGGCTGCTCCGCTGGGCTTTAGCGGCAGCCCCAAAATCCCAATGCTTACTCCAAGAAAGGCATGGAGGTCCTGGAGCGTGTCCGGAGAAGGGAATGGAGCTGGGGAAGGGGCTGGAGCAGCAGGAGCGGCTGAGGGAGCTGGGGGGGCTCAGCCTGGAGAAAAGGAGGCTCAGGGGGGACCTTCTGGCTCTGCAACTCCCTGACAGGAGGGGGGAGCCGGGGCGGAGGGTGTTTGGTTCTGCTGCCAGGGAACAAGGGACAGGACGAGAGGAAACGGCCTCAGGTTGTGCTGGGAAGCTTTAGGTTGGATATTGGGAAAATTCCCTCCTACAAAGGGCTGTCCAGCCCTGGCACAGGCTGCCCAAGTGGATTCCCTGTCCCTGGGCAGATTTAAAAGCCATGTGGATGTGGCATATGGGGACATGGGTTAGTGGTGGCCTTGGCAGTGCTGGGGGACAGTTGAACTCGATGGTCTTGGAGGACTTTTGCACACTCCGTGGTTCTGTGCCTTACTTCGGCATGGGCAGGTACGGGAGAGCACCAGGGCACCCTCCGGCTTCTCTGTGCTCCACCTCGCGGTGCCGCTGGCCGAGGCCGCTGCTGCAGAGCCGGCCAAGCAGGACGGGCTCTCCCCGGGCAGGGTTTGCACCGCGGGACCGGGACAGCCCCTGCTGGGGGGCTGTCGGGGTCAGCGCCGCATCCCCTTGGTATTGCCCCGGTGCTGCCCGGCCCCGAGGGCCCGGTGTCAGCAACTGCTCGACTCGTACAAACACATTTCTCATACGGCACCGAACCGCAGGAATGGGTTAATGCCGTCCCGTGGGGTTCCCCCATCGCAGCCTGTGCCTGCTGAGAGACTGTTTGATCAGATAATGCACTTATTTGATCAGATAACGGATGTGTTCCCTGTGTTTGTCAGGAAACAATGTACTCAGCGTATTTGTGGGAAGCAAGGAGGCAGCGTGGGTGTCAGGAGCAGCCTTTGATCGGCGGAGACGCTCGGTGTGAGCAGGAGCGCGCTGAGTGCGCGGCACCAGCTCCGGCAGGGCCCGGGGCTGTCGGGGGCTTGTCCATCCTAGGGCAGCCTATACGGATGAGATGGGAATTCTGGATGCGAGACACTGAAATGTTAAAGGTTAATGACTCAAACAATCGGCCATTTGCCAACGCAGCAGGTGCTCTGCTGGGGCCCTGTTTGCACCCCCCAGCCAAGGGGAGGAGGAAAGGTTTTGGGTGTGTGCTGGCAAAATCTCTGAACTGCATAACAACAGCCCAGGGCAGGGGGGTGAGCACCCACCGCCGGAGCTGACCGCGACAAACCCACCTTTGTTTAGCGACAAGCTGGAATTTGAGGCAGATAAAGGAAGAGGCCGATAAGAAGCAGACCCTGCGAGGTAGGATAATGTTTTTTATCATGCCAATGTCCTCCCTTTCAGAACTGGTTCACGGAGTGCTAGGAGGGGACCAGCGCTGCTGTGGAGCAGCTCCCAGCGCCCCAATTCAGTGTGTGCTTCAGTCTGCAGCGTTGGAAATGAAATGTTAAAAAATTCTGAGATGTATCTGGTTTTGCATCTATGATACTTTTACATTGCCTATTAATGCTCGGTCTGGTGCTGCTCTGGGGTCCTGCTCGTGGCTGCTGCCCCTCGGGTGGGGTGGGAGACGGTTTCTGAGTTGAAAATATCACACAGGGATGTGTGTGGGGTTTGCAACTTCCTTGGTGTCACTTCACAATCTTCGGACCCCTCTCCCCCAGCTCTCGACACCCCCCCATTCCTCCCCTGCCCACCTCCTGTGCTCGGTCACTGAGTCTCTTTGTCCTGCAGAGAGATGCCAAGGGCCAGTACCTGTTCGACCTTCTATGCCACCACCTGAACCTGCTGGAGAAGGATTACTTCGGCATCCGCTTTGTGGACCCCGACAAGCAAAGGGTGAGAGAGAGCCCCTCCTGCCCGGAGCGGGGCAGGGCTGTCAGGCTTGTCCTCGCCGCTGAAAACTGGCGGGAGGCAAAGGTCAGAAATAAACTCAGGTTTAGGCGGTGATGAGGGGCTCTTCCCCCTCAGCCCTGCCCTGCCCTGCTGCTGGGACAGGGGTCTGTGGGTGCCCCGACAGGGTCATTCCTTTGCCCATGGGACAGGCCCTCTGAGCACGCTGGAGGGACGCCCTGTCCTACAGGGGAAGGGCCCGGGATGCAGCCACACTCTGACAGCAGCCCCAGTGTCCCGGCTCCCTGAGTCCCTGGCAGTGGTTGGGATGTGTGAGCCGGAGGGACTCGCCTGGCCCTCGGATCCTCTTGTGAGGGCTGGAAGCATCGTGAGTTTGCAGTGAGAGGATGTGATGCTCTTGCAAAGTGAGGAGGGAGATCCCCCGGTACCGGGTCTGCAGGACCTGTGTCTAGCACTGATTCACATTTTAACACCGAGATTAGGCCGTTTGACAGCTCTGTGCCGAGGATCCAAACACTTGAGTGTTGCCTCGGGCAATGGAGAGTGAGACCAGACGTGGGAGTGCAGGAGCTGAGAGCCAGGCAGGACCTGGTCTGACCTGGCTCCTGGCACGGATCCATGTCCTGCTGAGCCCCGGGAAGCTGCAGCAGGTCTGGCAGAGGGGGACACCCACGGGCCCAAGGAGCTGGATTGCCATACCAAGGCTGTGTGAGTGAGTCCTGTCACTTCCTCGGAGTTAAAATGTGTGCAGAATGAGCTGTTCCGCCCCTCGCTGTGATGAGAACCAGTTCAAACACACAGACACAGCTATTGATAACAGCATTGTGTTGTGCTTCCCACTGATCAATATAACAACTAATTCCTGCTCCCAAGGCACCTTCTGCCACGGCTGTAACAGAGAGCAGCCAATGCTGAGCCAGGAGCTGGGCAAGGAGCTTCTCCCTCGCTGTGAGACAGGGCCAGTCTGAACCCCCACTCTCTCCATTTCCCTTCCAGGGACACTCACTGACACTCAGGTGGCTTTTCTCAGCTGGAGCAGTACCCTCCTCTTCCTTATCCTTCCCACTTTGTGAAGTCACAGCCATCAGGCTTTAATTACCTTCTTTTTCCTTTCAGCATTGGCTGGAGTTTACCAAGTCAGTTGTGAAGCAGATGCGGGGTGAGTGTTGTAGGTGTCCCAGACAGACAGTGTGCTCCTTTCATCTTCGATGTATTCCCATTTTTTCCAGCCTGTCCCTTCTGGGGTCAATTCACAGCCCATCTCCCAGAAAAAGGTGCCCCAAAAAGTTGTTCCTGTGGGTTGAGAGCAGGATCACACACCGCCAGCCCCACTGCAGCCACAGCTGGTCATGACCCCCCAGCACGGAGCACCAGCATCTGTGTAGACCAGGACAGCAGTGGTGGGGATGAGGAAGTGAGCTTTGGGAGTGGGGAGTGCTTTGGGTGGCCAGCAGATAGTGCTGCTGGTGCTTCCCCACAGCTTTATCAGGGACATCTGCGCTTCACGGCCACTGCAGTGAGAAATGTCTCCTTGCCTGTCTGCCCCCTCCTTACCAAGGGCAGTGGGTGTGTTTGGGGGGAACGGGGCAGTCAGGTGAGACCCCCAGCAGTATCTGACCATATCCTCGAGCAGGGTGGTTCAGGATGGAGAGGAAAGCCCTGCCCCTTGGTGACACTGTCTCTGTTCTGCTGCAGCCCAGCCTCCCTTCACCATGTGCTTCCGTGTCAAGTTTTACCCCACGGACCCCGCGGCACTGAAGGAGGAGATCACCAGGTATGGACGGGGCACCTGGGACCGGCTGGGCCTCGGCAGCGCAGGCTTGGCCAAGCCAGGAGCACAGGGCCGAGCTTTGCTTTGTGGTCAGGGGAGAGTAACAGCTGTTGAGATTTCCAAACCAACCTGGACACTTCAGGATTGTCCCAGCTGTGGGGGAAAAGCTTGGAAATCCCCATCTGTGCTGCGTCAGCACACGGAGCTGCCGTACCTGGTGGGAACTGCAGGCTGATGGTGGGGAGGCCCTGGCACAGGTTGCCCAGAGAAGCTGTGGCTGCCCCATCCCTGGAATTGTTCCAGGCCAGGTTGGATAGGGCTTAGAACAACATGGTCTAGTGGAAGATGTCCCTGCCCATGGCAGGGGGGTGGAATGACGTGGTCTGTAAGGTCCCTTCCAGCCCAAACCATTCCAGGGTTCTATGGTTAAACTCCCTGGCTTGGTCTTTGACTGCAGTCGGTTCCAAACCCACATTCCAGGGCAGAGCGCTCCAACGTGGCGCTGTCCCTGTAGCGCCCATCGCTGCTGCTCACACTCCTGCCACTTCAGAACCAGCCACTGCCCGAGCCTGTCCTCAGCTCAGGGTGTCCTTATGGCGCTCGGTCTGTCGGGAAGGGTTTGAGTGCCTGCAGTTCCCCTGACATTCCCTGGAAGCAATCAGCCGCATCCCTCTGACGTCAGGAGCTCGGACGCTCTGGGAGCGCTGGGCGATAAACTGCGATGCAGAACCTGACAGCGCCTCTCCCGAGCCTCTATCTTTAGGGGCTCTTCAGGCCGCTCTTCCTACCAGGAGGAAGGACATGAGGAGAACTCATGGAGCAGTCTCAGCAGCTGTGGAAAACAAGCCATGGCTGTGGGTCTCTGGAGCACATCAACCCCGGCCCCTGACTGAGGGGGTGGGGAGGGTTGACTCTGTCTGGGGCAGCTGGGCTGGAGCCTCTGCTGGAGGGTTCTGAGCTGGCACCTTCTGTAAAGGGAGACCTGAGAGCCCCTTGGAGCACCTAAAAGGACTCCAAGAGAGCTGGAGAGGGACTTGGGACAAGGGCCTGGAGTGACAGGACAGGGGGGAATGGCTTCACACTGATAAGAGTAAAGGGTTAGATAAGAGGAAATCCTTCCCTGTGAGGGTGGGGAGGCCCTGGCACAGACTACCCAGAGAAGCTGTGGCTGCCCCATCCCTGGACATGTTGGACAGGGCTTGGAGCAAGCTGGGATAGGGGAAGGTATCTTTGCCCATGACCGGGGGTGGAATGTAGGGAAGGATTTCCTCCCAAAACCTCATCCAGCTGTGCCCTCTGTCACCTTTATGGGTCCAGGTTGAGTCCCGTGCGGGTGAGCTGTCCCTCCTTGCTGCCATTTGGGGTGTGCCTGCAGCTGCAGCTGGAACCTGGGCTTAAAATTCACTTTCCCCAAGACAGAGTCCACTTCAGTGTCTCGATTTCTCTTTAATATATTTTATCTGTGCAAATTAGTGGTTTATCTCATCATAAACATGGATTTGAGCAATGAGGCATGACTGAGAGACTGCAGAGTGTGAGTCTGGTTATTTAAATGCATTTCTGAGCACTCCATTTTGCTCCTTCCCTCCGTGACTCACATTTTATCATCTGAAGGTTTTCCCAAACACCACATGACTCATCCCAAACTGTTATTTAGGTTTAAATTCATTTAAATACATAATTTTCCAACATAGTTTGTCTTTTCACTGGGCATGGAGATAGGGATGGGTGAGCGCAGGAGGCAATTCCCCCTGGGTGACACAGTGCTGATCTCTGGCAAGGACAGAGGAGGGATGGGAGTGTGTGCTGAGACCTGGAAGGACACAGAAAGTTTGGGAAGGAGAAAAATCATGTTATGGGGAAGCTGAGCAGCCAGGGGAGGATGCAGGACTGGGAAGTGCAGCAGTTGCTGGTGGGCTCTGGACCATGAGATCTCCTTCAGAGCATCATCCTCAGGTGCCTCGGATGGGCTGGGGGCGTTGTAGTTGTGTTCAGGTAGCATGAATAAAGGTGGTGGGTATCCAGGCTGGTGGAGATCTCCACCAGCCCTTGGGTTGGGTGCTGGCCCCAGAGTAGGCATCATGTCCCCGTGGGCTGGAACAGGGCTGGGATGTGTGGATTTGAGCCCCAGTCCTGGCCAGAATCAGCCCTTGTTCACTCCCAACGAGTGGCAAGTCTGGTAACGAACTGCTGGGAGAGAGATGTCAGAGCAAGTGTCTAGTGGCAGATACTCCACATCTCAATTGCCTGTTTGGGTAATTTAAACTTTGCTTAATAAATGGACTCTCCCTCCTGTGCCCAGGTACTTAGTCTTCCTGCAGATCAAAAGGGATCTGTACCACGGGCGACTCCTGTGCAAGACGTCGGACGCGGCGCTGCTGGCTGCCTACATCCTCCAGGGTAAGGCTTTGGGCCACGACAAATCAGCTTTTCATGCTATGCACTGGCTCCATTATTGCTCTTATAGCAGGTCACTGCACCTGGAATACTGATATTACCCCCCAGGGCTGGGCTGGGCTGGGCTGAGCTGGGGGAGGACAAGGATGTGGGGTCTGGGTTTCACCTGAATTCCAGCCATGGTGTTCCCCGTGAGCATCCTCTTGGCTCAGCCAGCCCCTGCCCTGCCTGTTTTCCTGCCTGCTCCGGCACCTTGAGGAATTAATAAATTTGTGACCATCTGCTGCCAGGTGATTCCCACATAAACAATAGAATTAAGTGGGCACAGTTAATGCCTGACAAATGATCCCTCCCAGTGGGAAGCACAGTGGGGTCGGAGCGGCGTTCCCAGGGTGTGCTGAGCCCTGACGAGGTGCTGCCGGGTTGGGGATGCACTGTGCTTTGGTTGTCTTGCTCTTCCCGACTGGATCTGTCTCCCACCAGCTGAAATTGGGGACTATGACCCAGGGAAGCACCCAGAAGGCTACAGCTCCAAGTTCCAGTTCTTCCCCAAACACTCAGAGAAGCTGGAGAGGAAAATTGCAGAGATCCACAAGTCGGAGCTGAGGTACCAGAGCTGTGGGGTTTGCTGATGCTCAGAGCACTGTTATCCCTGTTTGGGATTTTCAATCCTTAAAGTGTGTAAGCTGTGTCCTTACATGCAGGGGTTGCTGCCCTCTCCCCCCCAAACTCCCCTTTCCTCCCCTTGGATGAGATGTCTCTGCTGCAAGTAGGGAATTCATCTCTAAATTTGGCAGATGCTCCTTTTTGACCCTTCCCCGTGCTGCCAGTTCAGCGCGGCTCCTGTGGAAGGAACTGGCAGGAGAGGATGGGCTGGGCTCCAGTGCTGTGCTCCTGTTGATCCCATAACAAGTCTAACAGGAATGAGCCATAGCTGATGCCTCATTGTTAACAGAATCCCAATAGCTGCTTTTTCTCTCTTCCATGGAATATTCTTCTTTCCCCTGTTTTTTCCTCCTGCAGTGGGCAGACACCAGCTACTTCAGAGCTGAATTTTCTCAGGAAAGCCCAGACTCTGGAGACCTACGGGGTTGACCCACACCCATGCAAGGTAAAACAGTTCCTAAAGCTGTTGCTCAGGTTGGATTCCCCAAAACCTTTCCAGGGGGTGTCCAGAGAAGCTGTAGAAAAGCATTTTCACGTGCAGGCAGCTGTAAGAGAGGGGTCAATCATCTGCTGCTGAAGGAGGTCATTGGGAGGCAGTAACAAGGTCAGTGACATGGCTGAGGAACCACCAGGCATTAATCTGCCAGGGACAGTCCATCACTCTGCTCTGCCCAGCCCATAATCCAGTTTGCTTTTGGAAATGCTCTTTATTGACTGTGGATGTCACTGCCTGTGGCTCTCTCTGCTCCCTGATAATCCCATCACATGCAGATGGATGTGGGATACGAAGCAGACAGAGAATTCTGCACTCAGGCACTGCCTGCCCAGGGGTTTTCCCTGAATTGTGCCACATTAACACACAATTGCAGTGAACTGGTGGGGGTCTCCCTTTATGGGCTGTTCCTGAGTGCCCCAGGGGTTGCTTTGCTCTGAATTCCCTCTAAACATGTGCTCTTGCCAGGAGCCACCCATTTCTGACCTTTGCTGCTGAAGTCAGGTAGTTGCCTTTCTTTTACCCCAAGAACCTTTCAAATATATTTGAGTTACACTGATTCATGTTCTTATAACAGCTAAGGACAGATATACACACTTTTAGGTCTACTAGCAGAATTCAGCTTAATTCATCAAGAGCTTCTGTTAATGTGCTTAAAGGATCCAAAGCAAAATGGAGCTGATTCTGTTCCCTTTTCACCAATGGATTGTGGAAAAGTTGGGATGAAGGGCTGTTTCCTCTTACCAGGCATTCTGAGTTCAGTGCCCCTTGACTTGGTCCTGTTTGCCTGAAGTTTTCATGGTCTTATAGTAGTTTTCCCCCAAAAATGCAAACATAGAAAAAGATATTCCCTTATTCCCTTCTTAAGCAGGGCTCACTGGAGCTGCTGGCACCGTCCTTGGTAACTGTTCTAGACATAAATCCCTGCATGAATGTGTATCCTGCAGCACTGCCAGCCCACCACTAACCCGTGTCCCAAGTGCCACATCCACATGGTTTTTGAACCTGTGCAGGGTCCTGTGTCCCCTTTAGTGGCCCCAGCCCCTACCAAGCCTCTGCACCCCCAGGAGGGTACATCACTCTGCTGAGATCCTGCTTCCTTTTCTGAAGGCTTTCCCAGATTTGGGAAAGAGCCAGAGCACTTTGGGCAGTCCAGGGCTCGAACTGTGGTGGGTTTCTGCCCTCCCTCTGGCAGCCAGGGCTCCAGTGTCTCCGGGGGATGAATTTGGGGTTCACACCCTGCCGTGTGCAGGTGTGGGGTTGGGGATCAACTCTCTCTGCCTCTCAGCCTTGAGAGGCTGAGGATGGACTATTGTTCTGAGCATCCCCCAAAAGACCTCTGGATGCCTGCTGGCCAAAACCAAAACCAAGATGAATCCAACAATTGCTGATCAGCCACAACTATTTCAGAACACTTTCACAATTGAGTGTTTCTGGTTTTCCCTGCACCCAGTGCAGTCACGGATCGCTTCCCTGGAGCTGCTGTTGGGATTGGGTGGAAGTGCTGCCTGCTCCAACCTGGCATAACTGGTGGCTTTGAACTGGCTCAACGCTGCCCAGGGCACTGGCTGGGCAGGGCTCCGAGGGAGAGAAGTGCAGCCGGGGGTTATCATGTCCCGGATTAATTACTATATATATTAGTAATATAATACAGTGTTTAGGACCTGGGCTTCGATGACCCTTGTGAGTCCCTTCCAACTCAGGATATTCTATGATTCTATGATAATGTAATATATAACTATATTAAACTATGTCTATTAGAGTACTTATTATATATATTAAATCACTGTATATCTATATAACTCTATATTGTTACATATAATAATATAGTTACAATATCTATTATAAATATATATATTAATTGCAACAATGACATACTGTTATGATAACAGCATATATTCTATGTGTCACTGTGATATATGAATGATAATATGTAACTACAACGTCCTGCTGGCAGAGCTGGCACACAGGCTGCTGCAGTGCCCCAGCTCCTGGCCGAGGGTGGCTGGTGCTGTAGCAGCTCTGGTGCCCAGCAGCTCTGTGCCCAGCAGTCACGGTTGCCTTGCAGGACGTGTCGGGGAACGCGGCGTTTCTGGCCTTCACGCCCTTCGGGTTCGTCGTTCTGCAGGGAAACAAGAGAGTTCACTTCATCAAGTGGTGAGTTCCCACCCCAGACTCCTGTGACTCCACGGGTCCTGTATCAGCTCAGGGGTCTGAGGGATGTTCGGGTATGTGGGTGACCGCCCTCACCACTCCAGGGCTGGGGGGACATGCCCAGACAGGACAGTGCTCAGTGCACCCAGAGCTTTGCTGCCCCTGACTTATTATTTTCTACACTTGTCTCTGTTAAATTTCACTGTCCCCATGTTGGCCACGTCCCAGATGCCTCCAGCCCCTCTGAGCCTGGTTGTGATGTTCCCAGTCACTGTAGCATCTCCATTTCTGGCCAGCGTGTCCCTGGCACTGGCACCCGTCTCTGCCCATGGACTGAGCTCCCCAGGACCCCAGGACTCCCCGCTGACCCCCAGCTTCACTCTGGGGTGTCCCACATTCCAGCTCCAGGTTTCTGAGCTAGGGCTGGTCTCACCACCCCATCGCACCTCCCAGGATGGAAAACAGGGTCTGGAAGCTGCCCTGCTGCCATCCCAAACACCGGCTCTCACTGGAGTGGTGCCAGGAGCCAGGCTGGGTGGGCTCCAGGTGGTGGTGGGCTTTGCACAGCTCCCACCTGCCTGTCCTTGTCTTTCCAGGAATGAGGTGACCAAGATGAAATTTGAAGGGAAGACTTTCTACTTGTATGTAAGTCAGAAGGAGGTGAGTGTTTCCCCTTCCCGTGGGACTTCCTGGGCACAGTGTGGTCATGTCTTCAGGGGGTTCTTCAGGAGCTTGTCTGCAGCATCCCCCTGACCTGGCAGGGCAAGGGAACAGGGATGGTGACAGCGACTGCAGCTCCATGACAGTGCCGGGGTCACCTCCCTGCTCCCACTGGTGCCCTGCTCTGGGCATTAGATCCCTCAGCCCCCCTGGGCTGTGCTGTGGCAGAGGCTCTGCCCACTAGTTCCTGGCCAAGCCTTCCCGCTGGTGCTGCTTTTGGGATTATGGTGGTTATTCATTGCTGTATCCCACAAAGCCAGCTGGAACACCTCTGGATGGAGTTGGCTCCCACGGGGAGCCATCAGCAGGAGTTTTTTATGGAAGTTGTATTTCTGGCTGTTCCCAAAGGCTGGGAGCAGAGGGGTGGGTGGCAGAACACTGGCACACATCTGCCCGTCCCTCATGCCCGACACCACGCTGTCACCCAGTGCTTCAACACTCCTGTGTCCCCAATGGCTCCAAAGCAAGATCTGTCCATGACAGTGCCACTCTCCAGCCCTGTCTGCTCCAGTCTCCTTCTGTCCAATGGGCAGCACTCCCTGTTTCCCGCTCAGCTTCCTGTCTTTCTCCTTTAGGAGAAGAAAATTGTCCTCACCTATTTTGCCCCGACACCAGAAGCCTGCAAACACCTCTGGAAGTGTGGGATTGAGAACCAGGCTTTCTACAAGTAAGTGTTGGTTTGTGGGGTGTCCTGCAGCCTCTGTGGGTCGGTGCCCACCTCTGGGCTCCATCCAGGTACTGGGATCGGTCACTGCCCACGGGGCACCTTGTCCCAGTGGCCCTGGCAGAGCCACAGTACTGAGGAGGAGCCAGTGGAGCCATTTGGATTCACCATCCTGCTCATGCCATACTTAACCCAGCCCACTTTGTGCTTTGTAATGAGTTTTATTTTAATCAGCAAACTGCGAGACAGAGCGTGCGATGCATTCCCACTGGGAATTCTGCAATCAGCAGCTGCAATCAGCAGGTTTCGCTCCTCATTACATGAACATGAAATGAAATTGCAATATTGCTTTACAAATCTCCCTGTGATTAATCGTGTCAGTGAATTACCGCTGGGTTGTGCACCCAGTAGAGTGGACCATGGGCTCTGCTGAGGTGCTGCTGGGCACTCCTGGGGTGAGGGATCAGGCCTCATGTGATGGGAAGGAGGTGGGATGGTCCCTCATGGTGGCTTCACCCACACCAGCAAGTGCCCACCTGCCCAGGACAGGCCATGTCCATCACCCTGCAATGCCCAGGCCATGGTGGGGTTTCAGCCCCCTGGAGAACTTGAGCTGCTGCATGTGGATGTCACTGATGGCCCCGTGGGACCCAGTGGGAGCTGTGGCCCAAGGTCCTTCCAGCTGCTGGAAACTCCTTGGCAGTGGGTCCATCCCAGACAAGCTGTGCTGATGGAGTGCTCACGTCCCTCCAACCTGTGCCACCCACTGCTACCTGCAGCTGGGTTCATTCCTGGGCATTCCACATCTCCAGGGCTCTTCTCCTGCCACTTGGCCTCGCTGCCGTTGGCTGGCAAGGCACAGCTCCCACCTCGGGTGGGTGCGGGGTCAGTCTGGCGGGGGTGGTGCTGTCCCAGCACCCGCAGAGCCCCTGTCCTGGTCACCCAGGGGATGTGTTGGGAACAGGACTGGGCAGGGCTTTGCCAGGACACAGTGCCAGGGCCGTTCCCAGCTCCTGGCTGGCGGTGTGGGATGCTCACACACTCCTGGTGCTGTTGCAGGTTGGAGAAGTCAAGCCAGGTGCGGACGGTGTCCAGCAGCAATCTGTTCTTCAAGGGAAGCCGGTTCCGATACAGGTAAATACGACAGAAGGAGCAGTTCCTGGAGGTGCTTTGGGGAGCAGTTTGGGCTGCAGCAGTCAAGGGCCGTCTCGGGGTCCTGCAGAGATGCCCCCCTTGCAGTGCAGACCCCAGCCAGGCCACCACCACTGCTGTCTCTGTGTCACAGCTGCCATCCCCCTCCCTACTCTCAGAGTTGCAGTTTTGGAGGGACAGGAGTGGAGGAGGGGAGAGGACAGTGGATTTGGGGTTTGAGAACAACAAGGAGTGAAACAAATCTCTATGGTCCCTAAATTTCTGGGGGCAGTTGCTGGAGTGAGAGCCTGGACCTGGGACCTCGTATCTCTGCAACACAGGAGACCCCAGCCTGAACCCAGCTGTGAGGTGCACGATGCCAGAACCCTCCTCACTGCTGTGGGAGGACCTGGATGCCTGTGGTGTGTCTCCCAGCTGAGGGGAAGTGGTCCCATGGTGTCCAGTACCCAACGCCAGGCCGAGCAACAAAACATGGTGGCAGAGGTGTTGGCTCAGCCTTTCCAGGCTCCTCCACTGCCCCTCTTCCCAGCAGATATTTCTGCTTTCCCCTGGAGCTGTGGGGAGACTCCGCAGGGAGTCGTGTGTGTGAGGAGGGCCCAACTGGTGCTGGGACACTGGGTGCCATGGGGGGATGTGGTGGCTCACTGGTACCGTGCTCTTCTCCTCACCTCTGCTGTTCTTGACCCTCCTGCAGCGGCCGTGTCGCCAAGGAGGTGATGGAGTCCAGCGCCAAGATCAAGAGGGAGCCCCCTGAGATCCACCGGTAAGAGCCCGGCAGCCGCTCCCGGGGGTCGGTACCCAGGGTGGGATCCCAGCAGGAGCACTGCCATGTGCCTGGGGTGCTGACACCGTCCTGGATCTGAGCCCTGGCTCTGACCCCGGCCCCGCTGTCGTCCCCAGGGCTGGGCTGGTGCCGAGCCGGAGCTGCCCGTCCATCACGCACGGCCCCCGGCTGAGCAGCGTGCCCCGCACCCGCCGGAGAGCCGTCCACATCTCCATCATGGAAGGTAGGGGGAGGGCCCTGCCACCACTGGGGCTCGGGAGTGGGGGCGTGCAGACCTGTGCACACACCCGTCCACACGTGAACACGCGTGTCCAGCTGAGCCTGCAGCCCCGGTGCCTTGTCCTCAGAAAGGCTGGGGTGTCACCAGGCTGGGGCAGGGAGGCTTCTCCTCATCCCGGGACTGAATTGGGGTGGGATGCCCTGGGAAGAAGGGCTGGCAGAGGGCAAAACACTGGGAGCAGCCCTGAAGCTGCCCCGCAGGGCTGGGGACACCACAGGGGGCTGTGGCAGTGCCACTGGTGACAGCAGTGTCTGGCTCCTGGTGACACTGGGGTGACTCAGTGTGTGGTGGGTGTTGGGGGGTGTTGTGGCTGAGGGAAGGTGCACAGAAGTTTGTGAAGATGCAGAGATTTGGAAAACAGGGATGCTGATGAGGGACCTGGGATGGCCCAGGAGCAGGGGGAAGGGGGTGTGTGCCCTGCTGGCTGTGCTCTGCTCCTGGATGGGCTGTGGAGCCAGTCCCTGTCCTGGCACAGCCGCACCAATCCTGCTCCCAGGCTGTGCACAGGGACAGGGACTGCCTGTCCCAAGGGACAGGATTTAATTCCGCTGAGGAATCCCAGAGCTGGCATCTGTGCCGGTTCTGGGGGCGGAAGCAGGCAGGGTCACCTCTGCCACCCAGTTGCATGTGACAGCCTCTCCCCCACATGCAGTTGCGAAGCAGCCAGAGCATGAAATCATCTCCCACCATAAATCACCCTGAGCTGGTACCACCCCTTTGCTTTTCCTCACTCTCACTTCTGCTCGGTGCCCAAAATAGCCCTGACCCAAGGGCCAGCAGCACCAGTGCCACTTATAGCAGCCGTGCTGGTGGGCGAGTGGCCGTCGCCGCGCTCCTCCTGTCCCTGTGCCACCATGGTGAAGTGCCTGGTAAAGATTAAAACCAGGGTCAGCGTCCACCTGTGGCTCATCAACCACTGCTGCCGCGAGGTGCGGGTCCGGGTGCTGGCGCTGGGGCCGCGGCTGCTGTCCCAAACCCTGGGGATCCTGCCGCTCCTGCCGGCTGTCCCCAGCCTCGCCCTCGATGCTCCGCACGGCCCCGGGGACGCCCCTCTGCCAGGTAATGCTGCGCTGCCAGCTCTGTGCTCTTCTGGAGTGTCCCCAGGGTCCCTGCGGGCTGTGGTCCCCACGCTCTCCCAGTGACCACAGCCCCCAGGGGCAGGCGGGATGCAGGAATGTCGGAGGTGGGATATGTGTGGGGGGGAGCGGGCTGGGATTTCTGGTGCTGGATGGACCCTGGGTTGTTGTTACCACAAAGCAGCTCTGGTGGGGGGGCTGCACCCACATTTCCTGGGATTTTCTAGCTTTTGATGTCAGTGCTATGGAAGCAGACGGCAGGGGGGTTTGTGTCTGGGGGCTCAGCACTGCTCTCACTGTGGTGATGAGCAGGGGAACCCCCTCGGTGGGTGTCCCCCTTGCCAGGGACGCAGCAGGTGCCACGGGGATGTTCACATGAGACGGGAGAGCACATAACTGTCAGGGTGAGAACGTGTTTGCTCCTCACTGCCCAGGCTGCCCCAGTGCCCGGGTGGCACTGGTGCTAAGCCGGGCTGAGCCGGGGCATCCGGGCGGTGTTTACAAACCAGAGGCTGCAAAGCCCCGGGAATGTGGCCGGGTGGCTCCGGGTGCTTCACCCTTCACAGGGCCAGGACACTCGGGGACAACACGCCAAGGTGCTTTGGTGCACTGTGTCCTCCCCGCGGGGACAGGTCCAGCCCCCACCACGATCTTCAGACACCCTCCCTGGTGCTGGGGATGCTGCAATGGCAGAGCTCCTACCCTGCCTGCCAGAACTGCCAGAAACAAGTCCCACACCTGTGGGGATTCTTGGAATTTGGAGGGGACGTTTGTGGGGGCAGGAGTTCCTTGGCACAAAGGACTGTAACTCAGCCTAGTACAGGGCTCGGGGCTGGCACAAGGGGCTGGCACACAGCTCTTGCCGTGGCTCCTGCTCCTGTGTGTGGATGTAAAGCATTTGGTTTGTGGTGCATCGTTAGAACTCAGAGCAGCCTGTGCTGTGGGGGTCTCCTGCATGTGAGGGGAACATCCCCCCATGCCAGACCAGCACAGCTCTCTCTTCACACACCTCCCACACTGGGCTCTCCTAGTTCCTACTCTGAGGGGGGCAGGGTCTGTTCCAGGGCTCCCACAGCTGCTCTGCCATGGTGGCCATGGGGACTCTGGCTCAGTGGGACCCCTCTGTTCCTCTCCGGGGTGCTGGGTTTGGTGGGGTAGGGCTGTGCCAGCCAGGGGGTAGATCTGTAAGGATAAATCCCAGAGTTTGGCCCCCTGGGCTGCAGCTGTCTTGGCTGTGCCCAGCGGTGCTGCAGGGAGAGCCCAGCCCAGCTCAGGGCTGACAGGGACCCAGCGGCTGCCCCAGCGGGGCCCCCGGGGTGTGTTTTTGTGCCCCACCCCTGCCTGCACCCCCTGCTGTGCTGGCCGTGCTCCCCCAGCTCATTCCTGTCCGTGTCTGGGTACTGTCAGCACCTGCCCAGGGTGCCAGGGGCTGGCAGTGCCAGTGGCAGAGGGGCCTCAAAGGTGCTGCAGCAGCTGCCAAGGGGGCTGTCACCGTCACCTCAGGGCAGCTACAGCCCGGGGTGGTTTGTGATGAACTGCCGACAAGCCCGGGCCCTGGCCGCGGTCCAGGCTCCCAGCCAGCGCTGTCGGTGACGGTGACGAGCCACGCGGGTGTCGGAGCAGTCACGAGGTGCGGCAAAGGGGCTGCGGGTCCCGAGGGACCAACAGGAACAACCACCAGCATCCCAGGGACACCGGGCTGGGGGCAGTGTGGGGGGCTCCCGGCAGTGGGGAGGGCCCCCAACCCTGCTCCAACCCGCTGAGCAACCCCCTCTTCCCCCTCTCCCTGTCCCCCCAGGCCTGGAGTCCCTGCGTGACAGCGCCCACTCGACCCCGGTGCGCTCGGCCTCCCACGGCGACGCCTTCGCGGGCCCCGGGCGCGGCGGCCGCGCCGAGAGCAGCGAGCGGGTGGCCGTGATCGCCGACGAGAGCTACAGCCCGGCCGACAGCGTGCTGCCCACGCCCGTGGCCGAGCACAGCCTGGAGCTGATGCTGCTCTCGCGCCAGGCCAACGGGGCCCCGTGCAGCATCGAGGAGGAGAAGGAGTCGGAGGCGGGCACGCCGGCGGCGGAGGCGGAGGTGGGCGAGCTGCGGGCACTGTGCCCGGGCGCTGGCGGCCTGGGGCCAGCACAGGCCCAACAGGTGAATAAGTTTGTTTTAAGTGTCCTCCGTTTGCTCCTTGTGACAGTTGGACTCCTCTTTGTTTTGCTCCTCCTCCTGATCGTCCTTACTGAGTCCGACCTTGACACTGCCTTTTTCCGTGATATCCGCCAGACCCCCGAGTTCGAGCAGTTCCATTACCAATACTTTTGTCCCCTCAGGCGATGGTTTGCCTGCAAGCTCCGCGCCGTGGTAAGCCTGCTCATTGACACCTGAAGGCAGGAGGCACCACGGGGCCTGGGGAGAGACCTGCCGCCGTCCCCGCGTGGGACCCGCCGGGCACACACTAACCCTCCCTTCCCGACCCAGAGCCCGGCGCGGCCCAGGAGGCGGCTTTCCGGGAGGAAGATGAGGGTGGGCGCAGCCCCCGGAGCCTCCTCCTCCCCGTGCCCACCCGCCTGCTCCCACCCCTGGAGCCCGCACAACACTTCCCATCCCGATCTCACGCGCATGACTTGGGAAGCACCGAGCAGAGAGGAATTCATTACTCTGCCACCCCCACGCAGAACCGGGGCTGGCGGTGCCGTTCCGCAGGAGCTTTAGCAATGGTGCTACTGAGGTTTAATTTAACACTCGTGTACTGTCACGGTACTAAATCCGCACTGTGCCCACCACCACCGCCCTCCACGAACCGCTTGGCAGAGCCCTCCCTGCCACTGGAGCCTCCTCTGAGGTGACACGCCGCGATGCTCTCGGGGACGCCCCGGTGCCCCCCTTCCCCCGGTGCAGAGATCGGAGCCCTCGCCCTGCTGCGGACTCGGCCCTTCGCCACTTTTTTTAAGCCTTGAAGCATCGGTGCTCCTGAGGGCAGGGGAGCACAGGCAGCCAGGGAACGCCGGGCACGCCTGGTATGGAGCTGTAGTGACTGTGTCAGATTTATTGGGAAGACCTTTACCCTCCGCCAGTTGTACCTGTTTTGTAAAAAAAACAAGCAAAAAGAACAAAAAAAAAAAAAAAAGAGACATTTCAAGGTCTATTTTAACAAGGAAATGCTATTTTGTTATGGAATCTAATCCAGTCCTTTTTTACTTTATGGATGGGGTGACCATGGGTACCGGTACCGAGCAAATGGTTGAGGAGCAAACGCTTCCATAGGGCAGGAGCCCAACACCAGCTGAGCCCTGCTGAGTTTTGGACAGAGAAGAAGCTCTGGGTTTGGGACTCTTCCGAAGAGGACAGAAGTTCAGGCGCGCAGGTGACACTGAAGAAGCCAACGGACACCATTAGCCCCAGCTGTTCTTAAGCAAATGTCAATAAACCCGACTCATCGTGCTGGTGACGACCCCCAGGACCGGTGATCACCAGGAGCAGCAGCCTGTCCATAGGGAGCAATAACAGCCAGTTCTGGTAAGGTTTGGGTGAGAAGCTGGACATATTAGCAAAAAACTAAAAGGTGAAAGCAGTTGAGCAAGTTTAATTTCATCTCAGGGAGAGATTTTCCGTAAGCTGGGGCCATAACTGCAGTTTTACAAAGCCTGATGTCCGTGTTGTCTGTGAGCATCCACCACCCACCGCTGAGCGGGACAATGACATTGGGCCAGCCTGGGATCGTTGTCACTGCAATAAGGGGAGAGGTCCCATTTATCGACGTCTGTCAGGGGCACAGACCCCCATCCAGGTCACGGCCGCCCGCTCACAGCACGAGACCCGAGGAGGGCCTGGGGCCCAGCCCCGGTTCCCGAGCAGGCAGAAACCCTCCGGGAAGGCTCCAGGAGCCCTCCGGGAAGGCTCTAGGAGGCAGAGGAGTGATTTTTTTTTTACATGATAATCCTGTTTTATGCAACATAGCAAAATTAACTCTTAGTGTAGTGTTCCTACCTCAGCCCGTAGCGCTGGTGTTTCTATGCAGTTGTGCTCGTCCCGATGCTGACGTTTTTCCCCCCGGGTTAACGCTGCAGTGTCGTCCTTCCTCCTCCTCCTCCTCCTCCTCCTCCTCACTGCGATGTTCTGTGTGCCGTGTGACAGCACAGCTCCATCCCATGCTCCATCCTCTTGGGACACATCCTCTGAGTCCCCTCCTGGAACCTCCCACCCGGCTTTCCTCGGATAACACTCTGTACCAGCCCCAGGTCACCTCTGCTGTTGTCACCCAGCGTTTTACTACAAAACCACAAGAACTGGTGATTTTCCGTTGTACGTTTTCCCGTCCGTCCCAGATTCCATCGCGTGTTTCAGGCCCTGTTAGTTTTACCTGTCTTTCTATCAAAATGTTGTTTCCATAGGTTCTAAGATCAGAAACTCATCAATCTTGTCCTAGCATACTGCATCTTTCAGCAGTAGACAGTAAAATACCTGAAAATGTGAATTTCTTAGTTTTCATAATGAAGAAAATCTAGAGATTAACCTTTCATGTGCCAAATACTGTAAGTTACGTCCTTTTTTCCTTTGAAATGTACCTTTTTCTACATATCCAATACCTTAGTTAGCATAAAATCATTGGTGCCATGAAAAGTATTTTTAAATTTAAATAAATATTTAAATATCATGAAAAGCAGAGTCGGGATGAGCTTTGTTCAGTGTTTCTGGTGTTGGCACTGATTTTTTTTCTTCCTTTGAAAGTGAAAACTCAGCTCAAACTCTGATGAATTTTGTCTTTTAGCAGTGAGGAGCAGGCTCAGGCCACAGGGAGCAAGTGTTGCTGCAGGTGAGTCCCTCACAGATCCCTGCACTGTTTGAACACGATTTTTACAAATGCACCTGGAATTTTGGGCCCCTCATGACAAGAAAGTCATGGAACGTGCCCTGAAGGGCACGGAGCTGGAAGGGGCTGGAGCAGCAGGGGCGGCTGAGGGAGCTGGGGGGGCTCAGCCTGGAGCAAAGGAGGCTCAGGGGGGACCTTCTGGCTCTGCAACTCCCTGACAGGAGGGGGGAGCCAGGGGGGTCTGGCTCTGCTCCCAGGGAACAAGGGACAGGAGGAGAGTTGTGCCAAGAAGCTTTAGGTTTGATATCGGGAAAATTCGTTCTTGGAAAGGGTTGTGCAGCCCTGGCACAGCTGCCCAGGGAGGGGGTGGAGTCCCCATCCCTGGGTGGATTTAACAGACACATGGATGTGGCACCTGGGGACATGGGTTAGTGTGGCCTTGGCGGTGCTGGGGGACAGCTGGACTCATTGGATGATCCCACAGCTATTTTGGTTGGATACAGCACAGCCTGTCAGGGGCAGTGGGTGCAGAGGCTCCATCCCACAGAGCTGCTCTGGCTCCAGTGCCCTGTGGCACCAGCTCACACCAAGAGCTCCCTCTGGTCCCAGGAAGGATTTAATTACACCCCAGGCAGCTCAAGGCACAAATGCACACACAGACACTGAACCCTTGAGAGCTGATGGACAGAGCACACCGGCGCTCCAGCTTCCCTCACGGAAATCGTAAAGAAGTTCCTCATCCACACTGCAAGTGCTGATCCCATGCTTCTTCTTTTTAAATGACTTTGTCATTGGGGAAAAAAAAATCTGTTTTGGTACAAACGTCCCAGCAGGATTTATTCCCATTGAAGACATGAATGCCCAAAGGTAGTTTAAAGGATTTATTTATTTATTTATTTATTTAAGGCTTTTAAAACACACTTCTGTCCTGAGAAATAAGTCGGCTTCGGAACTGCTTAAAACAGAATAGACAAAGTTAATGCAAAAAGAGAGTAACTGTGCATCTGAGGCACCAATTCTATTCTTTGAACACATGAAGGCGGCCACTGGAGTTCCCCCCCACCAGGATGTTCCGACTGGGGTGCACGACATTGATGGAGCACACGGAGCTGAGGCAGTCCAGGTTGTAGAAGGAGTGCAGCAACTTCCCCGTGTCCTGGAAGACGCTGATCTGCCTGGGCTGTGCCATGCTGCCCACCAGGAAGCAGTGCTCCTGCTTGGGGTCCCAGATGGCCCTGAAGCGGGTCAGCCAGCGCCCCGTGTTACAGTTGTGTCTGCAGGGGAAGTAAGAGAGAGGAGTGTTCCTCCCAGTGAATCCACGATTCTAAACCATCCTTAATGTCCTATCTGCTCCCTCGTCTTCTAAACCCTCAGCACTCGCACTGGAGATCATCCTACTCAGATCCCTGCAGGGGATGCCTGTCCTGGGATGGGCAGGATGGGACAAGAATTCCAGAAAGGGTTGGGTTGGAAGCGACCATGAAGCTCATCTCACTTCACCCCCTGCCATGGGCAGGGACACCTTCCACTATCCCAGACTGCTCCAACCCCCGTCCAGCCTGGCCTTGGACACTTCCAGGGATCCAGGGGCAGCCACAGCTTCTCTGGGCAACCTGGGCCAGGGCCTCAGCACCCTCAAGAGGAAGGATTCCTTCCCAGTATCCCATCTAACCCTGCCCTCTGGCAGCGGGACGCCATTCCCTGTGTCCTGTCCCTCCAGGCCTGCAGGGAGTGGCCGCACCTCGGCCCAGGTGTGCTCTCCTCACCTGGTGGAGCTCAGGGCTGTGATGGTCGATGACAAGGACGTGGTGTCGTAGACCCTGGAACACAACAGCACCTTAATACAATGTACATGTGCTAAAAAGACAAACAGGATCAGCTCCAGGCAGACCCGGGAGCAGCACAGACACTCAGCTGGGACACAGGCACCAACGTCCCAACTGGAATTACTGGATGTGCTTTGTGAATTGGATTTGCTCTCAGCTGGAACTGCAGCCCCACCCTTTCTGAGAGCTGCTGGAGGAGAGGCTGGATAGGCCAAACCCAGCATCCCACCCACTCCTTCACCCCCATGAACCTGGGGATCCCAACCTCCAGGGCAAAAACGCTGCCAAGGTCAAACTAAATCAGGCAATTATCCAAATTATGGTCACAAAACCACAAATAAGAAACAAAAAACTCCCAATACAAGCAACTCACAGCAGCTTAAATTATTAAATGGTAGGCTTCTTACGAAAGAGCTGATATTATCATCATTTCAACTGCCAGCAGCTAAAAAACAAACTTCTGAGCGCTTTGTGTTCATGTTCATAAGGCAGGTTTTGGCTGGCTTTTGCTTGGTTGGTTTCATGTTTTTGGTTTGGGGTTTTTTTGGTTGTTTTTTAAAGATTAACAGTACCTGTGTATTTCACTGCTCCCTGTTAAACATCCTTCAGAAAAATGAGAATTAGGAAAAAACCCAACCAAGCAAAAAAAATAATCAAAAACTACATTAAAAATGTTAATGCAAATAAAGCTTTGACAAAAATTCTCAGTGACAGGTAATGCAGAGAGGTAATAATAACAATGATGATGAAGTTGGTATTTTCCATGAAGATTCTTCCCTCCTGAGCCTTACCTCAGCTTGTCATCAGCACACACCGTCACCACCCTGCTCCCAGTGACAGGTGAGAAATAGGCCGAGGCCACACTTTTGGTGTGTCCTGTGAGGGAGCTCACGGGCTGGTTCCCCTTGGGCTTCAGGTACCGCACGTCGAAAACACAAACGTCCCTGCAACAGGTGCCACACGCTCACAAGGGAACACTTCATATCCTTCATTTACCAAAACAGCTCCAGAGCCACAGCAGGCTGTGTGGGAGCTGGTTCAGAGTTTCCACACGCACTCAAAGAGGGATTTGGGGGGCACCAAACCATCCCAACCAGCCTCTCATTAAAGTCCTTCTGTCTGCCAAGGCCCATCAAAGCCCATCTGTCCCCATTTCCAAAAGGTGAAGGGAAGTCAAAGCAAATCCCACTTTAAATCCTGCTAAGGACTGAAAACTCGTTTTCTAAAAAGATCAAGACAGCTTTGAGCGTACATTGAGGCTGACAAACTGCTCATCCCCAGCTCTCCTGCCCTCCTGCACCCTCCAGAGCCCACTCCGGAGCCCAGGCAGACAGACCACCAGAAACAGAATAACCAGTTCAACCTGAGCTACCTACACTAAGCCAGCAGCCAGGAAATACTGTTTGTTCATGGGGTGCACGTGGACTGTCCGTGTCCTCTTGAAGCCAATGTCTGCAGAGAGCTCCGACGACATTCTCGGAGTCCGTCTGTCCACCACAGCCACGTCCCCATCCCAGTTTCCCACTATGGCAGTGGAGGCACTGTCTTCCAGGAAGTCGAAGGAAGAGAAGTTTTCCTCACTCCTGCAGATCTGAGCACAGAGAAGGTCAAATGGTACCAGAAGTATACAACAAAACACACCGAGTTGTTCCTACCACCCAAACTCTCCCTGGGCTTTGGGTTTCATCCTTGCCCTCTTAAATTCACTAAAAATGCTACTGAAGCCTGTCTAATGTGACAGCTCCAGCCTCACCCAGCCATGCAAGGTAACCCTTCCAAGAAACAGGTGTGCATTCCAAGGGGAAATAATTAGGAGCTAATTAACTATCCAAACCAGGCGGGCAACAGCACACTCCAAATTCTCTGTCAGAGCTCCTACAAGGCACTGTCACCTCTGTGTTCCAGCAATCAAAGGGCTGTTGGCCTTGAGCACACACTGAGCGAGGATCAAGGATACCTTTCCCTTCTCCAGTGCTGCAGCAACCGTTCATCAGGTGCAGAAATGTGAACCTGGCTCTCTGTAATTAGGGAGATCAGCCTCAGGATGTCAGCCCATGCTATCCCCTGGGGGTATCCCCCTGCTCTCACAGCAGCAATTAGCACAAGCACAATGGTGCTGCAGGAACACTCCGTGGCTCAGCTCCCTGGGTGTGCAGCTGTGCTCCTTCCACCAGCACTGATACTCCTACAGGTATCACAACCCCGACCTCTCAAGACATCATCTTGCAAGCATTTCCCTCAAATAACGACCCCCTGGACCTTCCTGCCCAAACACCTGCCTGCCTGCAGCCCTGCTAAAATCACGGTGCCTGGAAGAACTGGGGCAAAATAAGCTGTAGCAGGTTGTTCCCTTCCCAGCGCTGGAGCTGATCAATGCAGCTGTGCCTGTCAGAACCCAGCACACCCTGCTCCACGGAGGCTGTGCAGACAGACACAGCATTCTGTCTCCTGAAGGCTGAGAAAAGCAAAGGCAGCTCGTGGTTTATGTTGTTTTACAAAGCTCTTCTGGGTTGTTTGTTTGTAGGACTCAGTTCTCCCAATCACTCTGTCACCGTTTGAAGGCAATGCCTTGAGAAAAGGCACACGTTGCTAAGCATGGGAAGAGGAAATTAAACTCAATAATTGCAGCCCTCTGCAGGAAGGAAGTTGGGAGAACCTGGGCTGTTACTGGGTTTTGGTGAGAAGGAGACATCTCCCTATTTTTGTGATGTTAATGAAAGATTAATTCACATGTCCTTACGGAAACAGAACCTTGAACTTTCTTGCTAATAAAAAGACCAAATAACTTGTTACAAGCAGACTAAACCTTCACAGCAGTGGCCTGGAGAGATCTCCGAGGAGGCAGCACTCACTCACCTCATCAAAGACAGCCCTGGTGACATCGCCACAGCGCAGACTGTCGGTGCTGAGGGACAGCAAGTGAGCAGGGTTGCAGGGAGAGAAGTGCATGCAGCTGACCTGGAGACTGTGGGGGATGAAGATGTGGGCTCCCTCCTCAGACCTGCAGCTCTGCAAAACAACAGAGATTCCACAGAACCAGGTGATTGATGTCGTTATTTCTATTAGTTACTGCAGCTTTCAAAGTTAGTTCTCTGGTTTTTGGATGTTTTTGGGAGGAGGCAGAGGGTGCTGGATGTGCCACACAAGGCTGTGCCCCACCTGCACCCATCCTGTACCACACACCTGTGCAGGTGAGTAGCACACCAACCACTCACCACATTCCAGAGGCCGACGTGCCCCAACTTGTCTCCAGCTGCCACAAGGATGGTGCTTTCGGAGGGGTGGATGGCCATGGAACACACTCGGGATTTCACCACCTTCCTGACGTTCTCCTCGCTCAGCACCATGCTGCTCAGGCTCTTCTGGTACCTGGAACACCACAATCACCAAAGACCACCAAAAGGCTTATTGGAGAAGGAAGGGGAAGTGGACAATGCCCAGTTTTAGCTGCTGTTCCCACGTTACCTCTCCATGTCAGGTGTGCGTCTGTCGGCATCAACCGCTTTCGGCTACAGACAGAAAGGAGATGCTTATCAGAGCCCAAGCTACATGACTTTATCCCAAAGTAACTAATTATAACTAATAATACCTCACTTATTCTCATCCATGTGTTCAGCAAGGCCTCTGTCCGTTTACTGTCCTCCGCCTGGTCCTCTGGAATCATGGGCACAGGTCCGGATGGAACCTGAGGCTGGGATGACACTGGCAATTTTTGTAACTCAAACAAACTAAAACCACAAACAAGACGAATAGGTACTTTCCCCCCACCAGACATTCTAAGAACGTATCTACAAAAAGACAGGAAATAAACAGTAAAAAGAAAAAAACTGATATTAAAACCTTACTAAAAAGATAAAGAGAATTTCACTGAGCACAGAAAAACTGCCTCCCTGGGTTTTTTGCTTTCCTGGTACTCCAACAAGACCTGTATTACAGATTCAACTCGATTCTACAGTTCCATGGAAGATTTAAATTCCCATCTCTCAGAGTAACATAAATTTTACTTGTTGCTCTGTCACTACTTCAAAAGGTGGCTAACATTTCATAGGAAAATAAACCAGATCAAAAGTTACAATGAAATAAAAATCAGAGTAATAAACCTTTGAGTTTAAGGCTGTTCAACTCCATGGGGTGTTGATGTGGAATGTTTTACCTCAGGATCCTTCTGTGCATCCCAAACTGCACTGTGTCATCTGCCTGAGGCCCAGAGCACTGCCTGGCTTGTGGCAATTGTGGAGAGGCCCCGGATCATGACAGAACTGACCCTTCATTGCTGCCCCCGTGTCACCACCTCCCAAACGCCTCAGGGCTTACAAGCCCAGCAAAGCCCAGTGCCTCCAGTCAGTGTCACCAGCACTGCTTTTACAGAGCTGCTGTGCACACACACACATCCTCCAGCCCTTCCCCTTCTCACATATTCCTCTGCTCCTGGCTGGGCAGGTGTCTCTGACACAGGAATGGATGGCTCCACCCTCAGCAGGCGCATGGATCGTCGCCGGGCTGTTTCATCCTCCACCTTTTTAGGCTTGGGTCTGGAACAATGAAAACACTCAGAGACAGAACATGAGTCCCTGCATTTAGGGACAGACTCAAGGGTACAGCTGGGACACAGACTGACATCCAGCCCCTGCAGGAGGGATGTGGTTCCTTTTCCCCTCAGTGACAGTGAAGAACACCGCCATGAGCACTTTGCAACGCACACACATGTCCTGCACCTTTATTTTCCTACACATCCCTTTATTTTCTAACACATCCCACCACTGTCGCTTCCCTTCCAGCCCTTCTCATTTATTATCCATCCTGTCACCCACCCACTGAGCAGTCCTTTCCCACCTTCTCCCATCATACAGATTATTCTTTATTTGGGCTTCAGCTCATTTTCTGCTTGGCCTGGCACTGGTTTGGCGCTGCCAAATGTCTTTTCTTCTGCACTAACTGGTTTCCCTCTCCCTTGCACCTTGTTTTTCCCCTCTCTTTTTTTTTCCCCCACACCTTTTCCCAACATTGTTTTTCATCCCACAAAAAGGGATCGGGGATATAAATTTCATCTACTGTTATTTTACCTTTTGGTGCCATGTGGTTGTCTTTTGGTTGCAATTTGGTTAAGTCTTGCAGCTGACTTAAAGAGAAAAAAAAAGATTAAGATATATATATATATATATATAACAAGGATAAAGGATTGACCTATAAAAAATAGAATTATTTCAAGGCTGCAATGAACGCTATTGCAATTATTTATAATAAGAAGAAAGAGAGAAACTGTGGCTGTCCCGTGCCTGGAAGCGTCCAAGGCCAGGTTGGACGGGGCTTGGAGCAACCTGGTCTAGTGGAAGGTGTCCCTGCCCGTGGCAGAGGCTGGAATGAGATGAGCTTTAAGGTCCCTTCCAACCAAACCATCCCAGGATTCTGTGATTTTCATGGGTTTGCTCACACAACTGTCCCAGTGAGGGAAGGGTTCCACACCAGGAGGGGTGACAGTACAATTATGAACACTCAGAAAGTGCATTTTGGTGCTATTTAGACTCTATACAAACCTCATGCAGCTTCAGAGCAGCAAAGAACTTAGCATTTTCTGTAATGTTCTTTAGTCTTTTCCTTTCATAAGCTGATAGGTGGGAGTGTCCGTCCTACAGGAAAGAAAAGCCAGTTACCCTCCATTGTACAGTTATGTGGCTGCAAGAGAGGTCCCGGGCTCTGGGTCTCGGAACCGATAATTAAAGTGGTTTGATGTATTTGTAACAAACATAAAACCATACAAACTGGGCTGATCATGTATCGACACCAAAACATGTCCATACAGGTACAGCTTGCTTTACAATACTTATTCTGGCATTAATTCTGTGAAAAGAACAGTTCATCAAAATTTTGTTAGAATGAAAACAATGATGAAGAGACTCAATAAAGAACTTAAAACTTCAGTCTTACAGCAAACACTGTGCATAAATGGAATTTGGCCTTGGATCATTTTTGTCTCTCACAGGGAAGGTGGACTTGACAAGTTTAAATTGTAAGCTTAAAGTCTTTTTTATAAAGTGGTGCCCAAAACTATATACTCTGAGCATTTTGTGCATCCTTCAGACGTTGTGAAAGGGTAAAATTAAGGGGTACACTGCCAGTCAGAGGCTAAAAATGGGGGGAGAGTTACTTACAGAGAAAAAAACACTTACAGATTTTACTTTTATAAAAACCAGCATTTTACTTTTCTAAAGATAGGAACCGGGGGCCGGGCACTCACCGGGGCCGCGTCTCCGCCGTCGCTGCCGTCGCTGTCCGCATCCCAGAGCCCGTCGTGGCCGCGGGCCGCCGGGCTGGGGCCGGGCGGGGACCCGGGGCCCGCGGGCTCCAGGCACAGCCTCTTGGCGGCCGGGGCGCGGGGCC
>VXAY01002246.1:455937-470974 GCA_013399855.1 Oxyruncus cristatus
AGGGTGGGGAGCCCCTGGCACAGGTTGCCCAGAGAAGCTGTGGCTGCCCCGCCCCTGGAAGTGTCCAAGGCCAGGTTGGACGGGGCTTGGAGCGACCTGGGACAGTGTAAAGTGTCCCTGCCCATGGCAGGGGGGGGGACTGGGTGGGCCTTAAGGTCCCGTAACACAGATCAGTCTGGGATTCTGTGATTCTAAGAGCAAAACAGTTCTGACTCGTTGCTCAGAAATAGCGGATGAAATCCTCACCTCCAGTCAAGCAAGGGAATGGCCCAGCCCAGCCCTGCCCAGCCCTGCCCGGTGCTCAGGGAACACACAAACAGCTGCCCTGCAACATCCCCCGCCTGAGCACCCGGCTGTCCTGTGCCACGCAGGACCGCGGAGCCGAGGGCAGCTCCAGTGCCCTTGGCCCTGACAGTGACAAGGGCACAGGCTGGGGTTTTTTTAAAATAATAATTACAAAAAGCGTATCCGGTGCTGGACCCTCCCAGCTCCAGGATCCGGGGAATCAAACAGGAAACTTAAAAACATCCATTACCTTTTCTTTCCCAAGCTGCTGTTTCCAGAGGAGTAGCCCAGCTCTCCAGCTCTGGAGCACTGAGGCAGGAGCAAGGGAGAAGGACAGAGACAGCCACAGCTTGGGGACTTGCAGCTCCAGGGATTTGTGATCCCAAGCATGTCCCTGAAGTGACTGTAAAGCAGGATCACAGTGTCACCCAAAGGGGAGGGTTTCTAGAACCAGCCAGAACTCTCTTATGCTAGAAAAAAAGGCCCAAATAAACTTATCAATTAAAAAATATTTATTTAATACACAAGTCCCTAGAAGGTTCAGCAGCAAATGAAACAAAAATTCAATAAACAGTGATTCCATCCTGGGGGCTTGCTTGCATCCAGTAATTGTGTTTCCCAGTTACGATATGGAATACGAAGGCTGGAGGAAGCTCCTGGATTTGGGTTTGGGCAGTGCCATCATGCCCAGCTTCCCAGCAGCAACCTGCGTGGCACCGACACCACAGGATGTGAAGCTGGGGCTGGAGGAAGCCACAGCCTTCGAGCTCTGTGGCTTCTTGGTCCTTCTGTACCTGCTGTAGCCACTGCAAAAATCGGATAGAAGGTGTGTGTGACACACTGCGTCACCTGCCCCGTCCCCTGCACCAGGCTGCACGTTTTCCAGAAGACTATGTGATCATTTTATAATATTTATTTTTTTTAACACACGTGGCTGCAAAACTACCTCTGAAATGCAAACTGAGTGCAGCTGTTGCTCTGGATGTGCCCAAGGGCGAGGGACAGGGAATGCTGAGCCAACGCAACTCCGATTAACCCAACTAGGGCATCAACAGCAAGTGACACTTCGGGGTCAGCAGCAATTAATAACAAATTATTTCAGTAGAAGGGAAGGAGCAAGGGGTGGAGCAAGACCTGCTGAGCTGGGAATGGCCATTTGCTATCATAAACAAGGAGCAGAATGAGGGAAAATAGGGCAGGGAAAGGGAAATCCTTGGAAGCGGTGGATCTGCCCTATAAGCTTAAGACCAACCAACACCAGATGCAGCTATTGCCTTGTTTGGCACAATCAGAGCAAGAATTGGAATTAATTCAAATATTCCATCAAATCTTCAAAGTTTTAAGACGTCTTTGTGATTCCAAGCAAGAATCCAGTCAGCCTACTAATGCCGGTTATGGCAGCACACTGAAATTTGGTGTCTCTGCTTAGCTTGTGGCACTCAAGTGTGAGGACAACTGTTAAATATCTTTCCTTACCAGCTTTCTAAACCAAAATGCAGAAAAGCAAGTGGAGCAGCTGCTACCAGGCAGCTGGATAATTTTAACACCATTGTTCAAGTCCATACTTCAGTAACTGCAGTGGGATAACTGCAATTCTGGGATCATCATGCTGATCTGGGCAAAGAGAAGTGACAAGTGACCACAGACACATACCCTCTGGGCTGAAACTGCTGGCTGCCAGCAGCACTGGTCTTTTTCCTCTTGGAGTCTCTGGAGTTTGCCGGCCGTTTCCTTTTCCTCCGCTGGTTTGTGTTATTGCCAAAATAGCTGGAAGTTGTATCTGCATCTTCTCCTTCTCCATCGCTCCCAGGAGTGCTGGTGCTCCCTGTGGCTGAGTTGGCATCTGGGGCAGCAGCATCTTCTACAGACAGACAGAGAGGTAAAGCTGATTCAACCAAGGTATCACCTGGGCCAGTCAGACTGTCCCCAGAACACACTGATGGTTTCAAAATATCTGTCCTGGCTGTTCCACACCTCCTCTGCACTGCCCTCATCCTGAGTCTTCCAGAGATACACTGAATTTAGTAGGAAGGTAGCAAAGACCTTGGTATGTTCTGAAAGTGTGGGATTGCTCCCTTTTATAATTATTAGCCTGTGAGAATTAGTTCTTTGTGATTAAAACAAGGTAACTTTTGAAGCAAGCATCCGCTAGAGGAGGAGAGAAGGGCACTGCACAGGAGAGTACATGCTGAGGTACAAACCACACTGCACCTGGGATGGAGCGTTCCGAGTACTTCTCCATCACTTTAATTATTTCTGCACCGTATTTCTCCAGTTTGTCTTCTGTGACACCATCGATCTGCAGCAAAACCTCCACATCTGAGGACAAGGTTTCTGTAACGTAACAAAGGACCCCTTACACATGTCCAACAAGTAAATTTTTATAAAGAGATGCTGGAGGAAATTAATTCCTTTCCATACCCCCTCTATGCAGAAGCTCTGAAGGACTTCTTAGTAACCCGACCTTACCTGCTATTTTCTTTAGGGTGGAGGTACCGAAAATATTGAAGTAATGCACATCAAAGACTTTGCCCAGCATTTTGCACGTCTCTGTGAGTTCACTGAGGCACTGTTTAACCACCTCTTCCCGCTGGGACATCTTTGCCATGGAAGCCCTTTGCCTTCTGATAGCACTGGCACTCTCTGTCTCATGGAACTCCACCTGTTAAAAGGAGCCATCGATAACCTCTGTCTGGGAGTTCCTGCAGAGGTTGATTGATAATAGAGGAACACAGCAAAGAAAAGAAAGTATCCTTTAACGGACCAAAAAAAGTTATTTATCCAGTATATGCTTTTAAAGTGATTTTTTACAGGCCACTCATTCACCCCCAAGTTCCTCCTACAAAGAACTGGCAGAGCTTATATAGAGGGAAAACCTCTGGAGGGGCCAGTTCACAGCTGGCTTCAAACAGAGGTTACTGGGGTAATGCTGAGGGCTCTGCTCTGCCCCAAATACAGCACTAATGAAGACGCGTTGCCTCAAGCAATCTGGGACTGTTCCATGGCCTCCTTGAAGTTCATCTTCCATCAGAGCTCACCAATGACTGGGAAAAATAGAGCAGAAAAATCCAGAAGGAAACGCTGGTCCTTCTTTCCTTTTTAGCCAGCTTTTTGTGGGGTCAGAACTTTCCTTCCTTGTCCAGCTGCAATCAGATGGATGGGGGAGAAGAGAAAGATTTAAACCTCTCCAAGCCTCTCAAACTCACCTTTTGCCAACAACATTGTTATTGGAATACTGGACTAGGAATCACCCATGTTGGATTCTGTTCCTGCACTTCAGCTGGAGGCAAACTGTGTTTTAGCTACCCAGGGGGATATGCCAGAGGAAAATTGCAGCACATTCCTTAAAACAACACCCTCAAGACACTAAATAAACAGTTACACACCTGTAGTGACCCATCCAGCACAGCCTGAGCTTTCTCTCCCAGAATGACATATGCCACTGCTTGGTCATTGGCTGTGATGTACAAATCCTCATCCAGGATTTTGTCCAGGACCAGTTTTCTAAACAGCCGTTCAGCATTATGCCTGGAATAGGCAGCTCCCTTCCCAAATATTCCAGACTGAATCTTGGCACTCGTTGTACCTGTGCAACAGAAACCACAGGATAAGCCTGTGATCAGAAAGCCCATGTAGGTGTGCATTTACAAACCTGTGGGAGATTCCCAAGGGAATTCCATAGTCTATTCACATTAAAAAGCCTTTAAGCACCAGAAAACTAATATTATCACTATAGCAACCTGAAATGGATTAAATCTTCAGTTTCATTTATTTAGAATCATTTACCACCAAGAGATTCCTGGGAAGGTTAATTTTGCAAAACACATGTTCTTTCAAAGTCCTGCTGGCACTGCACAGCCCTCCTGATTCCTGGTCAGGGATTTGTGCACCCACTTATTTGGGTGTTTCTGGAAGAACAGACTCACCTCTGAAAATGTCCACCATCATGTTCAGGGTGTACCTGCCAGTGCCTGGATTCCTCCTCCCGTTCTGTCCCACTTGCCCACAGTGCTCTCGTACAAATCGAACGATGTTCTTCACGTCCTCTGTCACGTCCCTGGATTTATAATCCTGTTAAATCAGACTTGATTAGGAAATGCCATTATGTGTTTCTCCTCTAATGCAAGTTGTTACTGACAACCTGTTTTCATTTTTGAGCTTTCCCAGCCGTGAATTCAGTTTCTTCCAAACAAAGAAACAGTGATTTTCTAGTTAGTAATCTACAGTGATACAGTCACAGGGATTCTGGGTTTCATAACACTCTGGAAAACGCAATAACAGTCCAACTGAATATATATAATCCCCATTGTGTTTTTGGTATACAGTGAAGTGCAAGGTTGCTGGATGAACTCTGGGAATCGAAGTAAATAATTTGGAAAGCATACCTGTAATTATCCTGCTGCCATGACCCAGAACTTACACTTCCAACATGCATTAAAATGAGAAAACTGGACTGAATATGCATTTATTCTGGTCAAATTTGGTTCTAGCCATAGCTTCAAATGCTTCAAACACATCCACAGGTACAAAACTGATCAGGAACCCTGCCCTGCCTCCTTCCACAGCTGCTTTCCCTTCTGCTCCTGCTCGTGCCACTAAGTTTGCTTCAATCCTTGATGCTTAACGCCAGATCTCTGGGCCACCTCCAGCAGAGCACACCTGATGTGGCACTCATGCGGCTCCGGCAGCACAAAGCTGCCCTGAAAACATCAGAACAGGCAGTGAAGGGATTTCCCTGCAGCCGCTCCGGTGGATCTGATATTAGCTCCTGCTTCCCACAAGCACTTGTAGCCAAGAAAATTTACATTAAGGAACATCCTTGCACCTCTGACAGGAATATGAGCATCACAAGTTCATGGAGAGTCTGTAACTCTGCTCTGGGTTAAACCCTGGAAATGACTGGAAGAATCACAAAACTACAGGACATTTATGCCTTTTCCCCATCTGCCTTCCCAAGGGCCACGAAACGGTGCAGCTAAATGCAAAATCAGTTTGGCACCACTATAAATAAAATCCATGTGTTTTACCTTCTTTCTGCTGCAGTTATCACAAATCACTTCTGGGTGGTCTTTGCAGAAGTTGGGGTTGAAATTGGTCTCCCCGAAGTAGGCGAGCAGCTGGATCCGGCGGCACTCGACGACGTTCTCGCAGTAGTGCACCATGCTGCACAGGTTGTTGAAGTGGGTCTGCCTCGTGTGGCTGTTCCCACCCTTCTCCACTGAAACACAAACAATTCACTTGTATTCCTTAGATCTGCACTTCTGCATTTTTACATACTGTCAGACAAAACACAATATTGGTTTTGCTTAAAAAAGATGAGTGGGTTCATACAAAACTGATCAGATTTTATCTCTGAAGTTTTAGAAAATGGAGAAGGGAAATGAGCCTGGAATGACTAGAGTCAAGAGAAGAACACGTATGACGGGCTGAGAGGAAATGGCCTCCTGCACCAGGGGAGGTTTAGATTAGATATCAGGAACAATTTCTTCATGGAAAGGGGTTGGTCAGCCTTGGCACAGGCTATTCAGGGCAGTGGTGGAGTCCCCAACACTGGAAGTGTTTGAAAAACGTGTGGGTGTGGCACTCGAAGACACGGTTTAGTGGTGAACATGGGGGTGGGGCCGGGCAGACGGTTGGACTTGATGATCTTAAATGTCTTTTCCAACCTTAACAATTCCCTGATTCTATAAAGTGAAGTGGTTTAGACTAAAATTTAAGTACAAGTGACAAAAATCCTGACAGAAGACCATCCAGGGAAAAGTGCCCAGTTCTCCCTTCCTTGAAACACTTAACTACCCATGGCACTTGTAAAAGAGAAATAACACAGGCTGAAAGAAACAGAGACCAGCAACAGTGACTGCTTTAGTATCACCTCCAAGTTCCAAGAGGAGAACTCACTCAGGATGAGCCTTCTCAGCCTGGTCACGTCGCTGTAGCTGTAGAAGAGCAGGCAGTGAGACATCTCCCCATCCCGCCCAGCCCTGCCGGACTCCTGGTAGTAACCTTCTATGGATTTGGGAAGGGACGCGTGGATGACGTAGCGCACGTCAGGTTTGTCAATGCCCATTCCAAAGGCAATTGTTGCACATATCACCTGGAAGGAGATCACAATGTTCTACACGTGCATTATGGAAGCTATTCCTGCAGCTCTGCACCGAGACCAGACAGGTGACCAGGATTAGGAAACCTGGAACCCAGAATGGCAATTGTAACCCTGCAGGACGAGTACAAAACAGCAACATCCCCTCTCCCATCAGAAGAGCTGTTCCAGACGCAGGGAAACCCCCAAATTCCAGTCTCTGTACAGTCCAGCAGTGTGCCAGCAGCTGTTCCAGGAGCCCTGCACTGCTCAGGTCCTCCCTCCTGGAGCAGAATACCGTGGTGCAGTGCTACAGCCTTCTGTTCATAGAATTCCCAATAAAAAGGTGCTGCTGTGCCCCAGTAGGTCTGCTGGGATCAGTTATTCAACACTGCAGCCCACCAGGTGATAACGCTGCACAACTTCCCTTCCACTTCCCAGGCCAAGAGGGATAAAAGCACCCAAAATCTCTTCCCTTTCCCCCTCAGTTTTCTGTTACCTGGCATCCTTCCTGATTGACCCACTTCTGCTGCACGAGGTCCCTGTTGGAGTCGGTGAGGCCAGCGTGATAGGCCAGGGCAGCCAGCCCCTCCCTCTGCAGGACGGCTGCTGTGGTGTCACACTCGTGCCGGGAAAGGCAGTAGATTATTCCAGAGTCATCTGCAAACAGATGAAAAAAAAGGAATTTGAGTTAGAATACAGTTTTTTATCCCTTTTCACTTGCTCAACAGTCAAACCTGCCAAGCAGATACTGATCTCTCCCTATGTAATAAAGGTAATAATATAACTGCTTAACTGTAGAACTTATTTTTTTAATATCTGATGGCTTTGTTAGTTTTTCCTACCCAATCTTTTGGGGTTTTTTGTGAGGTGGAATCAAGAAACATTTTCCTTAGTATTGTGCAATCTCAGGATTTAAAATACATTAATAAAAACTACATAAATCAAGATTTAGAGCAGTTTAGTCGATGCTCTCCAAGGGTACAGCACTGGAGAAGCTCTGAGGGAAGCTTGGTGTGGCCCAATTCCAGCAGCAGGAGCTGCAGGACTCCAAAATGAGCCTGGGAAGATGGGAATCTCTGAAGATAGCTTCAAGGGGAACTACAGATAAGCAGACCAACACAATTAAACAATTAAACCAGTATGACCTCTATATTCTGAAGGCACAATTCTAAGAGCTCTGGCAGGCTCCAGAAAGATTACTCAGGGGCATCACAATAATTTACTTTTCCATCTTAACTTGAACCCTTAACTTTAGGATGCACATAAATCTGATTATCACTTTGCCTCCAACTTGCTTTTCCTGTAAATATATCATTATTACAGCATTATAAAAGCTTTTCCTGCCTTCAGAAGTGGTTCATGGAAAGGCCTGCAGGCTCAGTACTCACGGGGGTGATATTTTTTAATCCATTCCAAGCAATCCATCGCCACCTTCTTTGGCTTCTTGGGCAACACATCGTATTTCAAGTTATGCCTGTTGAAGCTCATTGTAAACCTAAAACACAACAGTTCATGGGGCTCATCAGCTTTATGGGTGCAGCTACACAGAGCTTCCTTCATCATGCAAGGAAGGGTTTGGCAAGTTTTTTATTTCTGACTTCAATATTTTGCACATAACTCATTGAATTCCATGCATACATTTCATCTAATCAGATACAGCAACACAAGGATTTCAGATGGGCCTGTGATAGTTTTTTAACTGGACTAAAATTTCTGCAGCACAAACAATCAGTTTGTGCGAGTTGCTGAGCAACTCACACTTGTGGTTTCAGCATCTCAAGCTGATTCTGGATGTCCTTCTGCACCCGGGGGGTGGCAGTGGCAGTAAGAGCCATCATGGGGACCGAGTGGAACTTCCTGCGGAGCATGTTGAGGCGCTTGTAGTCTTGTCGGAAGTCGTGGCCCCACTGGTTGGAAAACAAAGTGTAAGTGTAACAGAGCAAAGTGCTCCAACTGAGCCTTTTGGCATTTCAAAAAACAAAAGGAGGTTCTACCTGGCTGACACAGTGGGCCTCATCGATAACAAAACGTGCCAAGAGTTTCCTGTCGTAGAGATTCTCCAGGGCTGACATCAGCCGGCCGCTGGCACACACCTGGGACACACCAGCCGTGCCATTGGAAAGCAAAGTAACAGAGCACAGTGTCACCTGGCCTGACTGAACACAGAAACAACTGTTCTCTGCTGCCAAGTTCATCCTGACTGCACAGGCAGAGCTTGAAGGCAGAGCATGCCAATCAGCTGCGTGTGAGATGCCCATGAGGTTCTGGGATCACCTATCCCAAGGTCCCTCATTCTGAGGAGATTTCCATAAATTTAAATTAGTTATGTCAAGAAAGTCAGGGAAAGACAATGCTGAAGAAAGAAACATAATCAGCACACTGACCAGTCCCCTCTTACAAAGCTCTTGTGCAATAACATATTTTTAAGGCAGCAAATAATAAACCCCAAGGCAAGCTCTGACCATCTCCTACTACCCTGACAGTGCCGTATTTTTCCTGTATAACCCTATTCAGAGCAGCCTGGATTTAGTAGCTGTTGACAGTGATTAGCACTAATATGTAGCAAGATACATTGAAATGGATGGGCATGGGAGTTTAAGAACTTAGATTGTACAGACATAGTTCTCATTCTGGGCTAATTACTGATTGAAATTGGTTACAGCTGTACAGAGTCTTATTGAAAATTACTTAAACATTATCTAAAAACTGTTTAACAGGGGTTTTTCCCCAGAAGCCTACTCCAAGCCCAGTGTTTCCCAGCAAACCCCCTCTCGCTGCCCCCATGGTTTTACGACTGGGGTAAAGTACAAACCTTCTCAGGGGTGACGTACAGCAGCTTTATGATGGGGTCTTTCTTTGACAATTGCATGTATATTGTCGAGGCGTCAGCATCTGTCCTGTCACCAGTCAGGTACGTTGCAGCAATCTGTATTACAAATATATATACTGAGTTTTAATGCATGCAAAACAGAAGAAGCATCAGATGTAGCCCTACCTGTAGTTACAAACCTGTTCCTAAGCAGTCAGCTTGTCATCTCCTGCACCCACATTTCTTCCCTCTGTGTATCACTTTCCCAGAGGTGTCTAGCACCTCAGAACCCCCCTAACTCAGGAATTGTTAGTGCTTATTCCTGCTGCAGAGCCAGGCTGCTCCTGTTCAGGTGTGCTAATACAACTCTCGTGATTCTCAGAATCAGCATCTGTTCTGGAAAACCCAACTCCAATACCCAACACTCAAGAGGAGCAATAAATCCAGCAGTTACACTGTCAAGATATTCAAGTTCATCCAATTTAGCTCTTCCCAGACAACTTTCTGTGCCTTTCGCAGTGTCCATCTAATCAATTTATGCAGTTCATATTCAAGAGACAAAAGATCTGCTGCGAAATTTCAGATTTCTAATCTAGTTTACCTGCAGTTTCACTCAATAAAGCTGCTGGAACTTACATCTAAGGTCTTCAGCTTCTGAACCTGATCAACGATCAGCGACCTCAGTGGAGAGATAACGATCGTGACCCCGGCAGAGACACAGGCTGGTAACTGGTAGCACAAGCTCTTCCCACCTCCTGCAAGGATTAGACAGAACACCGCAAGTGTTGCATATCAAGAGGAAAGGGAAACAGTCTGGAGACCTATTTCTGACTCCCCATTTTACAGCACTTTCAGAAACAATTAACTTTTACAAATGACTGCCACAAAGTGATACCTGTAGGATAAGGAAAAGTTACCACGTGAATTACTATGGAAGGCAGAAATTCAATCCCCCTCACTCAAAATACCCCAGTGCAACAACACTCCAGAAATCCTGCAGCCACAGAATTCCAGCAGCACCTTCACAAAGGCACAGGGGAAGAGAAGAGCTTGTCCCCGGCCTTGCAGAAGGAGCAGCAGGCGTGTACCCTGTGCCAGACCTCCCAGGCTGCAGCGGGGTGCCGTGGGGCACGTACCTGTGGGCATGAGGATGAAACAATCCTCCCCCAGCAGAGCAGCATTGATGGCCTCCAGCTGGTTTGTCCGGAAAGAGTGCAATCCAAACTTCTTGTGAAATACGTTCATCGTTTCTTCAGAATGGGAAAATTTATTACCCCTGAAACGTTCCAGGGCAGGGTTACGAACTGTTGGATCTGGGAGACAAAAAAGTGTGTGACAGTAAGTTACAGTATCAAGTTTAGGAAGGAATGTTCCTGGTGAGGGTGGTGAGGCCAGTGAGGCCCTGGCACAGGTTGTCCAGAGAAGCTGTGGTTGCCCCAGCCCTGGAAGTGTCCAAGGCCAGGTTGGACGGGTATAGGGCAAGGTGTCCCTGCCCATGGCACAGGGTGGGACTGTGTCAACTCCTGCCTGGCTTGCCAGTGGAGGAACTTTCAAAAACTGGGATAAGCACTTAGCCAAGGCCATCTGGCTAGTTAACACTAGGGGCTCTGTCACTCAGGCTGGCCCAGCCCAAGCAGAATCCCTCCACACTGTAGATGGAGACAAAGTTCCAGCGATTCACCTGGAGTTAACCATTTTCTACCCCAATACTGGAGGGATGGGCTAAACCATGACATCTGCAATGGTTTTTAAGGTCTCTTCTACTCTAAACCTTCTGTGACTCTGATTTTCACCTCCCCTTGGCCAAACCTGTTCCTATAGTTATCCCAAATGACACTGACCCACCCGTGCCCCAGAGAGATTGGGTTTGTTTCCACAAGTGCCCATTTTGGAACATTTTGTATAAACAGCAAAAACCATTGTACAGCTTTGAATTAACAACTGCAGAATCATTATCTAAATAAAACACAGAAACATTCTTATTTCCAGTTTTAGCAGCTTCATCTTTCAGCAGCCTGAAACCTGCATGAGAAGGGAATAGTCATTTCAGCATCACTTGGAGGAAAAAAAACAAACCAGGATGACTTTGCAAAAAGAAACCAAAAGAAACTTCCACAGAAACAAAAGCCAATTATATGATCCGCAGCAGTTACTTGGCCTTAGGTTTAAAAAGAAGTAAGTAAGAATTTAAAAAGGGAAAGACAATAACCCTCACGAGTATATTTACCTGGATGGTTCTTTGTTGCCATCAGGAAGCCTGACTTCGGAGCAGCAGGAGTGGATCCCACAGTAGACCCTTTGGCTCTGGACATGATCTTGGACAAGAGGGATTTGGTGGGTGGCCCTTCCCTGATGGGCTGGTACAACGGCGTCGACGGTGCTGCCGAAACAGCCACCGGCTCCTCCCAGTCCTCATCAAAGTCATCGATATCGAAGTGCTCCAGGTCAAAGGCGGGATCATTTGTACCCAAACTGTTCCCTGCAGGACTGGCCGTGGGAGCCGTGCTCTGAGCTTTCAGGGCTGTGCTGGTCAGGGGCTGGTTCCCATTCCTCATTCCCAGAGTTTCGCCCCAGCTGCTGTCGCAGAATGGCTCGGACTGGAGGCTGAGCCTGAGGGAACCTCCCTCCCCGCCACTTCCCTTGGGAAAAGGCAGCGCTGCAGTTCCTGGGCAGCTGATCTCCTCAACACTTTGCTTTGAAGCACAAGAGGTATCCAAAGTTTGATTTGTTTTGGCAGAAAAGTTGCTGGAATGAACAGAAAGCACCGATGGGAAGTTTGTGGATTTGGGGGAGTTTCTGTCAGAAGTGAAGCTCCAGCTCAGGCCAGAACCTGAAGGAGCACCAGGACAGGCATGAGGGCTCCGCTCCATGGGATCCTTCCAGCTTCTTGGAAAAGTGGTGTTTATGCCATTTTGGTTCAAGTTGACAGAATTAGCCAGCAATTTTCTCCTGGGAGAGACAAGGGATGAAAAAAGGAAAAAAAAATACATTTAGTCACAAGCGATGACTTACCAAGTTCTACAACATCCTTTGAACAGTTTTGTCCCTCTCCTGTTAAACACTAACATATGGTGGTTCCATCATGCTCTGAGTTACTGTGTTCGAAAAATATTTCAAACAAATCTAGGGAAAAATAAAAATAAAAACCACCAGAACAAACTAATGACAAAATTACAACATATTCTCTGCAGACATAAAAGAATTCCTAAAATCAGGCAAGGTAGAGCATAAAAAGTAAATCCTTAGACCCACAAGCTAAAAATAAGTAAAAATATGCTTTTACCAAATGATGGTTTTAAGTAGTTTCCAAGTACCAACGCCTGACTACAGCAATAAGGAAATAAATTAGCTGTAGTGAGAACATTCAGAAAAGCCCATAATCCCAGTCCAGAAAAAAAAAAAACAAATAAAAATCCCAAATCCCAATACTTTGTCTGTGTATTGTGCCATCAGCTGACGCAAAGAGGTAAAGCACCAGGCTGTGGTGGCAATAATCACACTGCAAGATGACAAGCCCAGGGATATTAGGAGAAATCAGCATCCCTGCTGTCAGTGAGAGCGAGTCTCGGGGAGAGAACATTAACTGGATGCCTGCGGTTACAAGAACTGAGGGTGACACCTGGCAGGTCACACCACACCACCTGCTTCTCCAGAGGCACCTGGTGCCAGGCACCTTCCTCAGACTGGATGTGGGACTGGATCCTTCCATCTGCCAGAACACTGGGACCGCTAATACGAGCAGCACTTTGAGGTATTTTTTATCTTCCTTCAGTCGGTAACTTTAAGCTTTTTAACCCCCCTCCACCTCATTCTCCGGTGTGCTGGGGACACCTGCAGGCAGGTCCCTGCTCCACACGCAGCTGTGCCAGCCTACCTGAGGTCCCTGTGCTGGAGCAGGGCTCTGGCACAGGACAGGGCCTGCAGCTCCTGCAGCGGGATGGCATCCACCAGCTCACAGATGGCCTCCATGACCCCGAGCAGCTGCCGGGCCACAGGCACACCTTCACCTGTCACAGGGAGCAAGTTCAGCAGAGCAATTGCTATAGAACAGCTAACAAGCTGATACCACTGTCCCCGAGGACCACACAGTGCAGCAAGTCTAAATGATTTACTTCCAATATATTTTTGTTCCATTTGCATAAAGGAAGTGTTTCTGTCAGCAGGAACTCCCAGAATCTATGTATTTTTGCCCTTGTCTTTTATTATCTATCTATACATGTTAGTTATCCATCTATCCACATCAATTCTCCACCTACTGATGTTAATTCTCCATCTGTTAGTTAAAGCTCTTGGATTACACAGAGTACACAGGAGAATTATGAGTTGCAAACGGCCCCCCCAAATCTGAGGCATAACAACATTCCAAACATTTCACGTACCTGCATCCCCCGCACTGGAATCACCTCTAGCTCCAGGCTCTGTTGTGGGAACCTCCCCTGGCCTGGCCTTCAAGCTGCCAGCTGAGCACCTTCCACCAGCAGAAGAGTCTTTGAAAATACTGCTAATTGCAAAAGAAAAAGCCACTAAAACACAGATACCAAGGCATTTCCACAGAACAATAGGATTTAAGATGCGTGCAAAAGATAAATTCCTGAAACCCCAGGGAGAACCCAACACCTGAGCAGTCTTACACTCATCCTGTCTGCCAAAGTGGAGAATCTTGCTCCAGTAATTTTTTCCCCTCCCACTACAAAAGGAAAAGTAACTCTGCTCTCTCTGAAGGAAAAGCCACCTAAAACACCAGACACAAAATAAATATTTGATAAAGCATTAATTGCAGCTGCCAACCATTAACCTGCCAGACAGCAAAGAGACACAAACTTAATCTGCACCTTTTTAACAAGCAGGAGTTACAGGTCTGTTTTGGCCCTTTTCAAATCACCCTATGGACAGATGGTTTTGCCAGTGAACTCTGGTTTACCTGACACTTTGTACGGAAGGGGAGAAGGGAGGCAGCTCCTCCTCTGGGGAGGGAGGGATGATGTCCAGCTCATCCTCCTCAAGCTCATTGCCTGCCAATGGCCCGACAGGCTCCTCTAATTCTGGGGGACTGTTCCCAGCCCCCCGTGGCTCCTGGCCCCCACCTCCTTCAGCACCAGCAGCTGCAAGAGAATTAAATTAATACTGTTGGGTAACACTGTAAACTCAGCTTAGTACAAACAAAGGAAGGGAAAAATTAACAGCCAGATTTCAAAACACTCATTTGATACAGCTTCTGAATGCTAAAGACAATATTTATTGCTCCCTTTTTTTCCCCCCTGTGGGACAGACGACGTCCCACAAATCCTCTTTAAGTGGAAAAGTGATATAACTAAACCTACAGTCACCTGCTTCCAGCCCTGCACCCTGCCAGGCTGGGAGCACCCAAAGGGAATCCAGGTACCCAAAGGGAATCCAGGGCTGCTTATCAGACAGGAGCACACAGCTCCCTCTGATTCCTGGCAAACCCATCCCTCTGAGCGCAGACACAAAAGGAATTTTCTCCAGTTCTCCGGTACCTTCAAATAAGCCGTTAGGTGGCCGAGGCTCTGCCCTGTCCTCATCCAGAACCAGGTCGGCAGGTGAGTCCTCGAGGCAGATCACGGACTGCTGTGAGCTGGGGCGCGGCTCAGCCTCGGGAGGTGCCTCCCGGCCCGCGGTGCCGGGACAGCCGGGCGGCTCCGGGCGGGCCTTGCCGGGGGCCCGCAGCTCCTTGGGGTACAAGACGGGCGGCCTGCAGAACCTCTCGATCCCCGAGAGGTCGAAGTCGTCGATGTCATCCCACTCATCGCCGACGGAGACGGCAGAGAGAGCGGCGCTGCCGGGACCGGCGGCCTTCCCGGCGGGAGCGGCGCTGCCGGGACCGGCGGCCTTCCCGGCGG
>VXAY01002246.1:479419-512326 GCA_013399855.1 Oxyruncus cristatus
GAGCCGAGCCGAGCCGAGCCGGAACCGAGCCGAGCGGAACGCAGCCGAGCCGAGCCGGAACCGAGCCGAGCCGGAGCCGAGCCGAGCCGAGCCGAGCCGGGCCGAGCCGAGCCGAGCCCCTGCCAGAGGGGCGGGACAATGGGCGGGCGGGGAGGGGACGGGGCGGGGCCCGCGCGCCGGCGGGGCCGGCCTTATCCCGCCCGTAAAACCATCACAAACCCCGGTTCACCCTGAGATAGAATAGATTTATTAGCAAGAGGTAATCAGGAAACATATATTTTTACAAAAAAAATGGAAATATTTTTTTCCCAAACAAGCTGTAAGTTGAAATAGTTTTAGGGCTTGAAAGAGAATTCCCATACCACGAGGTATTGCTTACAGCAAGTGTTGTGTGAGTGGAGCATGCCTGCCACTGCCGGGGAACCGTGTCAGGGACTGTACAATGTAAAAAACCCAGGTACTATTCACAGAATAAGCACTACATTACTATATCCTGCTAGCGGGTGGTTAGCCAGGATTACAGTAGATGTAATAAAAACACTCGTCATCTCTAACTCTACGTCATGGTACTCAGAGTGGGCACAAGGGTACGGATCTACAGCATATCAACAGGAGCTGGATGCAGCGAGGAGAGGCAAGGGGACGCTTCCATCTTCCCAACTTCAGAGGGACCGGGGCAGCAGCCAGGGCCCCCCATGCCCAGCCAGCGTGGGGGTGGCACACACAGAGAGGGCAGCTCACACCGAGGGACAACCTTAATGTGTTCCCTTCTCCCGCCTTACAGAGTTTGCTGTGGGATGTCACTGCTGGCACCATCCAAGCGAGAGGTGGTCCGTGCTGCCCCAGAGCCCTGTGAGGACACAGGGACTCACCTGCCCCACGGGGACACAGGGCTCACCTGCCCCACGGGGACACAGGGCTCACTTGTCCATGGGGACACAGGGACTCACCTGCCCCATGGGGACACAGGGTTCACCTGCCCAACCACCAGCCCCCTCAGGAGGAACAAATGACAAAAATAACATCATCGAAAAGAACCCGGGACTCCAGCGAAGTGTCAATGCGTGAAACCTTAACCAGTACGGGAAATCCTATGCGAGGTCTAGTGGGGCCTGGGACAGGGGCGGATTGCTCGGAGAAGCACAGATGTGGGAGTCACTCCAGGGCGTCCAACGGAACAACGGGTATGTACAGTATGGTATAGCGAGTGTACACGAGCGGCCCCCGCGCTCAGGAAGGCAGTTTGGGCTCTATTCGCAGAGAAGCTTCATAAAGGGTTTCCTCGTCCATCACAAACGACTGGTCCAGCAGGTACTGTGTCACCTGGGAAAGGAGTGGGGCCATTAACAGGCTGGGAGACCACAAATCCTGGTAACTGAGGCAGCCACAGCCCCGATTACTGAGGCACCCAAACCCCTGATAAGTGGGGCACCCACACCCTGGTAACTGACAGCCTGTGTAAGTGGGGAGCAGGAATGCTGCTGACGTGGCAGGACCTCTGCTCCATCTGCTCCCAGTTCCTGGCAGCATTTTCCCAAATTGCTTTTTGGCCCTGTTAGCAGCTGATAGCAAAGAGAGGCACAGCCCAAATCGAGGCAAGGTGCTGTGTGTGGGTTCAAAGCTGTCCAGCATGAGGAGCAGCCAGCAGCAGAGTCTTTGCTCGGGACGCGCCAGCAGCAGAGATGGGGCTTCATCTAAGAGCTTCCATACAGCTGAATCCCACCTCCACAGGGAGAGAGGGTGATGTGTGGCCATGCACAGCACCACCTGCACTGCCCCTCCCTGCTGCCCTCAGCTTGGCTGCTTTCAGACAGGATTTGGGGACAACAGGCTGCTTTCACAGACACTGATCTTCCTCCTGAGGAGGAGAGGCTGGGAGGAGACAGGGAATACCTGGGGTGCCCAGTCGGGAAAAGGCTGCAGCGTGAGCCCAGCAATGGGCAGGTACCAGCTGTGCAGAGGGCAGGGCTGATGCTGCAGGGGCTCAAATCAGAGCCCGCAGCTCCCCAGCCCAGCCAGGGGCTGTGATCCAGAGGGACTCGAGCTGCTCCTGCCACCACACGTGGACACCAGTGTCACTGGAAGGTGGTTTGGACCAGCCTGACCACCCTGGGAGGGTTTCAGGAGGATTTGCTGGTTTTGGAGAAAGTGGAAACCCCCAGCACCCAGCCCGCTTCTGGGGCGGCTCTGCGGTGCTGCAGCAGAGGAAGTGCGAGGGTTGCTGAGACCTTCCAGCTCATCACATATTGGGGGCCACCATGAGGCAGAGGCCACCTGGCCCTGGCTGTGGGGGCGGTGGGACACGCTCTGCTCCACAGAGAGGGGTGCTGCTCCTAAATAGCTGTTTCTCAGCAGTCGCTCAGCAGCCAGGGGCGGACAGGGGAGTCTGATGGAGCACCAAGAGTCACCCTCCATCCCCAGCCCCGCTGCTGACAGCCTCCAGCCAGGCACAGCCATCGCTCCAGCGTGGAGCTGCCAGGAACTGCAGGCTTAGACACTGGGATGGGAGAAGGAGACGAGGAGCAGAGGGAGCATGAGGCTCCAGGGACAGGGCCGTACCTTAGGCTGGTGCTCGATCTTGTAGGAGGTTTGCTGGAACTGGCGGATCTCCCTTATGATGTGTGAGATCTGTGAGGGGATAAAGCAGAGAAGGCGTTCATGGCTCAGCCATCACCCTTGGCACCGTCCCAGTGCCTGGGAGGGCAGGAGCACACAGCACTGCACGATGCAAAGGGTCTTTTTTTCTGTCCTAGACACCAGGAACAACCCAAGGTGTGTGCAGGGGACACATGTGGCTGCCTGGCGCTGTACAGGTGACAGCTGAGGGGACACAGACCTGGCCACAGCCACATCACCCCTGGCTGGCCCCGCACACCCATGCCAGCAGGGCTGGGGACTCACCATCCTCATTTTGGAGAAGTTCACCAGGCCATCCTCGGTGTAGTTCGGGGTCCCCTCCTCGATGAATGCCAGGTCGGTCAGGTACATGCCCAGGTAAGGGACACACGGAGGGTCACAACTTCAGGGGCAGACCAGAAAGAAATGAGGAAGAAAACCGCCTCACCCAGGGGCTTTGGAGGGGAAGGAGGAGGGGTCTTCAGAGACAGCAGAGTCTCTCTAATATAGGAAGGGTCTCTCCAGGAAGGCTGCAGGTCTCCCAGGCCTCATCCCTGCTGGCTGAGCAGGACAAGCAGGACCTGCAGCCGTGCCCCTCTCAAAGCCATGGGATGCAGAAGGTGAGCTGCGAGCAGCTTCAACAGAGGGTTGGGAAGACTTTTGGAAGCTTCCCTGGGCACCCTGTCCTGGTAGAAGGTGTCCCTGCCCATGTCAGGGGGCTGCAATTTTAAGGTGCCTCCCAACCCAAACCATTCCATAACTCCATGATTCTATGATAGTGATGGGGAAAAATGTTCCCTTGTGTCTGGCAGTGATTTGCCCCTTTGCAGTCCCTTTTACTCCCATTTTTCCACACTGCTGCTCAAAGGAGGAGCTCACTCCTGGGAACCACTTTGCCAGCCACTGTGCCAGCTCAACAGGACGTGCTTCAGTGCAGGCTCTGCAATGCTCCTGTGAGCAGAGCCCCAGCCACAGTGGGGGCCAGGTGGGATCCAGGTCCCTCCACATCATGGACCCTGGGCTTGCAGGAGGAGAATCACTATTCACTCACTTTTTCAGGGCCTCCCTCAGGTTCTTGAATCTGCCCTCTGACGACACCAGCTTCTGGAGCTTATCGATCAGAGCCTTCGTCTGCAAGAAACCCAAAGTGCTGCTCAGAGAGGCCCTGGAATATCCCCCCATCCCTGCAGCCAGGGAAGGGGTAAAGCCTGTGGAGCCACAGGGTCACTCCCAGCCTGCCCTGCCCAGGGCACATCCCCCATCCAGATGTTCCTACTCCCTCACAGGTACAACTGTGCCCTGGCCGTCACACCTGGCTCCTGGTGATACCCACAGGAGCTGAGTGAGCATCTGAAAGCAAAGCTCCTCCAGCAATACTGAAGTCAGGCTGTGCACCCACTTCCTCCCCCTGCTCCCACCTCTGTCCTTGCCAGCCTTGCCTTGTTTCATTCACAGGTTTATCATTTTATAGGCAAAGCGACTGTTCCTGGCTGAGAGGAGCCCACAGCGACGCCGACTCGGCAGCCCCAGGCTCCGTCCAGCCCCGCACTGGGCAGGTACCAGCTACTCCTGTACCAGGTACCTCAAACAGGAATTCATCCTGTTCATCCATAACTGGTCTGAGGAGCCCAGAAAACTGTTAAAGGATGTCTGTGTGTGTGTACAGGCACAGGGGCTCTGTGGGAAAGGTTTAACTGCACATCTGACCTGAAGGGTGGGGCCCATCTCATCTCATCTCACAGGTACCAAGCGATGGGACAAGAGCAAAGAAGTTGTGCCATGGGAGGTTCAGGTTGGAAATTGGGAAAATTGCTTCACAGAAAGGGTTGTCCGGCCCTGGCACAGACTGCCCAGGGCCCTGGTCACCACCCCTCGGGGGATTTAACAGACACATGGATGTGGCACTTGGGGACGTGGATTAGTGGTGGCCTTAGCAGTGCTGAGGGAATGGTTGGACTTGATGACCTCAGAGGGCTTTCGTAACCCAAACAATTCTGTGACTCCATGAATAAACCCAACAGCAAGGCAGGGTCTGAGCTGCTTGCACACCACCTCCCTCCTGGAAAAGACCTAAAAAAACCTTCCTTCATTTTCTAATTCTTTTTTGATGCCCATGACTTGTGCTGCCCCAACACCATGCCACCCACCCCACCAAACCCCCCACCTCTCCAGGAGGGGTCAGCCCGCGCCCACCTGCTTGGAGACCTTGAGCCAGGTTTTCTTGAGGCGGAAGATGGCACTGCGGTTGAGGGAGGAGGTGATCTCCAGCACGGCGTTGTAGTTGTGCAGGCAGCGGCAGATGTCGGCCACCGCCACCCACTTCTCGATGGCGCTCACCCGCGCGTTGATCTCCTCGTTCCGGATGATCTCCGACGCGATCAGGTTACTGACCTTGGGGAGACACGGGGCCCAGCCCAAGCGTTAGGATGATTTCGGACACAGCTCTGTGCCCTCCAGCCTCACAGCAGTTTTTAAAAGATTTCCCTGCACGGCAGCAATCCCAGAAGGAGCAACTGCACCAGGAGGTGCACCACCTGCAGTGGATCCCTGAGAAAGGTAACATCTTTGGGGCAGGTAAACCTTGCACACCCGAGGCCGTGGGGCAGGTGGGCTATGCTGCCTCCCCTCTGACCATCCCTCCACCCCCCTGCAGCTGCCCTTACATCATTGAAGTGTTTTGTGTTCTTCATGATGTATGGAGTCCTCTCATTCTTCTCCAGCTTCATCCAGCCTTGCCCGAAGAACTCTCTGCAAATGACAGGGTTTAGATCAAATTCTATTTCCCATTTTTATGGGATGCCCAAGCCCTGCAAGCTCCACTGCACCCTCACAGGATGGAGACCCTAGGACCTTTGCCCCCCACGCTGCTGGAAGGGATATGGCTGAAAGTTTGATGGACATGGGAGGCTCTCCCTGAGCAGGTCACCTTGAGGCCACTGGCAGAGAAGCCACAGGATCAGGACTCAACTGGTAAAACCTGGGAAGGCTTTGCACCCTCTGGGGTTAGCCCAGCCAGGCTGGCTGTGGGACCCTGGGTGGCCAGAGCAGCTCTTCCTGACCCATGGGGATCACTCACTCATACGGGATCTTCTTGAAGACCAGGTGATCCAGCAGTGTCAGCTGTTCCGCAATCTCCAGGGCCGAGTGGTTTTCAAATGGTTCTGCTTTGACCCCCTCGGCCTGTGGGACAGAGGAACAATGAGGCTCACCAGGCAAGGCTTGGTGAGAACTTCCACATGTCATGCACACAAACCCAAAGCCAAGGTCAGGCTCCCAAGCCAGCGGCTCTCCTGCAGAGGAACTGGGGTGAGAGGTGCTGTGCTGGTCCAGAGGCACCGCTGCCCGCGCCGAGCTGTGCCAGCTCCTCCCAGCCTTGTGAACCCCATGGATTTAACCACGTCATCACCCGAGCACAGGTACAGACACCAAACCAACCGATCCTCTCCAGTTCAGCAACGAGGTGCCAGCCATGGAGTGGATCCCAGTACATGACTCCAGAAATGTCTGCCTTTTGGCTCTACATCTCTTTAATTAATGAGGCAGCCGGTGATACCAGCTGGAGTGGCACTCTCCCTTCCTGCCTGCCCACCCCTGCCCACCTTGTGCCCACCTGGCCCTGCCCAGCAGGGGCAAGATGGCTCCTCCAAGGGATTTCCAGGAAAGCAGGGGAACAGGATATCCCCTGTCCCTGCTGCCTGGCTCTGGGCAAGTGGTGTTTGCAGGCACAGAGGGACTTGAGGTACCCCCCACATGGAGCCACCCAGGGTGACAGCGAGAGCCTACAGCCCAGACCTGCATGGAGTCACTGACTGTCCTCCACCAGTCACAAAGATATCATCACTTTGAGACTGATCCTGGGTGCATGGCTCAGTCCAGCAACCAACAAACCCCACAACCACCCACAAACAGCACTGGAACAAGGCCAGCACCATTCCCCACAACACCTCCATCCGCCCCTGCTTCTGGAAAAGGATCAGCCACTAGAGAGCTGGAACAAACAAACAGCCCAGCAACCTCCTGGCCAAATAAACCCCAAACAGCCCTGACAACACAGAAGAAGCCCCCAAGATCAACACTTCCCCCCCCACACCCAAGAGCCCATTGCACAATCCCTCTGGCTGTGGGAAGGGGGTTTCGAGAGCTCCGGGGAGCAAACACCAGCTGAGCCCCTCTGCGGCTCAAGGGCCCCTGGAGAGGCTGCAGGGGACAGGCTGTGGGGTGCAGCTTGGGGGTGCAGGCTGCAGGCACACCCCGACAGAGACCGGGGGGGCGGGTTGCACTGGTGGCACTGGGCAGCACCCTGTGCAGTGCAGGGAGGCTCTGGGCACCTCGGGGGGCATCAGCCAAGGGTCAGCATGACACACAGCTCAGGCTCATGAGGAGGGACCAGGGAACCCGCAGCACCCTCACTCCAATGTGCACCCCAAAACCCAGGGTGCCCCCGTGTCCCCACTGTGCCTTCGACTGCAGGTCGCTGCTGCTCAGCCTGAGGGGCAGAGCAAAACCCTCCAGGTTTGTTTGTCTTCTCTCCAAAGGAAGTTTCCAGCACCCACAGTTACAGGCAACAGCTCAAGCAAACCCCAGGAGGGACTATCCCCCCTCCTCCTGGAGCCACTGGCAGAGCCAAAGGTCAGAATCTTGGGTGTTTCAGCTGCACCAGGCAGGTTTCAAGTGGTTCTTGGGTTTTTCTGGGAACAGACTTTGTTTTCTCTTCAATGCAGGAAGGCAGCAAGTGCTCTGCAGTCACCAAGGTTTTCAAGCCATGGCACATTCCCAGGGCTCTGCTCCTAGGGGAGAAACGCTGATGCTGGCTGGGCCAGTGCCTGTCACTTGGATCTGGAGCAGGTTTGGGATGCTGAGGATACAATGGAAAACCTGGGGCTTTCCTGTGTCCCTTGGGCAGGCACTGCTGGCAGCAGGCAGGTGTCTCCGTGCCCTCTCCAGCCATCCTGCTGACTGCGGGAGGAGAACATGCCAGTGAGCTGGTTAGTGTTGCCTCTGCCACTAACAGATCCAGCTGTGCTCACAGCTGGCCCTTCCCCAGCAAATCCTTCCCTACTTTGAGGCTGCACCCCCGACACTGGGCTTGGAGACTCCATCTCTCCCTGGGTGTTCCGGAGCGCCAGGATCTTTATCTGTTCCCCTTCCACCACCACGAGCACAGGGAGGGAGGGAGGAAAGGGAGAGAAGAGAGGGTATTTACCATATGCACAACCTCCTCCAGGGTTATCTGGTTGTCTCCTGGATCCTCCTGTGTCAAGGTCCTATGGCAAGAAAAGACAGTATTACTCTGGCTGGGAAAGCACCAGACCCCACAGCTCCAGTGGTGCAGCACAGCTCTGGGGGTTTGCATGGACAAAACACTCGGCGTGTGCTTCGTAAGAACCTTCTGAGTCCCATTCTGAAAAGGAAAACACTCCTTAACCGAGGCCACATGGCCCCTCATGTCACAGAGTCACAGAACATTCTGAGCTGGAAGGGACCCACAAGGATCATCGTGTGCGTGTCAGCCCTGCAGCGAGACATGGTGCCCCGGCTCTAGCACTGCGGGGTCAGAACTGCCCTGCTCATTGCAGGAGCCCACGGTCCCTGGCCGTGGGAGCCATGGTGCCATCCCAGTACCCGACAGCAGGAAGGCTCATGTGCTCACAGGGTTCAGTCGTGCATGACGGGCGGTCACACCTCGCCCACGGCTGCCCGTCAGGTCCCAATGGCTGGGTGCAGCCAGCATCACCCATCCCCCTCCTCCTCCTCCCTGGCACCTCCCAAGCCCCTGAAACGGCCCTTCCTGGCGCCCTCATGCCTGCCGTGATCCCAGGTGAGAGCAGGAACAGCAAGAACCTGGCACAGTGTCCAGGAAAAGCCACCTCCCACCCCAGCCCTTCACCTTATGATGTTGGCAGCTGCTTTCCTCTCCTGGGTCAGGAGCTCGGGGTCATGGATGACCTCCTCCAGGAAGCCAATCACCCGGAACTTCAGCTCCTCGTTGGTCTCAAAGTCCTGCCAAGGCCGGCACAGCCACAGTGTGAATGTGCTGGGAGTGACACTGGCTGTGGGCAGGGGCTGCCTCTTCCTGGCAAAATCCCAGCAAACGGGAACTGTCCAGGAAGGCACTGGGCTCACTCTGTACCACTGCATCAGCATCACCCAGCCACTGGGAGTCACGGGGCGTCCCAGTGACAACCAGTACAGCACCACTCCCAGTGCCCATCACCAGTGTAGGGAGGGACAGGGACAGCGGGGCAAGCACCCAGTGCCTGAACCCTGACCCAGCCTGAGCCCCTGAGCACCAAACCCAGAGACTCCCCTTCTCCCCAGCCCAGCTGGGGGGGGATGGCAGATCCAGCTCCCCTCCTCTGCACCCTGACTGTGCAAACTGGGATCCAATGCCTGGCCCCTCACTGAGGCTCCCAGCTCCCTTTGCTTCATTAAAACAGAAGTGCCAGTTGGCTTCCCAGCTGGAGCCTGGCTGAGCCACCAAGCGTGCAGCTGAAGTCCCACTTGCAGGAAGGAGGGAGGGAGGGAGGCCCCGCCACCCACCTGTGAGTGTTTGGAGACCCAGTGCCGCAGCACGTTGAGGACACGGTTGGTGGCTGCTCTCCGGATCACAAACTCCTTGTCCCCGTTCCGCTGGTCCGTCGGGTAGCCTGAAACTGCCAGCAGCCCCTTAGCACAGAGCAGGTCCCCCAGGAATGGCTCAGGGCTGCTGTAGGGCTGCCAGAAGGAGCATCCCCCCTTTCCGAGCATCCCTGAGCTGCAGGGATGCGTGTCAGGGAGCAGCAGGACAGCTGGGGCCACCTGCCCACACGTGCGATGGTTGAGGTGCCCGTGACCTGCACAGCCCCCGGGCAGCACCGTGCCCAGGCACCGGGACACGGCCCAGAGCGGGCGGGCACTGGGCTGGGGGGGCTCTGGCCTCCTGCAACAGGGCTGCCCCTGGCCAGGGAGCTCCTGGTGGGAAACTCAACTGAGAGCAGTGGAAATGGGCATCCCAAAAATGCGTTCCTGCTGCCTCGGAGGGCAGGTACCTGCACTGGCCAGGGACATCCTGCGGTACTTCTCCTTGGTGGGGGTCCCCTCGTTGGCCCCCGCCGTGGCGATGGCGAAGGCGGAGGTGGCAGACAGGGCGCTGCGGGTGCTATCGAGGTCCCGGCAGGACGTCATGACCACGCCGTTGTTGTAGGAAAACAGTGAGAAATCTGGGGGAGGAGAAATCCAACACCACTGAGGGCACCCCTGCTGCCCAGACAGGCTCCCCCCACGCACCAGGCCCCCAGTGCACGGGCACCCCACGGCTCAGAACAGGCCTTGGCTCCCTTGTTACCTGATGAATTTTTGCACTTGATAGACTTGGGAGTTGTTGGAGATTTTGTTGGGGAAGTTTCAGCTTCGGCTTCATCACTGTGGTTGGGATCCGTGTCTGACTCTTCCCTGACAGACACGTCTGAGCCTGAGAGGAACAGGGAACCCCTTTACCACCCGCTGGACACAAATGCAGCCACATTTTAGCTCTTCCAGGTTTTCCTGAAGTCTGACCCATTCCAGCTGGGGATGCAGCCAACACATATGAGAAAGGTACAGAGTCCCGCGGTTACTCTGGGATTTTTTGGGATGGGTTTTTTCTTTGAGGTTTGGGTGGTTTTTTTGTTCTGTTATTACAAATTAGTGAGTTTTCAGGAGGCAGGAGCTCACCGTGCATGCACCCAAACTGGCCTGCCTGGGCAAGAGCCCCCCATCCTCAAACCCACACGGACTCACTTTGCTTGCCTGGCAGCAACTCCTCTTGCTTTTCCAAGGCCGCTTCTCCTTCATCCGGGATTTTATTGGGATAGCTACTGGACACATACAGTTTGTTGATGTCCAGGGTGGTCTTGCTGAAGGGGGCCATGGAGGAGTACATGCTGGCGTAGCCATTGGAGGAGCAGCTCAGCGCCGCCAGGTCCAGCGCCTTCCCCCCCGTGATGATGGGGATGTTGAGGGACAGCTTCCTCCGGCGGCTGGGGGATGAGGATTTGGTGATGGAGAGAGGGGGTGGCGAGGAGAACTTGCGGTTGGCTCTAGGGGACTTGGGGGGCTCCCCGTACAGCAGCTTGTTGTTCTGGCTGTTCGCAAACAGGAGCTCCAGGGACCTTGGAAGACAGACAGGGAGAGGCTGAGCTGGCACCTGCCCTGCCCAGGAGCTCGTGGGCATCCCCCACTGTGGCACTGGGGCCCCGGGGCATCCCCCCAGGTACAGCAGAGCTGGCAGGAGCCCCTCGCCACCCTGCACGGCCCTCCTGGGACAGGGGACACCTGCAGAGCTTGGGTTCGTCTCCTTCCCCAGTGTGGGGTATCACAGCTCACGGGGAGCAGGCGACACAGCCCCAGGGTGGCACCAGGGCTGGGCAGGTCTGGGGCACAGAGAATGCAGACAGGGGATGGAGCAATGCCACAGACCCCCCCAGACCCCACTGCTCCTTCAGGGACAGGACAGATCCTGGGGCAGCACCAGGGCCAGGCAGGGCTGGGGTGCAGAGGCTGCCTGGGGACAGAGAGGGGACGCGGAGCGGCAGCAGTCCCTGCACGGACCCCGCACCCCTCCAGGTACGGGACAGGAGCCAGGGCAGCACTGCGGCGATGCCCCACGGCCTCACCGTGCCGGGATGGCACTGATCGGCTTCTTGTAGATGGTGATGAGCTTGTCAAGGACGACGAGGGCGGTGGTGAAGACGCGGTAGGAATGCAGGAACGTGTTGAGGAAGTCGATGCTCAGGAAGCGCAGGTCCGTCAGCCTCTCCAGCAGCCGCTCCACGCTGGCATAGCGGATCTGCAGGACCTTGCAGGAATTCATCGTTTTACTGAACCTAATGTCAACATCATCACAATACAAGCTGGCATCAGACCTGCAGAGAAACAAGATATCTGTGGTTTCAGCCTGGAACGAAACCAAGAGACCACAGAAATGGGCGCAGGAAGGAGCCTTGTTCTTACAGGGTGTCCCCATGGAAAACACAGGCAGGAATACTCCCAGGGGACAATTGGAAACCCACACCCCAGAAAGGGTGGAAATGCTGCAGAGCGCTCAGCAGGCAGAGGGATGTGGATGGACCATTCCAAGGCACACATGAACCAAGCCCCTTCCCAGGCCTGGCAGCAGCGAGGGCAGGAACACACCCCACACTGCCCCATCCCACCGGCAGGGATCAGCCCACCTCATGCCAACACATCCCACCACGGACCAGGGCAGCCCCTGCACCCCAGCACCCACAGGGGCAGCAGCCCCCATGCCCCTCTCTTCTGGTACTTCCACCCTTCTTTACTACTATTATTTTTCTCTAAGCTCTCCCCTTCGACATTCTCACCTCCCTGAGCACATCCCACACAAATCCCTCAACAGCTATTTAATGCTCCTAATTACCACACTGGACACAGCCCATGGAGCACATGGGGAGGCTACGGGGGTCCCGGGGCTCCTGACCACTCCAGCTGCCGCTGGAGCTGTGTCCTGGCCCTCTCTGCACTCACTTGATCATCTGGGGGACGGTGACCTTGGAGTTCTCCTCGAAGGCGTTCATCATCAGGCCGTTGCAGCGGATGTTGTCCACGCACTGGAAGAGACACAGGTTGGTGGTGTGGGAAAAGCTTGGAGGTTGGCCTTATCCAGACCAGACGTCCCTGCTCACTGCATCTCCCACGTCCGACAGGAGAGTGGGGCTGGGGCTGCACTGCTGGGAAGGGCAGGAGCTTCTTCCCGAGGACAGGGCTGTGTGGCCACGGTCCTGCCTCCCTCTTCTGGGGGAGCATCACCCAGAGCTGTCCTGGAGCTCTCCCAGATGGACCCAGACTGGCCGCAGGTGTGCCAGCAGTCACAAAGCCACTGCCAGGGCTGCCAGATCCTGCTCCCAGGAATGAAGCTGGAATGAAGCTCCCTAGAGCCTGCATGACTGGATGTTCTCAGGGGGAGACCCAGTAAGAGGCAGGTTCCTGCAGGGACGCCTGTGCAGGCAGGACTGGGCTGGGAGGCAGCACCTTCCCGCGAGGGGCCAGCCCAGCCCCTGCCCACGGCTCTCCTTGAGGGCTGATGCTCAGCAAGGGGACACAGGCAAGGACATGGCACAGCAGAGGTGACAGGAGTCAATCCCTACTGAACCAGGACCTCTGCCCTTCCTCCCACCTGGGAGAAATATCTTCAGGGTCATTTGCATAAAGCAGGTGGAAATTGTACCATGTATTGGAGTCAGAGGAGGAACCCACACCCCAGACTGAGATTTGCAGGAGAGCTCTGATGGGACAGACCCTGCTGTGGCTGTGTCACCTTCCTCCTCCTGCCTCTTCCTCCTCCTCCTCCAGCCACCAGACACCACAACGGTAATGGTCAGGCTCTGGGTGCCCTCTAGCTCCCAGTCAGCCCCCAGGAGCCCTTCTGCTCTCCCTGGGTGGGTGCACAGGGCTCAGTGCTTCACCTGACCAAGACCCCAGTCATGCCAGGAAAGCTCCTGGGGTGCACACCCGGCCCCAGGGCAGGCAGTGGGACCATGGCCACACAGCAAACCTCAGGCATTAATCTGTGTGCCCAAACCGATGCTGCAGCCCAGCAGAGATCAGCCAAGCAGGGATCCCACGGCAGCTCCTCATCCTGAGGGCTCCACATCCCAACAACCCATCCCCGCTGGCTCCTACCTGGCTGATGTCACTGGTCCATGCAGCCTTCTCCTGCCTGGATGAGGCCACAAGGATAACTGTGAAAGATGAGGAATCTTTTGGCTCCACCACGATTTTGAAGTCAAGGTGGTCGATGTCCTGTCCTGACGTTTTGGCTTTGGAACAGAAAAATCACATACAGTGATTGGGAAAGGCTTTCCCAATCCCCCTCTCCTCTTGCATGGGCTTTAGTCAGGTTTTAAGGAGGGTTTATTTGGGTTTTTGCAGGTTTTTGGCTGCCCCAGGACAGTTGGATCTGTGTCAGTGTGTGTCCGCTTGGTTCACAGTAAATAATTAACCAAATTAAACCTCAATCATGTCTCCATCGAGCCTACTGGCATCTGATTGTGCTCCAGCTCTGCCACAGCTGGGTTTATGCCACGTGGACAGATGGTGGGAACATCCAGGAGGACCCCAGATCCCTGATGGGACACCGGCAGTGCTGCCCACACTGCCATCACCCCCAGGCACGACCCATGGCACCTGTCTCCAGCTGCAGGAGCACCCCTGTCACCTCCCCAGCCCCCCCACCATGGGGCGACCACGCTGCCAACCCCAAAATCACTGACAGCGCGTGGCAAGAGACGTTGCTGTGTTGGTGGTACCAGCTGTGCCAGTGACCTCGGCAAGGGGGGTCCTGGGGCAGCTGTGACCTCGCCCGCGGTGATGTCCGTCTGCTCAGCCCCCACTGGGAGACGCACAAGCCCAACACCCCTCCCCACAGCCAGCAGCGGGGCTGAGCAGGGCCCCGGGCGCGTCCCCAGGGTGACCTACCGTCCTCATCGGTGCTCTCGGGCTCCTCCACCAGCGTGCAGTCGATGAGCGAGATCACGCCGTTCTGGGGGGCGGGAGGGGGGCTCAGCAGCGGGAGCCCCTCGGGGACTGGGGGAACCCCCAGACCCAGAACCCCATCACAGCCCTCCACCCAGGGGCAGGAGTCGAGGTTCAGGAGGGTGGGGGCTCCCCATCCTCATTCCCCACCCCAGGGATGGGGACAGGTAGATGTCCCCGGGAGGGCACACACAGCCCGGGGTGGAGGTGGGCACACACAGCCCATGCCCAGCACAGTGCCATCTTTCACTGGGAAAAAAGCCATTTTTCCCTGCCCGCTGGGATCTCTGGGTTTTCCTTGTCAAACTGATCAACTAATTTGTTTATAAATTATTTAATAGAAGCTTTAAATTTAATTTTCCCAAAGTCTGTTGTTGTAATTATCAGCTCTTTGCCACAGACTGTAATTCTTCAAACTGATAATTTAATGCCAGTAATGAGCAATTTCTGTAAGATTCTTGCTCAATTAACTGCCAAACTTCCCCAAATAAACACGGCAACCCTGGGAGCAGCCAGAGGAGCCAGGAGCGATATGGACAGCCCGGGCTGTAACTCCGGTTTCTCCTGGAATACATTGTCAAGGTTTCTGCTGCAGATCAGGGTAAATTCTTTTATCAGGATCTTGTAATTCCTCATCTCTCCTGCGACTCAGCTCTGACAAGGACCGTGTGAAATAAGTCTGGGTGCCCCCCACTCCCAGCCCAGCACCCCCAGGGGAGGGCAAGGTGGTCCCTGGAGCCTGGTGTCACCAAGAGCCCGGCCAGCTCAGACCGCAGCCGGGCACCCTCTGCCCCCTCCCCATGCCCAGGGAGCAGCAGCACCACCGGCCCCTTACCGGGGTTCCCGCAGCCCCCTCACCTTGGTGAGGTGCAGCTTTCCCCCGGAGCCGCGGGTGCAGATGATGAGGTGCTTGGAGAAGAGGAAGCACTGCCGCTCGCCCTCCTTCCGCAGGGACAGGGAGCCCAGCCGGCCCCGGGTGATCTTCCCCTTCTCCGACATCGGCACCTGGATGAGGGACCCTGCGGAGGGGACGCTCCGTCAGCCCCGGCAGCGCTGCCCAGGAGCGGGACATCCCCGAGCACCGGGGCTGGGACCTGCCCCCGGCTTACGGGCCCCCAGCTGGGCGGGCACCTCCACGGCCCCCAGCCCATCCCTGCACCCACATCACAGGGCGCTCTGAGAGCCCGGTCCCACAGCTTCCCTGGCAGGGGAATCAGTAACAGCCAAAACGCACCTTCAAAGCCCTGATGCGGAAAAATGCAGCACCAGAACTGCCTAAGAGTGCCAAAACTGCCTGAACAGGAGGCAGAACTTCAGAGCACAGAAAACTCAGAATGGAGCTATATTTTTAAATTTCGCAGCCCACCTGAGCACACAGAGGACAGGGACGGGGCCGTGGGGCTCCCATTACCGCAGAGGGGAGGGACATTGGTGCCGACACAGACCTTGTCTGACGAAGGTCTGGCTGGTGTCCAGAAGGATCTCGCACCCCTCGATGATCATCCTCTCTATCGCCAAGTTTTTCCGAATGTTTTCAGTCTCGCTCACTTCATCGTGCATTATCCTGAAGGAGGGAGAGGAGAAAATTGGAGCTGGGATAGGATCTGCACGAGTTTTCCCAGTGGATCCCTTTGGACTCAAGTGTGTGTCACTTGGTGGGGCTGCACCAAGTGACACCAAAACCAAAAATATATCAAGGAAATTATGGGAGTATCCACCCAGACAGGGCTGGGAGGTCCAGAGGTAACCTGCACATCCACCTCCAGGCTGATAAATATTGAAACCAGAGTGCTTGGAAATCACAAAATTCAGATTTAGGGCAGAGAGAGTCCCCCCCCATCAGCAGCCCCCTCCAATATCTCTGTTTCTTGAAGAGCAGCAAAAGGGATGGAAGCTGTTTACAGGACTTGAAGAGAGCTGATGGGTTTGGCACCAACAGCCAGAACGCTCCGGTCCGTGGGCTGGGGAGGGAGACGATCAAAGATGGGGAATTACGGCCAGTTCTCAAGTGCTCATGTGGAGATCCCAGAGGCACTCGGTGCCTTCCTGCAGGGCAGCCCCACCAGTCTCACCAGCCCTGGGGAGAGGACAGAACTAGACCCCTGGAGACATCTCAGTCCTCCAAACCCCTCACTTCATCATGCAGGAGCCTGGAAAAGGCAGCCCCTGTCCAGAAGCAGCCAGGACCCATCCCACCTGCCCCAGGGATGGATCAGGGCAGGAGGGCAGGGGACGGCAGCAGCAGCTCTCACCTGGACAGCTCTTCCAGCTTGGACTTGGCGTAATCCAGGCTGTTCCTCTCCACGTGCTCGTGGGGGGTGTGAGCCAGCAGCTCGTGCAGCGTCAGGATGTACCTGGGGATCTGCAGCACCAGGGGCAAAGCGGGGGGTCAGCGGGGCCCCGGGGGCTGCAGGTGCCCACCCTGGACTGCTCCCAGTGCCACTGAGAACACCATGGCCAGGGACACTCTGATCTAGGAGGTTAAAGCTTCAAAGCTCCTTGTGCCAAAGCAGAATGAAGAAGGGAATGGCATGGGGCTGTGCCCAGGACCCTGCTCTTCCCTGTCTGAGTCCCACAAGTGTGGGACAACCGGGGAGCAGCTTCACACAATGTCCTTCCACAGCACCAACAAGCCCAGTGATAGCCCAGGAGAAATGTGGGACCACCAGGGTCCATCCCCAGGGCATTTTCATCCAGGCTTTGTCTCCCCACCATGCAGTACCAGCTGTGGGGATGGGGTTTGCACTGTTCGTCCTATTGCCCTGGGCATCCCTGGGGGGGATCCCAGCACCAGCAGTCACCTGGAACATGGGGTAGGTGAGGAAAGTCTCCAGGGTCCTCTCCTCGCAGTCAGGCTTGGCCTCGTAGTGCTTGAGCAGCTTGTCGAAGTCCCGGTTCTGCTTGCAGTGGGCCAGGATCTGCAGGCTGTACTGGTGGTTCCGCACGAACTCCTGGTAGATGTTCAGCATGGGCAGCAGGATGTCGAACAGGTCGGCTGAGAGAAGAGCAGGGGGAGTGGGTGGGATGCTCCAGCCCACGCCCAGGCCCCAGCACAGCCCCCAGCCCCCCAGATCCCACCCAGAGCACCCCCCAGGTCTCTCGCTCCTTGTGTCACACCCCCCTCTGCCCAGTTTGGGTTTAAAGAGGGTCTAATGGAACACAGAGATGCTCTCCAGCACCAGCCTCCCTGTGAGGGGTCCAGCCTTCCACCCCACCACCTGGCAGAACCAGGAATGCAGGAATTGGGGTGCTCTGGGGTTTTTTACTCTGTGCACAACATGACCAAGCAACAACATGCTGTGCAATGTGTTTTACTGCTGATTGGCAAACGCCTGTTGAGTTGCAGGAGGAGGAAGAGGAGGAGGAGGAGGCAGTGGCACTCACCCAGCACCAGCGTGGGCCAGCTGGAGATCCGTGCCTTCAGGCCTTGGTAAAAGATTTGGTGCAAAAACATGATCGTTTCACTGAAAGAGGAACCGAAACAGGACTGAGACAAAACAAGAACAAGACAGATGAACAAGCAGCAAAAAGCGAGGGTTTAGACAAAATCCCCAGCCCAGGGGGAGCAGGGCAGGCCTCAGGCTGGCTGCAGGGGGCTGCACAACCGCATGCAGAGGGTCCCTGCAGGCACAGGGAAGATGGAGCTGCAGGCAGGGAGCCCACCCAGCATAAGCGTCCCAGTACCCAGGGAGGGCAGTGGGTGCCTGGAGCTGCTGAGACACCACAGAGCTCCTGGAGCCCAAGATGGAGCTCACCTGTTGAGGAAAATGCTGCTGACATCGTCATGTGTGATTGGCGGCTTCTTGGAGCTGGCAGCCATCCGCAGGGGCCGCAGGAAGTTGTTGACGAGGATGTGGAGCTGCTGGACGTACTCGGCCTCGGCCTCCAGCATGCTGAACACCACCTGGTTCCTCTTGCGCATGCTGTCGGCATGTGGGGACCTGATGTAGTCCTGGATGATGGTTTTCCACTTCCTCCGGCACAGCCAGCCCCGCAGGAAGCTCTGCACCTGAGGGGAGCAGTGGCTGGGAGTTATGGGCAGGGCTGGGGGGCCAGGCAGGGACCCCCACTCGGCATGGGGCAGCCGGGAGGTTCCCTGGCTCCATGCCAAAGTCCGTGTTCTTGCGCCACTTCCTGGTGCTGCTCTGAATCCTCCAGGCTGGGAATCCAACAATAACTCATTTAAATCCCTGGCACAGGTTGCCCAGCCAAGTTGTGTCTGCCCCATCTCTGGAAGTGTCCAAGACCGGGTTGGATGGGGCTTGGAGCAATCTGGGATAGTGGAAGGTGTCCCTGCCCATGGCAGGGGATTGGAAGGAGGTGATCTTTAAGGTCCTTTCCAACCCAAATCACTCTATGATTCCATGATTAAAAATGCACTTTCTTATTGCAGACAATGTCCCCTTTTCCCCTTTCCAGGGATGGATGCAGGACTCCTACAAGGAGCAAAGATCCCATTTCATTCCTGACCTCCCAGGCACAGCCACTATGCCAGGCACTGTCCCGCTGGCTGCTCAGCCCTACGCAGAACACCCAGCTGCCCAGTGAACTGGGGCACCAACCCCCCCCAGGGCCAGCACGTGTCTGGGCACCCACACGTGCAGAGATGCGCCCAGAAAACTTTCTGACCCTTCCTCGTGTAACTGGGCACCCCCAGCACATCCCGCTCTGCGCCCAGTACTCCAGGCCCCATGTGCAGCAACTGCCTCTGCCCCAAGGACGGGGTTCGACCCCTCATCCCCTGCCTGGGACAGCAGGTGCCTGGGCCAGTCTAGTGCTCCTTGTGGGACTGCTGCCGGGGTGATGGCTTTGCCTTCGCCAAAATAAAAGCTGTGACCATGACCACGACCACGGGAGGAGGAGATGTCAGAGGTGGTGCAGGAGCCAGCACGAGAAGAAATGCCTCACGCATCCAGAGAACACCAGGAGTGCCCCACCAACAGATGGGCAGAACGCATTTTCCTCCTCAAAACCCCTGCTGGCAGAGGCACCTACTCAGACACCTCCGCCAGCCCCCACGGAGCACGTCTGCTGTGCCTGCTGGGACCTCCCAAGTGCCAGCCCTCACCACCACCCACCTTCTTGATCTTCTTGATGTCACTGTCGTCGTCGCTGGGCGCGCTGCTCTGGCTGGCCTGGATGCGCTCGTGGTCCTTGAGCAGGGAGGCGATCTGTGGGCACAGGGGTGAGCGGCCGCCCCGGCACGGCCTGGGGGCCAAGGACATCCCAGGCTGCCGCCGTGCTGGGGGACAGCACGAGCCTCTGCCTTAATGACAGACACAGGGACACATCACGCTGGTTCTGCCTTAATGGGATCCCAAACTCACAGAATCCTTTAGGATGGAAAAGCCCCCTGAGATCATCGAGTCCAACCCTTCCCCAGCACTGCCAAGGCCACCACTAACCCATGTCTGTCCCCAAGTGCCACATCCACACAGTTTTTAAATCCCTCCAGGGATGGGGACTCGATTGAAGTGGATGAAGCAGATGAAAAAAACTGGCAGAGCTCTCAGGGCAACACTGACTCCTCAGCACCCCCAGCACCCCAAACACACCACTGGGACCAGGACCTGGAAATCCTGCTGGCTGCCCAACCCAAACCCCATCCCTGTTTCGTGACAGAGCCTTCACAGCAAGCCAATAAACACAACTTGGAGAGAAAATGGCAGAAAAGTCTCTAGCATTTGCACGCCAAGACGTGCAGGCAGGGAGCAGCTCCCCCCAGCCGCGCTTCCCGCACTCGTGGGATCAGAGCCACCAGCTCCCGGCGTTTCAGTTTCACTGTTCCTCCCTGTACTTTCTCTCCCTCCTCTGCTCGTCGCGTGTCCCGGCCCCCATGGCCAAAATCGCTTGGGAAGTGACAGGAAAAGGCAAGAAAGCAGTACATGTGCCACCCAGTACGTGGGAAATTGGGAAAATGTGATCTGAATTTTGATTCTATAGAAAAGAAGTCAGAAAACAACTTGGAAAGATGACTTTCCTGGGGAGAAGAAGTCCCATTTTGGAGAGAAAGGTGGAACAAAGGTGGGTTTTGCCGTCTGGACTGTTTGGAAAAAGCAAGAACATGCTGGAGGTGGTGGCCATGGGCTCCCGGTCACTGATCCAGCTTCTACACAGCTCCGTCCGTTTCACCCCATTTCGTTATAAGGGATCAGATTTTAGAGGAGATTTTAGAGCTTTTTCCTCTCCATGCGCTCTCCCAAGGAACTCTGAGACCCCAAGACCCCCTGTACACCCCCTGAACTGAAGGGTTTGTGGGCACCAAAGCCATTCCCATGGGATAGAAGGGCCCATGGAAGGGGTTTGCCAGTGCCACAGTTTTATTTTGGTTTGTTTGTTGGGTTTTTTTTAATTGAGTGAGCAAAATTTGCACATTAAAGTAGAAGCTGATGATTTGATCCCTGCTTCAAAGCGTGGGGAAGAGTGAAAGCACCCAAACCAACCAAGGTGAAACCAGTGTGAGCCCAGGGACAGGACACTGCAGCTCTGCCAGCAGCTGTGGGCCAACCCTCAGCTAATTCCAGGGTTCACAGCATCTCCCACCTCCCCGGACCCAAGCTCATGGGGATGCTCATTCTGCTGCCTCTGCCCCTCAGGGAAGCAGGGTCACCCCAGCTCGGAGGCTGGAGCAGACCCGGGGAGCTCCCAGCCGGCACAGCACCGGGGTCCCAGGAGAAGCCCCACCGAGGGGGGCCCAGACGCCACCCAGAGGTTTTGCGGCTGATCCTGTTCTGCTGGAGAGCACAAATTCAGCACTCCTGGGAAAGGCTTGTGGCTCCCCAGCCCCACAAGACCAAAAGAACTTTCAGTGCACCCCAACACAGGCTCATGGATTGCTACTGACCTGCACTTTCTAACCCAAAATTTCCAAATGTAAGGAAAAGCCCATCACAAGGACAGGCCAAACCCCCCCCTGCCCTCACTGCCTCTGCAGCTGCCTCCTGTGGGCCAATTTTGAGGTTCTGACTGATTTGGGGTTGAGATCTCAGCCTTGTTGACGTGCTTGCAGCTGACACCACTGCCCACCCCGCTGCCAGGCACGAGGAGGGGGCTGGTGGCAATGCTGGCTCCGGGGTGCTCCGAGGTGCCCCACGCTCCTGCCCCGCTGCCCACCCGCCGCTCCACTGGCACCAGCACCCACCCGCAGGCAAAGCCCAGGGAGAGGGTTCAGGGGGGGCCAGGCAGCACAGGGATGGCCAGGGAGCAGGGGGATACACCCAGCAGGGCATCCCCTCTGCCACGGAGCATCACCCGCAGCGCCAGGCGTCACCCACGCCACGGAGCATCCCCCAGCATGCCGAACATCCCCCTCACTGCCAGGCATCCCCCAGCACTGAGCCTCCTCCCCCCAGGTGCCTCAGAGACACGAGTCCCTCCACACCGTCTGCTGAGTCATCTGTGCACCTTGTTGCTGTCTGCTGTACCTGGCCTCGTGTCACCCTTCCCACAGCCGACACCAGGAGGGAACTGCTGCCAGAGCTGCCGGGACACGCTGAGGGCAGCAGCTCCACGGGCTGATCCCATAGGATTGCTCAGTGCAGTGTCCCTGTGTTCGGAGCACCAGGCACAGCGATCCCTGGGGCACTGGGGAGAACGAGTCCCCCCCTCTGCCCCCTCAGGTGAGACCCCCCCGGCAGAGCTGCCTCCAGCTCTGGAGTCCAACAGCAGAAGAATTTGGAGCTGTTGGAGTGAGACCAGAGGAGGCCCCGGAGCTGTTGCCAGGGCTGGAGCCCCTCTGCTCTGGAGCCAGGCTGGGAGAGCTGGGGGGGTTCCCCTGGAGAAGAGAAGGCTCCAGGGAGAGCTGAGAGCCCCTTGCAGGGCCTAAAGGGGCTCCAGGAGAGCTGCAGAGGGACTGGGGACAAGGGATAGAGGGACAGGACACAGGGAATGGCTTCCCACTGCCAGAGGGCAGAGAGAGATGGGATATTGGGAAGGAATTGTTGGCTGTGGGGGTGGGGAGGCCCTGGCACAGGTTGCCCAGAGAAGCTGTGGCTGCCCCTGGATCCCTGGAAGTGTCCAAGGCCAGGTTGGATGGGGCTTGGAGCAACCTGGGCTAGTGGAAGGTGTCCCTGCCCAGGGCAGGGGGTGGAATGAGGTGAGGTTTAAGGTCCCCTCCAGCCCAAACCATTCCGTGATTCTGTGATATAGTGGCTGTTTACCTCTCTCACAGGAGTCAAGAACCAGCTCCCCAGCCCACTCCCCAGTGCTCCTTTCTGGAGTGAATACTTCCCTTCCACAGCAGTTGTCCTGGCTCCAGAGAGCACCCCGAGCCCCCCATACACACCGTGCTGGCACAGCACAGCCACAACCACTTGCTGCACCACTGCTGCAAGGAAAACCCCCAGGGGAGGCAATGCCCTTGCTCCTCTTTGCAGTAGAAGGGCCAACCTTGTGTCACCAAAACAAGCAGAACCACACCAGCCACGACACCCCCGGTGCCTGCCCACGCAGGGCTGTCACCCGCCCGCCCACGGGCTGCCCCAGCAGTGTCAGCACATCCACGGGGCCACAGCGGGTGCTTCACCTCGGCCTTGAGGCGCTCGATCTCGATCTCCCCGTCCTCGATCTGCTGCCGGAGTTGCTTGGCAACGGTCTTCTCTGTCTCCACGATTTGCAGGAGATGGAGGTACTTCTGCATCAGCGCCTCGTGCTCCGTCGCCAGGTTCCTGTAGCTGCAGCAGACGCGGCCGTGAGCATCTCAGCCCCCCGGATCCACAGCCACCCGCAGCCCCGGGGACGTGACCCCAACACCGGGGGCTGCAGTTTGGCAAGGGGTCCTCCTTCCCAGTTGCCCACGCACTGCTCTGGCTCCTTTGGATCAGGGAATCGCAAAGGGAAGAAACCAGGGGGCAGTTCCGGCAGCTGGGAATGCTGCTGCTGCTCAGAAAGGACCGGTGTGGGCAGCACACAAGTTCTCCACGAGGGGCAAACAGGCAGGTCAACACAAAGCTCAGTGAAATCATACGAGACAGAAAAACCCAAACACCCATGGCCAAACCTCTGTCACCCACCACATCCCAAGAGTTTACGGAGAAGCACAAGCTCCTACACAGTCCTGGTCTCATCAGGGGCTGCAAAGGGTGGTGTTTCTCCCATTCCCTGCTCACAGCTCCCACCTGATCCCACACCTCGCTGCCAGCCCAGCACCCTCCTTCCCCAGAGAGGCACCTGCACCGTGCTGGCTCCTGACCCCTCTCCATGACAGGTGGGCTGTGCCAGTGCTCCCACAGCACACAGACAGGAGCCTGAACAAACCCCCTCCTGGTCAGCTTGCTATTCTGGGTGAATCCCTTACAGATGGGCTTGGAACTAGGCTGGGACAGGCAGCACCAGTGGCATGGGACTGGAATGGGAATGGGGGGACAGCTGAACACAGCCCCCTGCTCGGCATGAGGGTCCCCAGCACAGGGCCAGGGGACAAAAGTGTTCTGCTGTGCCCACTAGCAGTGCCCAGCTCAGTGGCATCCTGCCCACAGCCCCCTTGGCGCAGCTTCCCCCTCAGCCCCCCGTCCCCACTGCGCAGGCACAGGGGCGTACCTGGCATGAGCTATGGCTGCCACCCACTCGTCACAGTCCTTGGCATCCTCAGTCCTCAGCTCCAGGGTCTTCTGGTTCTCGTGGTTGAAGTTAACGGTGAAGTAGTGCTGGGGGGCAGGCACAGGGGTTGCAGTTACACTACACACAGAGCCGGCAGAAAGCACTTCCCGACCCGCCACAGGATGGTTCATTTAAAAAAACACATTTAGAAACACCAGGATAGCAGCCAAGACGTGCTGCCCCCAGCACAGCCATGCCCCCACTGAGGACAGGGCTGGGAAATGCTCCAAGGGCAAATCCCGTGGGCCAAAGATCCAGCGTCAGGGAAACCTAAACCCACCAAACCCACCCAAGTGCAGAGGACTGCAGTCCTGAGCCTGCAGCAACCACCCTGGGGACACTCTCACCTGGGGAGTGGGGCAGAGGAGCAAGGATGCTGAGCTGGACCTGCATCCCTGCCTGCATCCATAGGTTAAACCCTTGGACTCAGTTATCTTAGAGAGCTTTTCCAACCTTAGTGATTCAATAATCCTATGATCCCTGCCTGCATCGATAGGTCAATGGTTGGACTTTATGATCTTAGAGGTCTCTTCCAGCCCTGCTGATTCCATGATTCCTGCCTGCTTCCCTACGTTAACGGTTGGACTTGATGGTCTTAGAGGTTTTTTCCAACCTTTTTCTTAATGATTCCATGATTCTATAATGCTTGCCTGCATCCCTGCCTGCATCTATAGGCTGATGGTTGGACTCAGTGTTCTTGGAGGTCTTTTCCAACCTGAATGATTCCTTGCTCCCATGATCCCTGCCTGTGTCCGTGCCCGTGCGGGCAGTGAGCCCCCTCAGGCACGCGCCGAATTCCCGCTGGAGGTGACGCCGAGCAGAGCCGGGTCCCTCCTCGGGTCCCTCGTGTCACGCCCGGCCCGGGGGCTCCGGGGCGGGGCGGGGGGGTGGCCGCGGCACGGGGCTATTTTTAGCCTCCCTTGACATTTCCAGTGTTTGTGCTAATTGTGCGCGGTGCCGCCGCCGGGTTTGTGCTGCTCCTCTGCTTCCCTGCAGTCTCCAAGGAAACAGGTACCACGCTGCAGTGCCGGATACTGCCCGGAATAACTGGGCTAAACCAAACCCCCTGGAACAAGCTCATCCTGACATCATCTGCTCCTCTGCTGGGTTTAATGAAGGACCTGAATTCACAGCTATCTTGGGAAAAACCACCCCAAGCCCAAGGTGCGGCAGCCTGGCATCCCCCCTGCCCCCAGGACGTGGGCAGCCATCGTCTGCAGCCGCAGACCCTCATGCGCCACGAAAACATGGATGTGTGCCACAACGCTCTTCCTTCCCATCCCTGATCAGGCCCAGGGGTGCTGGGGAGAAGGGCCTCCAGATGGGCACAGGAGGCTCTGGGTGAGCCCAGGATGCCGGGGATCTGGGGGGAGCCGGGGCACAGCCAGTCACTGCTCCCGGGCGGTGCCGGCACAGGCCACACAGACAGACTCAGCACCCCCCAGCACCGTGCCCACCCGAGGCTCATGTCTCAGGATAACAGCCTGAGGAGCACCCTCGGAGCTCACCCAGCCCTCCTGGGTCCTGCAGAGAAAGAGAGGGCAGCTGGGACCCTGTGCTGCCAAGGGGCACAGCAGAGCCCTCCTTCACAAACTGCTTTCGCCTTTGGGGGGGCAACTGGTTGTTGCAGGGACCCACTGAAGATGCAGCTCCTTCCCTTCTGCCCAGGATCTTTTAGGTGCAAGATCTTTTATTGCTGATTCTGTGGACAAGCCTTCTCCATATGGAGCCATTCCCATGGTAAAACACCATCATCCATCACCCACCCCAATGCAATACACCATCATCCATCGCCCACTCCTTCCCCAGCCCACTGTGCCCAGGCTGCCCAGAGCTCTGTGTTTGCCTGTGGGACACCTCCAGAGCTGCAGCAGCTCCCCAGCCCTTTGCTTTTCACCCCTTTTCCTCTCCCTCCCACCCCTAAAGGTTTTTCTGACAATTGAGGGAAAATTAATCAGAATCTGTGGTCTCCACACAGTATGGTTCCGTGCCTTGCCTTTACACCCATCTCACATCCCTCCACTTGTAACCGCATCGAGAAGAGCTCATCAGATTGACGAGGCTGGAAATGCCCCACTTAAACAACAAGGTGTGGGCAAGCTCTTTTCCACCCCAACGCCCCTGGCAGCTCCTGGTGCTGCAGGGACAGACCACCCCAACACCACAGCGTGCACATTCCCCACCCCTGATCACCAACATCAACAGCTGGTGCTCAGCCAAGTCCCCACAGGACCAGAAACACAGGGAGTCCCCAGAACTGGTCTCTGCCTGGAGAGACGGGATGGCAAGCCCTGGGCTGCCCTTCCCAGGTGCTGCATGTGGATGATGCAGCATCCATGTGAGCTCCCGGGGTCCCGTGGGGATGACACAGAACCTGTTTGTGCTCCCATGGGCGACTGCACCCACTCAGAGCCCTGCACCCACAGGCAGGACAAAATACCTCACCAGGTTAGAGCAGCCTGACCTTCCCCAGGGCCCTGGGAAAGCATCAGATTCAGGGCTTGTCAGAGGCTAAAATAAGGGGTGCAGAGCCCAGGGCAGGGACCTGGACAGGGAGCGGGGACAGGGACGTGGGGAGGGACCCTGCACAGGTGCCCACCCTGCCCCACTGCCCTCTTTGCCCACACCAGCACCCAAAGGTTTGGTCAGGTAGTTCCTGGTTCACTCGATTTAAACCTGAAAACTCTGGAAGGTTTTTCCAATGGCAGTTTCAGTGCTGTTGGCAGCAGAGCTGGATGATGAGGGGTGAAGGCCTCCCACCCCCACGGGGCTGCGGCCAGGACCCCTCAGTCCCCACCTCTGCTCCACCAGAGATCCAAAGCTGGCTGCCTCCAGCACAGACTCCTCGTGCTGCTCTGGTTTATTCCCACACAATCACCAGGAAGTGCAGTGTGCTGGGAAGGAGGAAGTTATTTTATATTTGAATAATAAAACTCCCACCACCTTTTATCTACTCCCAAACGATGATCCCTCTCTGCCATCACAGTGACACATGGCACTCGACAGCCTGGGAGCGCTTCCTGCTGCGCTCACCGGACAGGGCCTGAGGACCAGCACCAGCTCCATAGACAGAACCAGACCCACATACGGGACCAGCACAGGACCAGCCACTCAAAGCACCACACAGAGCTCTGGGAGCATCAGGATGAGCCCATGGCTTCAGCATGGTCCCAGCACGGGGTCCCTGGGGCAGTTTGTGCTGCCCAGGGCAGGGCACGAGTTACCTACAGCATCCTTTGCTTCTCCTCACGCCCACTGTTTGCTCATTTCAGACTTCACCAACTCACAGCCCTGGGGCTGAACCCCCCTCACCCCAGCCCTCTCCCTCTGCTCCTGCTAAAATAAGCAGATGTGATTGCTTGAGGAAATCCCTCATTACAGGGTGTTTTCCAGACTCCCCTGTTTCCGTGGTGCCTTCTGAGCCCCCACTGTGGGAGGCACATCCCTCTGAACCCCGGAGCTGTGGGATGCCCAGCACTGTGGGATGCCCAGATACCCAAACCCCAGGGGTTTCCTTCAAGAAGCCCCAGGAGATACCGGAATTCTGCCCAAAATAACGATACAGGAGCTTTCCAGATCACCAAGAGAAATGTTAAAGCACCTCCAGGGGTACCCGCAGCCACAGGACCCCCCCGGCAACCATCACCCGGCTCCCCCTGGGCCACCCACAGCCCTGTGACCATCACACAGCTCCTCCCGGGCCCTCCCTGCTGCAGTGGGGGGTTATCACCAAGGCCCCTGATGTGCAGAAAGACTCAGAAATAAATCCAAATAAGCTTTAAAATGATGCATTATTTCCAAAATAGAAAACCAACCCATTCCCAGAATTCTTTTAAATTTGGAGCAGGGCATTCTTCTGCCTGAACAACTTGCCAGACCCCTCAGGATGTTATTCCCAGGAGTTGCTCTCCTTACCTCCCCACACTAGTGACTGCACATGTGATAGTGGGGGACCACAAGGGAACCCCCCCAGCCACAGCAAAGCAATGACTGTCACCCCTTACTTGTTTTGTGGTGCCATCACGGGATTCTTTCCACCCCACAGGAATGCTCCTCATCATCTCTCTGGAAGCGGGATGCCCCCCCATCATCCCTCCGGAACCGCCTACCCTCCATCCTCCCGGAGTGGGTAGATCCACGTCCGCCTGTTTGTGAAGCTGATGGTTATTCCAGCTGACACAAAGGGCAAAAGGAGGAGAATTTTCCTGCTCTGGATGGATGAGTCTAAAAATCCACAGCCAGCTATGGCAGCTTTTAACATCCCTGACCTACATACCATGTGCTTTGGGAAAACAGGACTTCGGAGTCGGATGCTCCAGCAGCTCATTTCCGTGCTGACAGTAAGAAAAAATATCCCAGAGGCCGCAATTTCCCTCCTTTGCTTCGGGATGGGCTGTCAGGATGTTCGTAAAGGGGTGCTAGAGGCAAGCACCACCTGTGTGGAGCAGGCTCTGCAGTCATGGGCAGAAATATTTGCAGAAAAATTCAAATAAATCAAATTTTCCCTGATTTTAACCAGTGATCTGGCAGGCAGGCACACAGGAAACACCAGAACCAACACCATGAGTACACACCCCCCCACACTCAAAAATCCCCACATGGCATTGCTTGCTACAGTAATTAATTAAAAAAATAACTTTCTGCCAAAGCTGCCGAATAGTTCAGGTTTAGTTCCACAAATTATGATTTATAGTCCAAAAAAAATCAAATTGCATGGAATTACATTCAGGTAGAAAAATTCCCCCTGCCCCAGGTGGTTGATGCTCCTTTTTGGGGGGAGCCAGGTGAACCCCCATTCAGGGCTGGGCATGGCTGGATCCTGTGGTCCTGCTGACGCGCCCCCGGAGAGCTGCCTGAGCTCTCCCACTGCCAGGAATGGCTCCATCAGCAGGGCCTGGGGCTTGGCTCTGGGAGAGCCGGAGCTGCTGGGCTGGCAGGGGACACTGCAGATCCCCAAGGCACCCAAATTTCCCTATCTCCACTCCCCTCCAGCACTCCCGGTGTCTTGGGGATGGGGCCATGGGACAGGGTGCCCTCGATGCTCTGTGTGCTGCTGGTGCTGGGAAGAGCCACGACTTTCCCATGCCCTCCTTGGCTCTACAGGAAAATGAGTATGGGTTTGGACACATAGCGGGAGATGGGAGACAAACTCTTTCCAGGATGTGCCAGTGGGAATCGTGTCCACAAGCCTTCTGCCATCCCACGGGAACCACGGCCACACCCACCCACCCACTGCACGATCAGCTTTGCATTGTGATACAAAACACTTCCCTGAGTCCTGCCTACCCCTAACAGCACAGACATAACCACGGCCCCATCCCTGGAAAGCACTCTGGAGATGGGGCAGGAAATGGCCATCCATGGGCCCTGTGTGCTCAGGAGCAGCCCTGGCCTGGGGAAACACAGCTCAGTGCTCCAGAGCTGCAGAGCCTCGAGCAGAGGGGGCCACTGTCCGAGTCAGCACCATGCTGGCTCTGTCCGAGGGCTCCTGGTTAGGAACAGTGAACAGCACTGGGATACGGGTCTGCAAACTGGCACAGCTGCCCAAGGCAGTGGTGGAGTCCTCAGCCCTGGAAGTCTTCAAAAGCCGTGGAGGTGTGGCACTTGGGGACCTGGTTAGTGGTGGCCTTGGTGCTTGGGGAACAGCTGGACTCAATTTCAGAGGGTTTTTCCCTCCCTAGTGATTCTGTGACTTTAAGTCCAGTTCCAGGCTGGATCTACAGAGCACACCCAGCTGTGATTCCAGCTCTCCCACTGACACACGGTGGAGAGTCCTCACCCGATGCCGGGGCCTTCCCAGTCCTCAAGGTTGGGGTCAGATCAACTCTGGACCTCACACCTGCTCAGCTCTTCCTCCAGAATCTCACCTTGGCTGTGGCCCTCCCTCCCGGGCCACCCCCCATCCTGCCCACCGCCACCACACGCACGTGGACGTGGAGGGGAGACGTGGCCACATGAAAGCACATCTCAGCATCGTCAGCCTCGGGGGCCAGGGACAGCAGGGCTGGGGGGGCACGGCCCAGACCCCACAGCAGGGTAAAAGGGGGGGGGCAGCCCCCCAGCTCAGCCCAGCACCACTGGCAGCAGTACTCCAAGCAGCCCTACCCCAGACTCCCGTGCCAAGGGGCCACGCTGGCCAACCCCACAAACCCTTCCCTGGCCACAGCCTGGCCTCACCCAGCAATAAAATATCTTCCACATCCAACTGGTTGGAAGGAAAATTCATTTGTGGAAAAATGTAGCAAAAGCAGTAAACTAAGTTTCCAGAGGCGGCAAATCCCTCTTTGGTGTTCCAGTTTTCCAAATGTCTTTGCTGCCCTATTCTCGCATGCACCCACACTAAAATTCACCATGTTCCATGGAAAAAAATTCCCCCAAAGCAAATTATGCACACTTTAAAAGAGAGGGTTTGAAAGCCCCACTCCTCAAAATTTCTCCTTTGCAATGAATTTGGAACCTTTCAGGCTCTACTCCAGCAAGGAAGGAATCCAAACCTGGAGCTCCTCTACTGCAGGGAACACTGTCCTCAGAGCTCCAGCTGGGACTGCCCAGATAGATACATACCCTCCAAACACAATTAATGGAGATCACAGGCAATGCTAGAAATTTCCTCGGCACCTTCCCTTCATGGGACGCTGGGCACAGCTGGGTACCAGGTGAAGTGGAAGCCAAGGCTTTCCCTGGTGTGGGGAACATGGATCCTTCCTGGAGTGCGGCCGGCCCCGTGTACCACCCGCTCCTCCCGCCCGGCCAGGCTGCGGATCTGCACCGTCAATATTCACTGCTTATCTCATCCCTGGGCCATTAATTAGCTTGCAGAGCAGCGGGCATCCAGCGCTCCCGCGCTCCCAGTTACATTTGGCCTAAGGAATTACACAGAATTACGAGCCAGGTGCCAAATCACAGCAAATCTGCGTGGAGCAGCGGCCAGGGAAATACTTGGCATGGCAGGAGCTCCCTGTGACAGCAGCCCCTCATTTACAGCAAGGATCAACCCTCCAAGTGCATTTTGAACTGGAAAGGGGATGTGATATCTTCCCCATAGTGTTTGCATTGTGGAAAATTCCTCCTGCACAAAGACGAGGAGTCAAAGCCTTGATTCCGAGTTTGATTCTAACCTGGCCAGGAAGCTTGATTGCAACCAGGCTGGCAAACTTGATGGACACCAAACCAGGAACACACGACATCTGTTACTGAAGGGACAGCAGTGACTGCCACAGCAGTGTGACCCCCTTGCAGCCACAGACCCCCCTCGCAGCTGCAGCGCCTGAGATGCCACATGCCAGGGCTGCTCCGACGCACATGCTGGGCTGTGAGGAGCCTCAGCTGGGCAAAGCACAGGAACACATTCCCGTGCTCCCCGCCAGGAGGGAGGGAATGTGACAGGGAGCAGTGGTGCCTGGCTCTCATGGTAGGGCTTTCCAAGTGCCAGGCTGAGCCAGAATTAAGGGGCTCATTTCCTCACAGGCTGACCCGTGCCCCAGGGTGCCTGCTGGGTGCCCATGGGCACCCTCCTGCAGTCTGCCAGCAGTGCTCGCACTGCCTCTCTGGAGCCTGCTTAGGCGGGAATTATGCAAGACCTGCAGAGCGGGACCCAAAACCCACGGTGCCTCCTGCACGTGCCCAGCCCAGGCTGGCAGTGCCATGACCCTCTGGCTGCTCCCAGAGAAGGGCTCCTGCTGCCACTGTGCCACGGCCACCCACAGGGCACACGGCCACGCTCCACACACCACGGTCAGGAGGTGAATCCAGCTGGCTCCTGCCCATGCTAAGAAGACTGGAGGTAGTTTTGGAAGCAATGGATGGGGATTTGCCCCCCAGGCTGGAAGCCAGCCCTTCTCCCCCTATCTGGCTCCATCCCATCCCTCCCGGCTGCTCCGGCACATCCCAGCTCCAGCAAACACCCCCAGACAAACACGCTGGAGGCTGCCAGCATCCACAACACGCTGCTCCAGGACACTTTGCCCACCCGAGAAAGGCGCAGCTGAGGGGGGGGAGAAACCCACTGCGGGGCCCACTGGGGGCTATGGTCTCCACGGCTGGGTCCCCAGCAGCCTTGGGGCCGGGGGAGGGATCCAGAGTCTCCCAGGGACTCGCAAAGGCTTTGGTGTTTCCGCACTGATCACCCGCAGACATCAGCATCGGCAAAGAGCACTGCAGACCAGCACCGGCATGGGGGGCTTGGGGGACCCCACTCCACTTCTCCCCCTGCCCAGGGAAGGGATAGAGGCACAAACTGCTCATGTGGGGAGCAGGAACAGGCTGAAATCTGCCTAAAAACAAGACCCTGCAAGCCCCCGCGCTGAGCACCGCACACCCTTCGCCATCCCGCGGGGCCGGAGGGGAGCTGTCCCTCAGCCCCCCGCAAACCACGGGGGCACATGAGGAGCGGGAAACAGTGAAGCCGCGTGGCTGAGCCGCGAATTGGCTGGAGCCGCCCCACGGGAGGCCCGGGGTCCCCCCGTCCGGGCCGCTGCCCCAAACCCCGCCGGGCCGAGGGGTCACTCGGCGGACTCGTGGGGGGCACAGGGCTCTGCAGCGCCACGAGCGGCCGCCGGGGGGCGCCCCGCGCCGCACCCCCGCGCTAATTACCGGCAGTTAATTAGCCGAGAGCTGAGGGTGGATGGGAAGGGGTGTGGGGGTGCTCCCGACAGAGCCCAACACCCCCACAATGGACTCACCCGCTGCCCTGGCACTGCAGTCTCCGGGAGCATTCCCCCTCCCCAGCACATACCCGGCCTCATCCTCATCCCCCCGCCCCGGTCACGCGTGGGGCAGGTCCCGGGCGACAGAAGCCCCGGGGATGCGAGACCTGGAACACCGCGGGGCATCCTCCCTTCCCCTCCGCGGGGTCCCCCTTATCGCCCACCTGCTTCTCCAGGGAGTCCTTGGTCGAGAGGGGGGGCTTGGGAGAGGGTGCGCGGTCGCAGACGCAGCCCTCGAGCAGGTAGAGCCCCGAGGGCCGGGAGCTGGAGTCGGTCTCGAAGTAGAAGAGCATGTTCTGGAGAAGCGCGAACCACTTGGTGTGCCATTTCGTGTTGTCGGCGCTCCGCTTGCTCAGGTACCCGCGCCGGGCCCCGTCCTTCTTCGCCAGCAGCCCCAGGTGGGCGACGTGCCCGTCATTGAGCCGCATCCCCTTCTGCATCCTGCCGGCACCGCGCTCACATGGCCCCCGCCGCGGGC
>VXAY01002246.1:512601-571636 GCA_013399855.1 Oxyruncus cristatus
GGGGCCGCCGCCAGCACCGTCAGCACCGCCACCGCTCCGCGCCGCGCCGCGCCGCAGGGGAACCCCGGACCGAGAGAGACCCCTGGGCTCGCAGGACCCCGGGCACGCAGGCGCTCGGGACCCCGGGCCAGCACGGAATCCCATCCACAGTGGGCGCCCCGGGCCGAGGGAGACCCCCCGGGCACAGCTGGAGTCCTGGGCCAAGAGGAACCCCCAGACCAGATGAGACCCCAGGGCATAGCCAGAGCCCCAGGCTAAGAGGGAACCCCAGACTTAGAGCCCTGAGCTAAGAGGGACCCCCGGACACACGGGACCCCCAGAACAAGAGGGGCCCCTGGGCACGTGGGACCCCCCAGGAACAGCCATAGCCCCATGCCAGGAGGGACCCCAGACCAGATGGGAGCCCTGGGAATGTAGGGTCCAGGCCAAAAGGGACCCTTTGGGCAGAAAGGACCTTGGGACAAGTGGCACAGCCGGACAGAGCAGATGGACCAGTTTCTCCGTTTATTTCCGTTTGTCTCATTCTTGATCCCTCTCCTCCATCCTGGCCTCGTGTGCTCTGCCAACCAGGGCAAAACCAGGAAAAATGGGCACTGGCTGCACCCGGAGCCTGTGCAGGAAAGGGAGTGCCCTGGTGCTCCCCATGTGCCGGGGAGGCTCCTGCATCCAGGAGCACTGGGTCAGCCAGAGGCCGTGGTGATGGGCACGTGTGAGACCTGTGGTGGCTGCGAGGTGGCACGTGAGCCCTGCGGCAGAGGAGCCGGCCCTGACCTGGGCCCCAAATGTGACAAAGCCCCCACAGACAGGGAGGGCAGCAGAACAACCCTGGTCATTTGCTTTATTTCTGCTGAAAATGCTGGCAGAGCTCCAAGGAACCCAGTGAGGTCATGGGTTGCCATGGTAACGGGAGCAAACGGGCTGGAATTGGGAAGGATGCTGGCATTGCCAGGATGGAGCCACTCGGCCTGGGTACTGCAGGGACACGTGCCCATTGCCACCTCAAGGGACGCAGCCCAAGGCCAGCAGGGTGCCAGGTCAGTGACAGAGAGGGGCAGAGCAGGAATGGGGCCGCCCTCTGCCCTGCCCCCCCCGCCCTCCCACTCCTTTCCCCAGCTGAGTGTGCCCACTGTGCCCAGCTGCAGGTGGATTTCCCACCAGCACAGCCAACTTCCCTCTGTGGCCAGGGCTCTCCCTTTTTCCATGTGTCCAGCCTCATCTGTGAGGTCCCACATCCTGTTTCATTGCTGCAGCCTCCACTTGGCATGAAAGATGGGTCCCAGCATGGAGCAGAAGGTGCTCTCTGTGCCCAACCCGTCACGTGTGAAACAGTTCAGTGGCACAAGGAGACCCTTTGTAGAAGTCTGCAAAATTCTGGATGAAATAATAGCTGGGAAGCTGGCACTGCCAATAATTCCTGTACTGGATGGAAGCTGCCTGATGCCCTGGGAGCTGCCAAGCCCTCTGGCCAGCCATAGGACTGTGCCTGGAGATGCAGTGTGCCAGGGGACGTGGTGTACCTGGGGATGCTGTGTGCCCAGGGACATTCCCAGTGTGCCCATTGTCCTGAGGACAGCAGCACTCATGGCACCAGGGACAGGTTGTGGTGGGGTTGATGCCAGACACAGCAGCTGGACTTTGCTTTCCAATAGTGTTTGTTCACTCCTTGTGGAAGATGATGAGTGTGATGGAAATATCACTGACAGCTTTCAAGGCTCAAGCAAACATGGAAAGTTTGATCCCTGGAACAAAGGGAAGTTTGTTTCCTGTGGGTGGCATTGCATCAGTCGATGGGGAGGTGTTTGCAGTGTGACCCTCCTGCTCCAGCAGCAGAAGGAAGCGATTCTCACGTCCCCAGGAGCTAGGAGAGCCAGCCTTGGCGTGCTGGCCATGGCACAGGGAGTTTGTCCAGAGTCAAGATTTCCAGCGTGTCTGAGTGCTTTAGTTGCTGCGGTTTCTTTGCTCTTCACTTCAAGGTTTAAGTGGTTCCTGTGGGCATCTGTCCTGCACACAGCCTGAGCAGACCCACAGGCAGCAAGATCAGGGACTGCACAGCACCTGAGGGCACAGGGCTGCTGGCATAGGAGGGCCGGGGGGCCAGGATTCTGCTCAGGACAGTGGGGGGCTGCAGGGGGCACACTGGGGGAAGGGGCTCCAGGACGGGGACAGTCACCAGCAGAGAGCTCTGAACATGGGGTGTGACGGGGTCTGGGGGACTGTGGCAGAGCCATCAGGGAGACAGAAAAGCAGTGGGAGGCATGGCTCCCATGGTGTGTTAGGGGCTCGGGGGCTGTCTGACCCGCTGCCCTGACCCACTGGTGTGGCACAGGACAGATCTCTCAGTGCTCTCACCCAAAGTGCTCTCCCACCTTGGGGCTGAAACAAAATCTGGTGGTGCAGCTGGGGCAGGGTGGGGAGCACCCACTAAGGTTGGTGGCTGCATCCTCACTGTGCCACCGGCTCCCCCCCCACCACCATGGATGTCCCTTTCCATCCCTTGAGTCCCACTGGAGCTAAGCACACTCGGTGCCATTTGTGTGCAGTGCTGGAGAGGCACGGGGATGTGTAACTGGGGTCTCCTCGCCAGCACGAGGAGCCCACGAGCTCATTAGGCCAATTTGTCACTTAGCACCAAAGCCACCGGCAGGGGCCAGGAAGGGGCCGGCGGTGCCCAACCCCTGGGGCCATGGGCAGCCCTGCTGTGGAAATGGCCTCTTTGTTGACATTTTTTAACTGGAGAGCTCCAGGACTGTGATCATGCGATGTGAAATTGTTTCGGCAGCCCTTTGAACCGCTAAGCTGTTCCCTGGGAATCTCAGCGCCAGGGATGACAGCATGGTAGTTTATGACAGCAGCTCTCGCTTGTTCCTGAGCCCGTGGAGAGGGCTCTGGCACTGCTCCTGGCTCCTGGCTGGGGTGCCAGCTTCCTCACCTGAGCGGTGGAGGGGAAGAATTGCATCCCCACATTACATCAGGCCAAGGCTTGCTGCAATCCTTCACCCCTGGCAGAGGTGAGGGGCAGCATGAGGCACAGCAGCATTCCAGGTGTCAGACCTGCCTTCCATGGCATAGGGTGATCCTTGCCTGCTTCAAGGCTGGCAGAGCATCCCCAAGCAGCCCTGGCCACGATGAGCAGCTTCTCTTGCCATAGGGACAGTCACTCTCCTGGGGCTACCAGTGCCGTGGGTCTCCAGTGGGTCTATGCATCCCAGCTGGCCACAGCTGTCCCTGTGCCACCTTGCTCCCCTGGGACAGTGGCACAGCATCTGCCCAGCCCAGCCACAGCACCCGGGCACAGAGAACAATCATCTCCGTCCCGGGGCAGGGTGAGGCAGAGGGGAGAGGTACCGAGCACCCCGCTGTGCACCCTGAGCCCCTGCGTCACCCTGAGCCCTTGCAACAGCCCAAGCGCTGTCCCCAGGGCTGCAGGAGGACACCCAAGGCTTGTGCCTGCCCCACCTTCAGGCTTGCCATGGCCTGGCATGAATCATTAGTATCTCCATGGACAGGGCTGTGTCCTGCCCAGGGACCAGGGCTGCCCTGCACACAGCCATAGCTGTGTGGGCTGATGCTGGCCACCGAGCAGGGACAGCACGGACACTGAGGTCACCAGGGAGCCAGGGTGAGGATGGAAGCTCTGCCACTGCGGGCGATGTGTCCAGAGCAGCCCTGTGCTGGGCTGCCCGAGCTGCTACAGGTGCCTCACCGAGCACACCCACAGCAGGGATTTGGCAACCCACGTTATTTTTAGGCATTGCTGTGTTTTACAAGCCCTCAGAATGCGTTACAGCTGAGAGGGATGTTCTATATCCGTGTGGTGCTGCTCTCCATAGGCTGGGGTCCCTGCTGTTACACACAGGATTTGCCATCTGATGGACAGAACAGCACTGAATCCCCCTAGGCACTGCAGCTGCAGGATTTTAAAGCCATTTTCTGTCCCTACAGGTACAAAGTACCATTAGGCACAACCTTCCCTGCTCCCTGTGTCTGACTGTGTCACCTGGCTCCATGCTGGGCGTGCATGCCTGCGCAGAAGATGCTGGTGGCATGGCTGGATCACCTTGGACAATCCGTCCTGGGGCTGGACGTGCCGTGTCCGAGCAGGTAATCCCCAGGGACGCTGGGATTAGCCCTGGGGAGCAAGGTCAGCACCAGCACTCCTGAGAACAGCCCAGCCAGGTTCTGTCATGTGTCCTTGCACACCAAAGTCCATCGCTAATTAAAGATTTAATATCCAAACCTCTGGAAGTGACTCATTCCTTATTGTTGTGGAGAAATCCTTTCTCCCTGTCTCTCCACCAGCTGATTTGGAGATCAGTGAAATTGCCCCAGTCACAGATGGCACTACCAACACGCCAGGTGACGCAGGAGGCCGTGGGCAGGCCACAGTGTCGCTCACTAGACCAGTTATTGCCCCACTTGCCCCATGGCAAAGGCTCTGCTGTCAGTCCCAGCATCAGCCACTTACACGGGTGCTGGGATTATCCTCACCAAGGGCATGGTGTGCCCATGGAGCTGCTTTGCCAGCTGTTTGCCTGGCAGCTGCCCCAGGAGCCATCAGACAGGGTCATTACACTGCAGGGCTCTGTGGCAGCACCTGGCTGCACTCAGGGAAGGAGCCAGACAAGCCCCTGAGATCCTGGGAATGAGGAGCTGCAGGCCCAGAGATCACAGAATCACGGAATGGTTTGGGTTGGATGACCTTAAGGACCATCTGGTTCCAGTCCTCTGCCAAGGAGTGTTCTGACGGCCAGGGAAGAGTCCCAGGGTCAGGCAGCATCACCCACAGGGAGTGGGAAGCCAGCAGGCTTCAGGAGGTCCTGCTCCCTCCTTGGGAGGGAGTAAATTGGGGTAATTCAGCTTCCCCATCCAGAGCCATCACTCTGCCCAGCCGGGCTCCCCTGGGCCGCAGGGGCTGGGGACGCAGACCCCAGGCTGATTTCTGCCCACAGCACTACCCCCAGCACATGGTGCAGCGGCCACAGACAGGATGGTGATGGGGCCCACCTGCCACCAGCACCCTCATCATCCCGTGGGGGACGATGACCCTGCTGGCCCACGCTGGCCCTTGCCACAGACAGCACGTGGCTGCTACTGCAGCTGCCTGTGCAATGCATCAGCAACATGCTGTGTCCGCTCCTCCACTCCCAGGATCCGTGCAGGGATGGGCTCGATGCCACAGTAGCTGCCAGCCCTGGCACCCGTGGCACTGTAGGGGGAAAAGGACCCAGGGGGGTGCAAGGGCTCATACTGTGCTGAGGACTCTGAGCCTGTTGTGGGAATCCATCAGATTCCCGGTGCAGCTGCACCAGCGTGACTAACCTCACCCCTCGGAGGGAGGGAGAGGACCCCAGCTCCCACAGGCAGGATCCTGGCAGTGGGCACCCTCCATGGTGTTGCAGCAGGGATGGAGGTGCCCCCCTGAACCAAGCCCTTTCACTGCTCCCATTTCCTGGAATGGAGACAACCCCAGACATGTCTCTATCACTCATTAGCTTGTTTATTTAGATGGGAGAGAGAGATCCTCTCCGCATCCAAGTTCACCATCCCAGGATGAAAGTGCTGCCCCCACTGCCCTGTACCCACTGAATCCCCTTCCTAACCCACAGCCCCTGGCACTGACCCTTGTTTCCAAAGCAGGGAAATTTTGCACACAGTTACGGTGCCTCAGGGAGTTTTTTGGTGATGCAGCTCCTACCCTCACAGGGAGGGCACACAGACTTCTCTGAGCTCACACGGGCCATCCCTCTCAGAGCAAGGAGAGGCCTCAGGGCTTCTCGTCCCTGCTGGGTGTTACCTGTGGCTCTGTCAGTAAATGGGCATGAACATGGGCAGGGAATGAGGAGCCCCAGAGACGCCCCAGATCCATGGCAAAAGGGACCAAAACCCTTCCCTGGAGCCCAGCAGGGAGAAAGTGCTGAAGTTTGGCAGCCGTGGCTGGGTTCTGCATTACAGTGGGATTTGCTGTAACAGATTCCCATCAGTCACAGGAAAGTGATGGATTTATTTTTAAACGGATTAAGCATCTGCTGCTGACAGAGCACATCTCGGCATCGGCCGGGCACTGAGCAGTGCCCGTGGGGGAAAGGCAGCAGGAAAACCGCGGGAAGGCAGCGCCCAAGTTTGGCTGGCTCAGAGATATGTGTTAAGATCACTTGAAGCCAAATGTCAGTGTCCTGTCAGGGCTCAGTGACACTAGGACTCCCAGCCCCACAGGCTGCCCAGGCGGGCACTGCCACGGATGCAGCTGCCCAGGACTGAGGGATGTTTTCCTGTCCGTTATAGAAACAAATAAAACAAAATATTTGCTAATTCAGGGAGATTCTTCTGGATAAGGCAAATTAATCAGCCGTGATTCATTCTTCTGCTCTCCCTGGGACAGAGGCAGGTTGGGGATTAGGGAGGTGACTGGAACACTGCGGGCACGTGAGTCGGTGCTGCTGAAGACTCAGCTGCCTGGGTCCAGTGGAAGTCACAGGCTGCAGCGCTCAGGGCAGCAGAGGATCAGTCACAGGCTCATTCAGGTGTTCTAATGATCCAAGAATTAGTCAGGAAGCACTTAGGAGCTGGTTTGTTTAATTCCCTTTCCCAGGCATAGGCCCTCTCCAACGCCTCCCATGCAGCTCGAAGGGAGATGGAGTGTTTTTCCCGTGTTACTTCTGGATCCATCGCTCACTAAAAATAAAGCTGACTTTTCTGCAGCGGGTGAAAACCGGTGATAAAAATCCCCATGAATACTTCATCAGGCTGCCTGCTTTCCCATGGATTTTCTGTCACCAGGGCAGTCGCTGCTGTTTCCAGCAGCCTCTGGTGCCTGGAAACCAGGACTGGGGGGAACCCAAATCAATCACATCTGAAAGAGGGAATTTTCTACTAAATCCTACTACTCCCAGAGGCATTATCCATGCAGGAGCTCTGGCAGCAGCTGGAGGGAGGATTTTACCCTAGAACACAGAGCAAGGGATCAGGGACCAGGGCTGGAGCACCCCAGCACGTTCCCTTCCCTAGCTGGAGCACATGCAGGAAACACCGGGCAAGGACAAGCAGCAAGAGGGTGAAAACTCAGCAGGGAAGATCCAGCTCCAAAGGTACAGGAAATTGTTGGAGCTGCAGGGACACTGGAGGCTTCGCAGACCATTGGCCAAGAGGTTTGGAGATGTGACCTCATTGCAGGGCTCAGCACCTTCTCCCCTCCCCAGAATGCTGTGCTTTGGGGTCCCAACGCAGGGGAACCACCGGTCCCTGCCCCTCACCAGCCCCCGTCCCAGTATTTGCTGGCTCATGGCATCGCTGAAGGCACCCGGCACACAGGGAAGAGGTTTCCCCCTAAAATAAGGCCTGAAGACTGACATCCTCATTGCCTCATGTCTGCCTGAGCAGACACTGAATCATCCCACAAGCTGGTATTTAAAATAGCTGAATTCCTCCTTTTAGCAAGAATATTGCTCAGCCCAAAGAGAAGGAGGAGGCTGAAGGGGACCTGCTCACTGTCTCACTGCACACGTGCAGGCACGATGGAGGCACCAAAGGGTTTGCAAGAGTCCCCAAGGGTCTGCAGCGCTGCAATGACCACACACCCGATGGCTTTGCTGCATGGCTCAGACAGAACATCGCTCCCAGCACAGGCAGCTGCCCCCCACCCTCTGTTGTCATCCCCACGGATGCTCCAGCTCACAGGAGTCACCGGTGCTGTGCCCCTGGCAGAGTGCCGGTGGCAGCGGTGTGCCGGTGGCGTGCCGAGCCCTGCCGCAGGGACCGGCACAGCTCGTCCTGCCTGACCTAGTTAGAACCAGCAGCAGCAAGATGCAGCTCTGGGAGAGCAGAGCCTGCTCAAATCCAACAGCACCAGAAGCGTCCCGCCCTCCCTCCCTACTTCTCTCCCGGGGACCCACAGGCAGCCCCTGCAGGAGTCCCAGTTCACCTTCCACTGTGCTGCCCTCCCGTGGCAGGGGAATTCCATGGGTCTGTCCCGAGCCCCTTCCTGTTGTCAGGGTTCCCTTCCAAGACAGAGGCACGTGAAGCCAGACCTGCTTTCCAACATCAGGCCATATCCTCCCCGCCGGTTTGGACCCAGTCCTCACACACACAGGGCTGCATTAGCTCTCATCAGATGCAGCATCCAGAGAGATTCCAGGTTTGCCCTTCCCCACTCAGGGAGGTTTCCCAGTGCACCCTGCTGTTAGGCAGCTTTGTTTCAGGGAATCACAGAGTGGTTTGCATTGGATGAGACCCTGAAGCTCACCTTGTTCCACCCCCTGCCATGGGCAGGGACACCTTCCACTATCCCGCGTTGCTCCAAGCCCAGTCCAACCTGGTCTTGGACATTTCCAGGGATGGGCCAGCCACAGCTTCTCTGGGCAACCTGTGTCAGGGCCTCACCACCATCACAGGGAATAATTTCTTTCTCATATCTAACCTGAACTGACCTGTTTCCAGGTCCCTGCCTTCATATTCCTCCAAACCACAACACATGCTCAGACAAGCCAGGCTCTTGCACAACCTGGGTCACCCCATCAGCATTTACATAACTCAGGAGCCTCAGCACCAATACCCTGCTTCCCTCTAAATTACTTATCTCCCCAAAAAGGACAGGACAGCAGCAGGTGCCACCAGGGCACTGGCTCAGGGCACTAGCATTACCTGGGAGCACATTCGAGCCATCACAGCACATCAGCTGTGCCCAGCATGAGCATCCTCTGCAGCACGTGAAGTGCAGAGCTCACCTGGCCCTGCACAGGCAGCAGTGGAGATCAGCTCCGGGAGTAATCCAGTGGTGTTCCTCGTCGTCTCCATGCACAGTTGAAACTGGAGCTGCAGAGAGAGATGCCCCTGGGAATCCCCAGCTCTTGGCCTCGGTGGTCCCTCTGCAGCCCCTCAGTCACAGCCCAAGACCCACAGACCCCACTGCACACACTAAGCAGCATTTGCCCCTTTTGTGCCTGAAAATGGCCCAGAAACACCCACAGCAACGCTGGCTGTGCTTTGTTTAGTGCCCCTCATGTACCTGGGAACCCATCGGTAATGAAGGCTAGTGAGGGCTAATGAGGGCTAATGAGCCTCCAGCTCTCACTCTGTGACTTCCCAGCTCTAGCTGCTCTACCCACTGATCCCCCATCCCAGGGTTTTCCACTGGCACCATCAGACTCATGTGGATGCTGGCAGGGCCTGTCTCAGTCCCAGGAGGAGAACCCAGGCAATGGCTGGAGAGTGGAGCCCCTGGAAGGGCAGGATGCTGCAGAGGGGCTGCAGGGTGCACACTGCATCCCTCCTCCTGCACCCCTTCTCCTGCATCCCTACTGCATCCCTTCCACTGCACCCCTTCTCCTGCATCCCTACTGCATGCCTTCCACTGCACCCCTCCTGCATCCTTCCCAGTGGATCCTCCTCCTACATCCCTTCTGCTGTCCTGGGCTGAACCCGTGAGGGACAACTTCTGTGCCAGCAGGAAGGGACTCAGAGTGGCCCCAGCTGCTGGGTTTGGGGTTAGGGGGGACAAACTCCGTCCTCCCCAGAAGCAGGTTCTGGGGGAGCACATACTGGGGAGAGCTTCCCCCCAGCTGTGTGAGCACCTCAGGGATCGTTATTTAGTTCAGAAATTAATCCTGAAAAGCCAAACATCAAACAATCCTTTAATATCTCACTTTCTCTGTGGTTTAGGTATTCAGAACAACGACACAATAACTGCAGTGCCAGTATCCAAGAGCTTCCTGGAGCCTGGCACCACACGAACTAGCCAGATTTCTGCTATTCCAAAGCCAAATTTATCATTACAGTAGAGGTTTGGGCATTTCATTCTGAGCTGGACTGTTCGTAATGGTGTGAAACCAAAAAAAAGGAGGAATTCCTGCACTGAGGAACAGCAGGAAAAATACATTGAAAAGGCCTGAGGTTTTGCCTGGCAGCAGAATGAGGGAGTTTCAAATGTCAGACCTGCTGAGCTTTGCTGCAGCTGAAGGAGCCCTTCCAAGCCGTCGGAGGTGTCACTGCGTTGGATTTGGTCTCTCTGTTCCAACTGACTTCAGCAAATGGCAAAAATACGCCTCTAAGCCCCAGCCGTTGGCAGCATCGACTGCACAAATAAATATGCTTGTCATCGGTTGATTTTTTCCCCATTTTCCAAGTTAAAAATGTTCTGAATGCCAAATGCCACCCGTTGGACCCATCCCTGTATGTGCACACAATTAGCAGGAACACCAGGCCGGGAACAGGACTGGGGGAGGTGTAAATCTGACCTCGGCATCGCTGCACCTTGGCTAATTAAAATGCAGTTTAGAAAAAAACAAGGAAGATTAAAAAAACAACCCAACAAATTATTCAGCCAAGAGTGGAGCAAATTAAATGTCCCCTGGAAAAGAGGGTCGGGGACAAGGGCAGCCAGGTGGGTGGTCACAGTGCCAATAGCACGGGGTGACAGAACCCTAAAATGTCCTGAATGTGCCCGTGATGGGTGGAGCCGACCCCAGCTCCTGTGGGAGGAGGGTGCTTCCCTTCCAGGAACATCCTTCTCCCAGCTGCTGATTTCCTGGGATGTGGTGGGGGCACAGACACAGGGACTGCCCAGCACTCCTGGACACTACAGGGTAGCGAGTTCCTCTGTGGTCCCAAACACACAGGGAGAGACCCCAGGCTCTGTGAGGGGCTCGAAAGAGCTGCTGGAGGGCAGGAGCTGCCTGTGGGGAGCCAAATCCCACCTGCCCCTCGACAGCCACGTGGAAGGGAGGATGGCCAGGGCAGGATGCGAGGGTTGAGGAGGGTGAGACCCCCTTCCCATGCCTGCAGGGGTGGGGAGGAGGGGACAGCCCACCACACCAGGGACAGGACACCATCAGATCTGCTGGTGGATCTGCTCCAGGCTCAGCCCACCCAGGAGCAGGGATCTGGAAGGCTGAGTGGGGCTTCACCGCCCCGCGAGGAGCTGCGGTCTCGGACCCCCAGAGCAGCGGGAACATGCCAGGATGCAGCATCGATGGGATCCAGTCCGTGGTGGGCTGGAGAGCACCAAAGCTGATGCACACCCCCAGCTGCTCGCTGAGACAATCATATATTTAGCTTGTCTCTGTCACCACAAGGCTGCCATGGATTCAGATCCGCGGTTGGATCCAGGTTTCAATCCCGGCACTGCTGCAGATTCAGCAGTGGCTGTCAGTGCTAATCCCAGCTCTTGGCTGCTGGGGGAAGATCGTTAGCAAGTTGTCAGAGCAGGGAGCGCTGGTGAATCTGAATACCAGATCAGGTGTCAGAGCTGTTTGTTTTGGGGATGAATTTGGGAACTCAGGAGCCACGTCTGTAATGAACAGCATGTGATGTCAGCTGGCCGTGAGGTGCAGGAAATTACAGCTCATGATTTGACAAAGTGCTCCTGCTCCAGCCCTTGCATGGGATTCTTCAGCAAGGGCAAGGTCACTGTGGAGCAGCTGATTGCTCCTGGCTCAGATAGGAAACAACTGGAAAACTGGGCTGGGGGCAAAGGCTCTTCCCACCCACACAGGGCACGGGCTGGGGCCGGCAGTGCTGGCCAAGCCCCCAGCTGGGGGGCCTGTGGGTGGGTCAGGGGGCTCAGTCCCCCACACGCAGTGAGAAAAGCTCTTCCACACACCTCACTGTGTGGGTATTGCTCCAGGTTTCCCCTGTGCAGCAATCCCAGGATGGACTGTGGCAGCCAGAGCTCCCAGCACAGAGCTGGAATGGGGCGAAGGCTGTCAGAGCCTCGGGAACTTCCCAGGAGGAGAGAGGACACAGGAGGGGACAGAGGGGTGGAAGGATGTGATGGCAGCATCCATCAACAGTGGGAGAGGGGCTGGGGCATTGGGGGCAGCCCCTCATCTGGAGAGCAGGGCTGGGACAGCAGAGCGCAGAGGGGCTGAAGGGAAATGCCTCTTCCATGGGAGGCACAATCCGAAGTGCCCAGCACAGACACTGGGACAGGACAGGGCTGTGTGACCATGGGTCCAGTGACTGCAGGACCATGGGGATCTGTGTTCCCCAGGCAAACGCAGCTCCCAGGAGCATCCCAGCTGCTCTCCTGGGATTTGGTCTGACTTGCTGTGAACACAGCTGCAGGTGAGACCCAGTGGAAGGGTAGAAGCTCTCCATACTCAGCCTCATCCCCTGCAGTCTTGACCCACCAACCCCTGGAACTGACCCAGCCCCTGGGATAGAACCAACCCCAACTCCTCTCTTCTTGAGGAGCAGCACAGCCGTCATGGGACTTGGATCCGAGTCAGCCTGACATGATTCAGTGCCGTAACATTTTCCAGGGCCCTGCTGCGATTGGCACGTGGGCGGCAGGGAGCCGGGGAGTAGGACAGGGGGATGAGGGTGTGCTGATGGAAAAGAGGATGAACCCTGTCCAGGTGGCTCCGGATGCACCAGGACCCCATCCCAGTCACTCACAGTGGGCTGCAAACTGTACATGGCTTGGCACTGCCCAGGGCCCTCAGTGCTGCTGACACGGACCCCCTGCACGGCTGACTCACAGGCTGCTCCCACTCCTTGGAATAAGGGCCCCAAACTGGAGAAAATCCCAAACTCATCATGGCCCTAAGGCTGGTGGGAGGCCACCAGCTGCTTCCCACATCCCAAGGGCAAACAGCCTTCAGACACAGGGCTGGGACTGTCCCCTCTACCCCTCCACCTGGCCATACGGGCATCACCATGACCCTCTGCAACTGCTTATAACAGGAAAATATGTACCAAAAACTGTGCTCTCCTCCAGAGACCAGCAGGGAGCTGTGGGGAGCTCCCCCACCACCACCACCACTCATACCCTACCGAGCTGGGACAGCTGATAGGACAAAGCACAGGCAGGGTGACGTGTGCCCCCTCAAAGTGCCACATCACAGGAGCCTGGGGGTGTGTGACAAAGCAGGGGCTGTTACCTGTCCCAGGCATTTGAGAGCAGGAAAATTAAATTCAATTGAAGTGTGGAGCTGGCTCAGTGCTGCGACAGTGGCCGCAGCAACAGTGCATGGAGCAAGTCTTCTCACTGGTCACTGGCTGAGGATGCAGTGCTGGGAATAGCAGAATAAACCTCCCACTGCTGCTGCTCCTCAGCCCTTTGGGTATCCCACAGCCGGAGCCTCACCACTCCCATGGGAGATGCATGCCAAGAGAGAGGGAGTAAAACGTACCAAATCCTCCCTGCAGAGCCCAGGCATCAGAGCAGTGAGGACCCCTGGGCCTGTGGGGACGCCTGAGCCCACAGGGAACCCCGGGCCTGCAGAGACCCCTGAGCTGTGCTGAGTGCAGGACCCGTGTCTTTGCACATCACTCAGGCCCTGAATGGATTCAGCTTCTTTTTCCTTGAATGTTTATTTCCTGTAGCATTAATGGCTTCCAAACACATTTTGAACATGGAAAAATGTTTGATCCTCCCCTTCTCCCAGTTTTCCTTTAGCCAACACTCAGCAGCCCCTAGATGGGAACATATCCACTGGAGCTGGGGACCCCTGAGCACTGTCACTCCCATGACTGCCAGTCTCCTCTCTGGAACACCTGGACACCTTTCAGGGACCCCCCAGCTCCGGTGCCATCACTGGGTCCCACAGTACTGGACAGGCAGCCCCAGCAGGCTCCTGCTCCAGCCTGGATCCTCCCCACTTCCTAATGTCAGTGGTGAATATAAAACAACAGCAACAACCACCAGCTTGTGATCTCATTTGCAGTAACAACAGTGAATTAGCCAAAAAAAAGTGAAAGTGGGTTTAATTAAAACTGTTACTGGAAGAGAATTGTGATTAACTGATGTCATGCGTTAAAATTGCAAATCCCAGGAGCTTAAGTGACAGATAAAGTAGCGCAAATGCTTCACAAATTCATTTACTTTTTTTTTGAAAACAAGCTGGAAACAAGCACGTGGCTTATTATTACAAATTAATTAGTCGTGGAGGGGGGTGGGCACAGAGGTGACAGAGGCTGATGTGCTGGACGTGTCCATGCCTGGCTGTGTCCTCACTGGATCTGCAGATGCAGGACTCCTGTCCTTGTGCCAGTGAGAAGCCAGTGGCCTCTTGGCTGAGCCAGAGGGACTGGGGGCACCCGTCTCAACTCAGGGATGCTCCGGGGGGCACGAGACACTCCAAATGACAGCACGACTTAGAGCCAGTGGGGGCACCGTGACCACACACAAGGAGCAGCCGAGGTGCTGTCAGGAGCAGCCATGTGAAGCTGCGATGTTTGCCCACACCACACTGGGTTTCTATTTTTTGTAATTCCCCTCATTTGACACATTTTGATGATGTTTCCATCCTGGTTGCCATGGCAACTCACATCCACCTCCCTGCTGCTCTGTGCATCCTTCTCTCCGGAGTGCTGGCATAGGACACACAAAGGCCCCATCGTGTTCCCAGCAGCCTTCCCCAGCAGCCTGGTAGGACCAGGAACGACTTTCCTCCTCTGGCTGCTCCAGCCTTGCCACCCCCAGGCTCCAGCACCGGTGCTTGGGAAGTTTTATCGAATCCCAGACTGGATTGGGTTGGAAGGAACCTCAAAGTTCATCTCATTCCACCCCTGCCATGGGCAGGGACATCTTCCACTATCCCAGGTTGCTCCAAGCCCCGTCCAGCCTGGCCTTGGACACGTCCAGGAATGCAGAAGCCACAGCTTCTCTGTTGTCGATGAAAACTCACACCGTGTGTCTGCACAAGGACTGTGGCCAAGCCCTGAGCAGCTCTGCTGGGACAGTCCCCAGGCTCCTGGGCCAGGATTGTCCCTGATCTGACAGGATCACATGCTGAGGAGCCCAGTGACACTGGTTAGCACTCCCTGGCAGCCTAGCCCCACAGGCAGAGCTGCTTGCCCACTGCCTGTCTCACTTCCAGCCCCCTGCCAGCCCATCCTTTCCAGCAGCCACTGAAGACGCTCCCGAGGCTGGAGATGGGAAGCCCTGACCCAAATAAGCCCAGTGGGTCCACCCATGGGCACCCAGCCACCCTGCAGTGTGGCGCAGGACTCACCCGGGACCCTTTGGTCCCTGCAGAGTGGCAGCAACAGCCCCGGGGCACGGAGAGCCCCGTGTTTGTGAGCTCAGCTCGGCCCCGGCACAGACCCACCCGCTTTTGGGGGTCAAGGGAGCCAGAACGGGGCCTGCCTGAGCCAGCAGCGGGAGCTCAGAGCAGGGAGCATTGCTGGCCTTACCCTGGACACGGGAGGGCAGGCTGGTACCGTACACGGGGCCGGCACCAAGCACCCCGACACGTTTGGGGGTGCCCCGGGGAGGGCTGGTCCCACCTGGGCTCTGAGTTCTGGCTGAGTCCGGGCTGACGGCGATTCCAGCTGGCTGAGTGCATTCTGGTGCAGATTACATCGATGTTCCCAGGAAGATGGGCTGTCACATCTCATCTCATTCTGCATTCCTGCTGTACTCTCTGCACACCCTGCCCTGCCTCTGCAGCACAAGGGGTGCCAGCAGTGCCCGGCTGCACGGGCTGTGGGAAAGGGTTTAATCCATTCCAGGGAGGGAGGCACTCCAAAGCCACTGCCATGCTCTGGGTCCTACCAAAGTCATCGTGGGGCTCAGGGTCCTACTAAAGTCACAACAGCACCCCTGGTGCCAGAACCCAGGTTTGGCAAACTGTCCCAGGTCTGGGAGCTACTCCCAGTCCCAGACTTTCAGGAGCAGCAAAAGGAGACACAAAGTTCTCCCAAAGCAGAAGGTGAATGTGTGGTGTAGCTGGAGGTGCCAGGGCAGGACCGGAGCAGCTCAGGGCACAGGCACATCGGGCACAGCCACTGGTCTCCAAATCTCCATGGCCTGGGAAGGTACAAGAGAGCTGGAGAAGGACTTTGGACAAGGGCCTGGAGTGACAGCACAAGGGCGAATGGTTTCACACTGATAGAGGGCAGGGTTAGATGGGATCTTGGGAAGAAATTCTCTCTGATGAGGGTTGGGAGGCCCTGGCACAGGTTGCCCAGAGAAGCTGTGGTTGCCCCTGGATCCCTGGAATTGTCCAAGGCCAGGCTGGATGGGGCTTGGAGCAGCCTGGGATAGTGTGAGGTGTCCCTGCCTGTGACAGGGGTTTGGAATGAGATGAGCATTAAGGTCCCTTCCAACCCAAATCATTCTGGGATTCAGCAATTTATTCACCCAGGGAATCACTTCATACACAATCCAGAGACAACAACAGGGATCTGTCACTTCTTTCCCCTCTTGCCCAAACCAGAGCACTGCTGATCCACAAAATACTCCCTTGCACCACCTAGAGCAGCTGACTCTGAAATGAGTCCTTAATCAGTATCTGCCCTGTGCATCCATTTGCATTTCCCTGGCACACACGAATTCTTACAGCAACCAAAATATCCGGTTGGTCCCAGCCCTCATATCCCTGCATGTTACTCCAAGGAAATTTCTCCAACCTCCCCAGCCCCCCAGGTCAGGAACTGCTCTCACTCAAGCATGGGGCTGGCAGTGCAGATAGAGCAGGGAGACAAATGGATGCACCTCCTCACTCTGCTCCCGGAGCGATTCCAAAATCCATCCTTTCCTGGTCTACTCTGCTCATGAATAAACACCACCACTAATAGCCGCTTTACCTCGGCCCCGGGGAGACATTTTTGCAATTTCTTGCTAGAATCCCTCTAAATGCATCACTTCCCTGATCCCCTGTGGAGATGTTTCCACAAGCAGAAACCGCTGGGCTGCAGTACGTGAATGTCACCGAGTGAATTGGTTAAAACTTCCCCCTCGCTCACCTTCCCACAGAGTGTGGCAGCTGGAGCCCCGGGCTCTGGGCGGCAGGCACCAGCTGTGCTGCAGCCTGCAAAATGGCTCTGGCTCCCGGCGCCCGTCCTGGGAGAGGCCCTTGGCCTCAGCCTGTCAAAGGAGCAGCAGTGACAGGGAAAAGATGAAGAGACAAGTGGCATCGTTTCTGTGCTGTTGCCAGTGGGAAATAACCCCAGCATCTGAGATGCTGCTGCTGCATGGCAGCATCAGGAAGGCACAGGGAAATATGGCTCAGCTTCCCAGCCCACAGGCCAGGCAGCACCACAAGGTGGTTGGAGCCCCCACCCCAGCCCACCTTGTTGAGCCTCGTTGAGCCCCCAGCCCTTGTCCCATCACCACCATGATATGCTGGGTACCCCAGGCAGCACAGGCCAAAACCTGGTGTGAGTATTTTGCTTCCATCCCCTTGGCCAGGCCTGGTAGCCCGGCACACACCGCAACCACCCCAGCGTGGAGCAGTGGGGCTGGTCCCTGTGCCCAGGCAGGGTGTGCCTGAGTACCAGGATGCATTCAGGGATCAGGGTGTGCTCAAGTACCCCCGTGCTTGGAAATCACATTGTGGTAAGGGAGGGTGGCACAGAGCCCAGCCCCTGCGAACCCCTCCTTCCCCATGGGTCATGCTGGGGATGTGGGGGTCTGTGGGGTCCAGGCTGGGCAGTGGATGAGCACCAGCAGTTTCCTCCCCACTCCCACAGCCAGTGTGTTTTCCGCATGCTCCCTGGGTCTCTGGGTGTGCAGGAGCTTGGCTGCAGTGCATTAAACAACCAGCCTGGATCTGCAAATAACCAATCTGTCAGGCTTCTTCCCCGGCGTTTTTTGGAAAACCCTGCAGGCAGGTGCAGGTGCCACATCAATATGTCAGCACTCCGATGACGAGTTCATAATATTTTCTGCTTGCATTCCACTGTCTCTGTGTATTAGCAAACAGGCATCTCCCAGAGCTGCTCGCTGGAGCCAGGGGTTGCGGATTTAATAACAAAATCATCGTGGTAAATCATTAGTTGGTGATTCAGCATGGAAATGCCTCATTAGCACTTCAGCATGTGCAGTGTGCGACTTATGAAAACCTCTGAATTATGACTAATTAGGTGCAGGCCAAAAAAATATCCTGGATCAGAACAATAGTCAGGATTAAACAAAATAAAATAGGGGAATAGCCTGTGTGAGGCCACCAGAACTGGTGCACACCAGGAGAGGAGTCCCCCCGCACAAGGTCAGAATGGAACAGTGCATGGAAAGAGTGTGTTGCTTGGGAAGATTCCTCCATCCTGATGCACTGGAATACAAATTAACATCAGACTCTAATTAACAGAAGTTTTAAAATCTGCAACATGCTAATTAATTGTTATTTGAGCACTGGCACATTCAAATCCATTTTGCTTTGCAGTGGCTGATCCCAAAAATCTGGCAACTGGAAGCTCTGTGCCCACTTGGCTCCTCTTGGTACTGAGAAACAGGGGTCCCACCATGCCCCCTGCCCAGGACATCATCTCCTCACAGTCCCACAGTGCCTGGTGGGGTTCCCAGGATGGTCTCAGTCTGTGACTGGGGAGCAAGGCGGACCAAGCTGCTGCCAAGTGAACCTCTCACGCTAAGAAAGGCTCTAAAAATAAGCTTTTAATACACTCTTGCATCCTGTCAAGGCTTTAAATAGCTGTTTGGAGTTCAAATTTTAAAAACTGTTGAGCTCAAATCATTTATGACAACTTGGAAGCCAAAAATAAATGGGAATGAGGAAATAGGAGGAGCCCGTCCCCCGCCAAAGCTACCGAGGAGAAGTGCCCGTGGGCTGAGCCCACACACAGTCCCCGGAGACTGGGGGAGCAGGGGTGGAAGGAGGCTGGCCCTACAGTCACCCCATCCTGGACGGTGTTGCTGGCCAAGCCCCACGCCCAGTTGGAAGGCCTGGCTGTGTTTACACTGCTGGGCAGGGGGACGAGGGGGCTTTGACTGGGAAATGGAATCAAAGCAACACACGAGCCAAGGAGCCTCTCTGACATGAGGAGTTACAGAGGGACTGTCCGATTGCACCAGATTCTCATGATTTGGGTCCACTGCCAAGCTGTTCTTTTACTCTGTAGAATATTACACCCCACTTTAAACCAGTTTCTTATCATAAAAGTGCAGGGAGTGCTCACTCAGCTCCACTCGAGAGAGACCTGCAGTGCTTCTGCACATTGGCTCTGCCTGTTAGAGACACAACGAGCTCTCGGGAGAGATGAAAACGGCTGATTATACCCCAGAATCCCAGAAAGGTTTGTGTTGGAAGGAACCTTAAAGCTCATCTCATTCCACCCCCTGCCATGGGCAGGGACACCTTCCACTAGCCCAGGTTGCTCCAAGCCCCATCTAGCCTGGCCTTGGACACTTCCAGGGATCCAGGGGCAGCCACAGCTTCTCTGGGCAACCTGTGCCAGGGCCTCACCATCCTCGCCTGGAAGAAGTCCTTCTTTTCCCCAGGTGAACACCCCCAGCTCTCCCAGCCTGTCTCCAGAGCAGAGGGGCTACAGCCCTTGGAGCACCTCCATGGAGCACCTTGCTGGACTCGCTCCAGCAGGTTGTGCCTCACTTTCTGAATGCCCACATGAGGCCAGGAGTGACCTCTGTGTGACCCAGAGCTGCCCCGACAGGCACTGTCACCACTCAGGTCAGGTCCCCATCCCCACTGTGGGGCAGCCCCATGGCCGTTGCCCTCCCACTGCCAAGCTGTGCCCAGCCAGTGCTGGCCACGTGCACTGGGCTGTGAGCCATCACCGCTCCCGGGCCTTCCAGAAATACTCTGCTCTCCTGCTCACTGACCTTTGATCTTCTATTCAAATTTCATTCTTCTGGAAAGCCCAGAAATGCAGAGGATGCCCTGACACTCACGTCAGGGAGGAGGCTGGGATGGTGATGGTGCTGCCTGCCCGTGACAAACACCATGGGGCTGTGCTGGAAGGGGGCTCCGAGCACAGGGCAGGTGGCTCCAAGTGCAGGGACAGGGCCCTGAATGCAGGAATGTGGCTCTGAGCACATGAACAAGACTCCGAGCGCAGGGACAGGGCTCTGAGCACAGAGCCCCTCATTTCCTTTTCCCGCATGTTCCCAGAGCCAATCCTTCTGCAGCCACTGTGCTCAGGCTGACACAGGAGAGGAGCATCTCCCCTGGGGCATGCTGAGCGCTGGGCACACTGCAGCTCCTAACCCTCCTCCTGGAACAGCTGAGTAGGAGGTTACGGAAAAAACATGTTTTCCCATATCCCGGCACTTTCTGCTGCAGCACTTGGCTCTGGCTCCACCTGCATCTCACCGCACAGCTCAGCGCTGGCCCAGCACCACTATTCTCTCGCACACACATGGTCCCAAGGAACTGGGTGCTGGCTTCACCTCCTTCCCTCACACAGCATCTGCTGCCAAGAGCCTGGCGAGGGGCGCCTGTGCCCCCAGGGCAGGTTCCTGGTGCTGTCTCTGTGCTGCCCCTCACGGCACTGCCAGCACCCAGCATCCCAAACCACAGCCTCACACTGGCCATAGGGAATTCCCCTGCTGTGCTGACCCAGCATTTTCCCCGGTTGTGCTGGAAACCCAGCAGGAACATACCTTTTCTCCTGCTTATTTCAGTTGAGCTTGGAAAAAGCGAGGAGCAGTGATGGTGTGCACATCGAGCGTGCCTGAGCTCTGCCCCCTCAGGCTGCTGGGCTCCAGATTGGGGTGATGCCAGGCTCAGACCCAACTGGGTATAGACAGGTTTGGGTTAGATCCTGGGAAGAAATTCTTCCCAGTGAGGGTGGGGAGGCCCCGGCAGGTTGCCCAGAGAAGCTGTGGCTGCCCCTGGATCCCTGGAAGTGTCCAAGGCCAGGCTGGACAGGGCTTGGAGTAACCTGGGCTAGTGGAAGGTGTCCCTGCCCATGACAGGGGGTGGAATGAGATGAGCTTTAAGGTCCCTTCCAACCCAAACCATTCCAGGAGTCTGCAATTCTCTTGTAATTCCTAACCCCAAGTATTAAAAGGCTGCATCCCATCACAGCAGAACAATGTGGATGGGAAAATTAAACTTAATAAGGAATAATTTGCTCTCTAAGGGAAAAAAATGCCAAATGAAAGTGTTTTGTTGTATTCCCAGCCCTGTTCGTTGCAGAGTCGGTGATGCTGTGGTTCTCACCCACCCCTCGTGCAAACAGCCCCCTGAGCCACTGGGGCAGAGCCCTGGGGACCACAACCACCTGCCCCGGGGCTGGCACAGGGTGTGGGAATCCCAAATGGTAAATTCCAAATGGGAAACCCCAAATGGGAAATCAAATGGAAACATGTCAGTGGGAGCAGAGAGGGAATTCCAAGCCAGGAGTAGCCTGGAAGGAGAATGTGGAGGTGTCAAGAACAGTGGGGAGGAACAGCGGGGACAGTGGAGGGCTGGGCAGCCCCTGAGCTGTCACGTGCTGGGTTTTCCCTTTTCTTTTTTTTTCCCCTGCACAACGGTCACCACAGCTCGCTGCGTGTGCCGGAGGGCACGGGCGAGGAGAGGGCTCAGCTCCAGCACCCAGAGCAGCTCGGGGGGGCCCTGGGCCAGCGTTGGTGGGCACCGCTGCGGGTCTCAGTCTGCCGTCAGTGGCTCCGGCAGCCCCGGGAGCAGGAGGGGATTTGCCAGCCCCGCGGGGTCAGCCCTGGGCAGGCGGTGTTTGTACCCTGAAAAGAGCCCCCGCAGGAGAGCCCCCAGCTCTGCTGTATTGGAGGTGTGCGGGGTCAGGGCTGTGCGGTGACTGACCTGTGCGGGGTCAGGGCTGTGAGGCACCCGCTGCGCGCAATCCATATTGCAGGTGACATCCAGTGGCTGCGGGGAGCAGTGCAGCCCCACCGCCACCACGGGCACCCGCAGCTCAGCCACCGGCCCCAGCAGCTCGCCAAGGGAGAAGCTGCGGCTGCCCCTTTCCTGGAAGTGTTCAAGGCCAGGTTAGACGGAGCTTGGAGCAATCTGGTCTAGCTGGAAGGTGGCTGGGGCTGGAACGAGGTGGTATGTGAGGCCCCTTCCAACCAGTCGAGGACTGGAGCCTCGGGAAGCTCAGTCTGCTGCCGGTCCTGGCATGTCGCCCCTAGGTACGCCCGGGGCATGAGGCGGCCGCCGCCTCTGGAGCTGGTGGGATGTGCCGGGCCCCCCCACACCCCCGGGGAAACCATCTGGCTGCTCCGAGAAGGGAGCGCTGGGAGAGGGATGTGTGCGGAGGTATTTGCAATTTCCTCCCAACCCTGAGGGATTTCCCCGACCCCACCCCACTCCCAGCCCCGGCCTTCCCACCCCTCTGCTCTCCAGGGGCAGCGGAAGAACACTCACGCTTTAATAACAGAGGTATGTGGGGGGACAAGTAGCACAAATAAACCTGCTGATGGAAGCAGCAGTGATAGGTGCTTGATGGGACCTGATGTGACACCCTAGACCTGCAGAACCAGAACCCGATGGGACAATCCCAGCCCCACCGATCTGGGACCGGATGGCAGCCCCACCTGCTCAGCCCCCTCAGCCCTGTTTCTGCCCTCCTTTGGGGACAGCAGCCCCTTTGCCATCATGAGAACAAGCAGCCCATTTTAGGAGAGAGCCTTGTTTACTCTGAACTGAATGTTCACAGCCCGGGAGCCGCTCAGCTACATAATCACCAAAACCAACACGGGACCCGGGGCTACGCCGTCTTTTTGTGCTTGTCCAGTGGCTTCTCAGGGAGATCAAAGCCTTGGCTCCGGCTGCAGCCAGCCCCGCGGGCCCTGTCTGCCTGCCGCGGTTCCCACCGTGCAGGGGAGGTGGCACCGGGCAGAACTCAGTGATGCTGGGGCAGGAGGGAGCACCCTGAGAGCCGTCAGCGGTGCTGTAGGACCGGGGCTCCTCTCTGGAACACAAGGCTCTTTCAAAAACGCCTGAGGGCCATCACAGACAGGAGGAGAAGGGTTGTGGCCATGCCCTGGCTTGAACAAGGGGTCCTTGGGCAGGGGGAACTCAGGGACTCTCTGGGCACAGACCCCTTGCGATAGTGGGATGCTCTTACAGCCCTTTGGCTTTGCCCTGGTTTGTCGTACCCCCCTCTCCCACCATCCAAAGCAGAGGGGACATGATTGCCATTATCACCTCCTCGCCTCCACCCCATGGGGTGGCTGTGTCAGGGCAGACCCCAGGTTGAGGGGTGAGGGCCAGGGTCCCAGCCCTGGGGGACATGGGGAGCCCAATGCTGGTTGGCATTGGGACAGCTGCTCGCACCCCCCTCTTTGTCCAGGAAACACCCTGGAGACACTGCGGGGACTGGGTGTCACACCCGGCCTTTGTGCTCACAGGGACAGACCTGCACCCCACACATGGACACCTGTGAAGGTGTCATTGATAAAGTTTAACCTCATCCAGAATAACAGGTCTTCCAATCCTGCCCTGCACTACTACGCCATCCCCACTGTGCTGAGCTGTGACAATCTGGTGGCACTGGGACAGCAGCAGGACAGAGCTGTCACCCAGACACGTGCCACACCAGAAGAGCTGGGGTGTGTGGGCACACAGTGCTGCTCCCCAGCACCTCTGGTGTCCCTGGGCTCCACAAGGAAACCTCTGCCTCCTCTCCCTTGTCCTCTCCTAGGAGACGTTTTTGATGGAACGGTTTCTCCCTTCCAGCCAAAGCAGACACTGGATGTGGTCTCATCCAAGAGCCCAAACCCCAAGCAGCCAGAGTCAGGGAGGCCACAGCATCCTTCAGTGCACTCCTGGCTGGGAGCAAGGGCCTCCCTGGCACACAACCTGGCAGGCTTTAGGTACCTCCCAAGGGAGCTGAGACAGAGATCATTGCACCCTTCCCACAGGACAGCAGCTGCTCCCCAAAGTGACAGCCCCAGACAGGCCCCCCAAAAAGTGCCAAGAGACCAAGGGGCAGCAAGGGGCTGCAGCTGCCTCCTGTGCCACATGCCAGGTGTACCTGCCCCACCACAATCTCCTGTCCTTTAGGCAACAAATAAACCTGGACAAAACCAGAAGGAACTGCAGCCACAGCCACTTGGATCCCACAGCCACAGGGAACACAGGCCTTGGTGTCCCACACATGTGGAAGCTCCTGCAGCTCACTGTCAATAGGAACTACGTAGTAGTACAACAGGAACTACGTAGATACTTTACTTTGGGGAAAAAAAAGGCTGTTTCCTGACCTGAAAAGTCACCCTGTATTCATTCCATGCTTGAGAAAGTGTGGTAAAGCCTTGGGAAGCAGTGGGTAAGAGGGAAGGAGAGGTTGGGAGGAGGACAGTGACCAAAGGGAGGACCCAGAGCACCAGTGTCAACACAGGGCATCCGTATTGACACAGGACATCAGCGAGGACACACGGCATCAGCGTCAATGGCTACTTTATCCCCTCCAGCCTTCCCTGCAGACCTTCCTCATCACCGCCACTAAACCTCATGTACGTCCATGACCAAAGGAGAGGAGGATCCTGGCCATGGGACCCTCCCGGCGTCACCCCAGAGTGGCCTTGGGGTTTGTCTGCCATTGACTCACACTGTGAGAATCTCTGGCCCAACCCAAGCACCCCCTCACATGCCCGGCACAGGACCATTCCCGGTGCTCACTGACGCCTCACGGAGCGGCCCGATGTCACGACAAGATCGCACACGCCCGAGCAGGGAGTGGAGATCCGGATTCCTCGGCTCCAGCCTTGGCTGCCCTGGAGCTGAAAACAGCAGGGTTGGGGCACTCCAGGGTGGAGGTGCTGGTGGACGGGGCCAACCGTGGCCCCACAGGCATCCTTGTCTCCAGTGGGCGGCAAGGAGTGCCCATGGCTGACCAGGACAGACCAGGCTCAGCCACTCTCCTCGAGCATGTGATGAGAGGAATCACTCAGGAGAAAAGTGGAGGACAGCACGGGAACATGGTGAAAGAGGGGGAGGTGCCTTGGGGCACAGGATGGGATGCCACCACTGGCACAGGGGCCCCAAAGCAGCTGGTGCAAGCACAGGGGTACCGGGCCCTTCCTCGGCCACCCGCGATGGGGTTTTCCTGTCTTTCGGGAGTGGAGCACCCCCAGCCCCAGTCCCCCGGCACTGTGGCGGTGGCAGGCTGGGGATGGCGGCGGCTGTGGGTGCCTTTCTGCAGCGTCAGACGAATCCGCCCGGCTGCACCCCCGCGATTTATACAGCTTAATCCGGCGGCGGGCAGGTCCCACCCGTGCCCCGCCGGCCGGGTGCCGGCTCAGCCCCGCGGGCGCGCAGCCCAGGGGGACGGTCCCTCCCCGCAGGGAGGGGACTGAGTTATGAAAGTTGTGAATGGGGAGTGTCCGGGGGGCTGGAGCAGAGGGAGCCCAGGGGCGCGGGGCACTCGCTGCGGGCAGCACGGGCAGGCTGGGCTGCGGCACTGCGAGGTCCCCACGATGCCTCCTTCCACCGTCCCGCGCCTCGCAGACAACGCCGACCGGGAGAAGAGACACCTGGTGATACCCCAGACTCTATTCCCTGTTACCGCTCTGGCTGGCTTCCTACGGTTTATATCCCACAGTTCCAGGGGGGAACGTCTCCTGAAGCCACTCTCGTGTCCTTATCACTTTTCCAGCCCAGCTTCTTCACTGTAACTGTTGGACGGAGAACTGATAAGGGTATGCGAGTGACACGAGCGACCGAGCGACCGAGCGACCGAGCGACTGTTCCGACACGCCGGCCCCTGATGGCCCTGGGCTATCCCAGCTCCAGCTGCAGCAGGCATCCATGCCTGTGCGGCTCCAGATGTTGGCTCTGGATAAACTGACCACAAAGAAAACGCAGGGGATAAAGAAACATCTTTTTTCATTAAGAGCGGGTGGGTCCTGTCATTCCGGGATTTTTCCTTTTCAGCATCTGCAGCAAGTCCCTGGCAGAAAAACGCATCTTTTTGGAAAAGGTCTTGAGATGCTATTTAATATGTTACTGTTTGCTTGTGTTTCAGTGGACTTAGCTTGGAACTCTTTGGAATTAGTGTAGAGAGTAATTATAAAGTAAGAAATGAGTGTAAAACTCCTGTGCTTTCCTGTGCCTGGAATTGTTCCCATTAAATGGTATTTATTCCCAATATTTCCTTGATTTTCAAGGTGAGCGCTCGCCAGCTGTCTCCAGCCACACGAGATGAAGGGAATGACTAACACCCTGGAGGGACAAGGGACTTAGGACAGCGAACCCCAGGTAAGGGCGTGTCCACTCGGCAGAGCCCCCCACTCCCACCCTGCCCATGTCCTGCTGAGCCCAGGGACACCAGTGGTCCCACAGGGACTGCTCCTGCATCACAAACCACTGCTCTAAAACACCCGGGAATCCTTTCACATGTCCAACCTCTTCTTCCCAGTTTTCCAGCTATTCCCATCAGTCAGATTTTCCCTGTCTCCACAAAAGCATTTTGCAGGGCCTATGCCAGCAGACTGGTGTTATGGGGTGCTTGCCCATGGATGTGGGGCTGGATGGAGAGGAAAGAGCCAGCACCAGCACTAGGAGGTTTTTTTCCATGGGAAACACAGCATGGCCTGGCCAAAACCCATTGGCCATACAGTTCATGCCCCAGGGCTGCCCTGGCCTCCCACAACCCTCCACAGCCACCCACCACTGCAGCCCCACAGGGCTCCCCAAAACATTGCCATCCCCATGGGGACCCAGAGGTTCCCTGCCCGCAGCCCCCTGCACACGCCTCGGCTTGACAGAGACTAGAGGGGGATCCCAGAGCCTCCCAGGGCTGGGTGCCCCAAATCACCTCCATTTCCAGGCACAGGTGACAGATCAGGGACCGAGGTGGAGGAGCAGCTCCACATCAGGCACTGCATGCACAGGCTGGCCTAGGGAGGGGATACACACCCACACCCAGAGCCTCCCACTCCCAAGCCCAGGACCCATCCTGACACCCTCGTCTGTCCCCAGACACTGAGTGCGAGGCACAGCCCCAGTGTGGGGGGCTTGTTCCCCCAGGGCTCATCTGGTGACCACGCTGCCTTGTGCAGGTCATGGCTCCCTGCTCCTGCTGCAGCTGTTTGGGGAGAGCTGCACTGCGCCCTGGGTGCTCCCCCCGTCCACAGGTAGCCCAACAGCAGCCCCCACTACAGCTGGGGTTCTGGGGCTCTGCCACAGGCAGCCCTCCTCATGAAATCTGAGCATCCTCTTGGAGCAGAAAAGGACATGTCAGCATTTGGGACAGGCTCTGTCAGGGACCCTTTAGACAGGGACCCCTCCCCAGTGGCTTTTGCACCCGCCACAGCAACTGCAGACCCAGGCCGAGGGGGGCTGGATGGACCCCCCACGGCACAGCTCTAGGCAGACAACCCAGCAGGCTGGCATCAGTGGGTTCAGAGCATTTGGGGGTCCCAGGATGTCCCACCAGCCCACCTATTCCTCAGGAGCCGGGGAGGCAGAACACTGCTCCACACGCAGACCCCCCAGCCCCTTTGGCTGCTCCTGTTGCCCAGAGAGGTGGGGAGGTGGTGGGGGACCCACAAAATGAAGTGAGGGAAGAAGAGGGACCTCCTTAGCATACTGCCATTAGCTTGTCCAGGGACCAAACTGGGATGCTTATGGCATCCCTTGGCCTGGCTCAGCTGCCAGCACTGGGGAGTCTTCCCTGGAGAGCACCTGGAGGTGCCAGGAGCCCCAGATCAGTCAGGATGAGTGGCTGGAACAACTGGGAACCCCAAAATGGATGGTGTGAGCACCTGGATCCTCCAGGAGCCCCAAAAGCAAGTGCCTGCGTTCTCACAGCCGCTTCTGCATGAGGGGTTCAGCAGGGGGCGGGGACCTCATCTGATCCCTCTGCAAACAGCCACCGGCAGATTGTCAGCGTGCATTTGGCTTTCCCCTGTGGCAGGTGGGGTGATCAGCCATGAAAAGGCAGCTTAGCACCACCGGAAAACTCCTGAGGCAGCCAAATTCCCTGTGCCGGCCTCAGCCCAGCCCCAGCCGCGGGGAGCCGGGCCAGGGCAGCGTGGCCGGGGGTGTCGGGGCCGAGGGGGGGCCATGGCTGAGCCAGCACCGGTGCTGCTGCCGCACAACCTCTTCCTGCCCTGAGCACATAGCCCTGATATTAAAGCCATGAAGAGGAAATTCCACTTCTTCAGAAAAAAACAGAATCCGGATATTTCATAAGTGTCCCGACGGACATGAAAGCCGCACCAGGAAATTTCACTCAGCAGAGATATTAAAGTCGCCGTAGCCCTTGGGGCAGCCGGGGCCAAGCTCCCAGGGCCCGGCACATGACGAGAGAGGGCTGCAGGGACACGCGAGTGCCACGGCCCCAGCACATCCCACCGTCCCTCATGTCCCTGTCCCCGCCGGCCCCGCCTCAGCCACTGTTTGTTCTGCAATAGGTAACCCCAGGTCTAGCAGAGCCCCCATAGGAGAGCACCTCTCCCACCTATGGCATTCCCAGTGGGAAAGCAAAGCCCCCTCCTTTGAAGGCACAGCCCTGGCGCTGCCAGACTGACAGCACCGAGCCTGCTGTGGGCAATGTGAGCTGCACCCTCGTTGCCCACCTGTGCCTCGATAACAGAGGTAACTGGCTGCAAGAGCAGGGACCAAAATGGCCAAGTGTCTTTTCCTGACAGAACCAAGCTGGGACCGATGCCCTCATCCCCCACAGCCCTTTCTCAGCAAAGCCCACTGGTACAACTTGCTTTCTCCCAGGAGGAAGACAGGATGGGGAACCGGGATAATTGCCTGGACTATCTGGCATGGAAGCACATCCTCATACGTTGTAGAAGCGGGGGGAGACACAACTGGAAAAAACAGGCAGCTGCCCTGGCACTGCTGAGGCACCACATCTCTGCTGTGGATCCAGGTGTTCACTCCGTGCTCCATCCCACACAGAGCACGTGGAGCTGAGAGATCTGGGGAGAGGCAGAGCCTCACAGGGGTTCACCGTGGGGTCCTTTGCCCACCCACTGGACACAACATACCCCTTTGATCACCAAGAGGCCAGTGACCCCCTTGGAAAGCTCCTTGAAGGAGGGAGACAGACAATGGCTACGCCAGCACCAGCACCGCTGCAGCAGCTGGGATGTAGGGGTGAGGGGCTCAGGGGCGACCCCACAGGCATAAAACACAAAGGGGGCAGCAGCCAAGCCCCTGTCAGGGCACACAGCAGGCCAGGGTCCCATGGGGGGCTGCACTGGGGTGGGGGTGGCCTGCCACCCCAGGAATGGGGAGGGTCACCCACCCAGCCCGGGGTGCAGCGCGACATTGCTCACCCCCGGTGCTGCCGGGGAGCGGCCGCCCCTGCAGGCACAGCGAGGAGGTAATTGCAGGTTATTGTTCTGCTCTGTCATTAAATACGGATCAGTTCTCTTCCGACACACGCTCCAAGGAGTGCAAACTCAGATCTCCTGCCTCCGCTCAGCACCTCTCCTCACCTGCCAGCAGCCGTGGCACAGCAGCAGGTGCGACGTGTCACAGTGGTGGCAGAGCATGTAGAATCGGCATGTAGAATCACAGGGACCTCAAAGCCCATCTCATTCCACCCCCTGCAATGGGCAGGGACACCTTCCTACTAGGCCAGGTTGCTCCAAGCCCTGTCCAACCTGGCCTGATGCTTCCAGGGATGGGGCAGCCACAGCTTCATTGGGCAGCCTGTGCCAGAGCCTCAGCACTGGGAAGAATTTCTTCCCAATATCCCATCTAACCCTGCCCTCTGGCAGTGGTTCCACAGACATTCCCTATGTCTTGTCACTCCAGGTGCTTGTCCCAAGTCCCTCTCCAGCTCTCCTGGAGCCCCTTTAGGGACTGGAAGGGGCTCTAAGGTCTGTCTCCCCAAAGCCGTCTCTTCTCCAGGTTGAAGACATTTCATCCCTCAGCTTTGGCAAAGTCAGAATCCAGCTACCCAGATCCTGGGCTTTCAATTCAGAGCCCTGGGGCTCTGCCAGTCCCGAGGCCCAGCTCTGATGTTTCCCTGTCACTGTTCCCTATGGGGATCCTTCAGAGTTAGAAGTGAAACACAACCCAAAGAGCGCCATAACAGCTTCCTGAGAGAAAACAAGTTTCTAAAATTAAATAAGTAAAATGAGAGAATGGAAGATTTTTACGTGGATTTCCTTGTCATGAGTATTTATAAAACTTAGTTCAACAATATTAAGCAAAATACAGAAAAGCACTGGATGGGCACTGTGGCCTGCAACCCCATCCCATGGCAAGGCACATGTTAGACCTCAGTGACTGTGCTCTGCCAGGATCCGAGCTGCAGCATCACTTCCAGGAGCTCAGAGCAGAGAATCGCCCATTCAGAAACCAGAAAATCCCTGGAAAGACTCACAAAACCTCAGGGAGTTTATTGTCTATTGCCACAAGCAATAAACACAGCACCCAGGGAGGCCAAGCATCTTTTCTCTCTGCTCCAGACCACCTGCTCTTATCTTAATTGGCAATTAATGACAAGAATTGTATTGTCACTCCACTCCCCCTATGCCTGCCCAGGAACGTGGCTGCTCCTTCCCTGGAAGTGTTCAAGGCCAGCTTGGACAGAGTTTGGAGCACCATGGTCCAGTGGAAGGTGTCCCTGCCCAAGGCAGGGGGATGGAACAAGATGAGCTTTAACCCAAACCATTTTGAGATTCAGTGATTCACCCACTGTAGCACAGCAAGCCTCATCTTCCACCATGGACCGCAGATATTCCACAGATATTCCCTCCTGCCACGATCTGGTGATTTCCAGCCTGGCATTAAGGCCATTTCCTGCCTTTTGATCCAAGGGGTTATCCACTTCCCCTCTGAAGAACATCCATGTGAAAAACCCACCTTGAAGGTGCAAGAACGCGCAGATTACAAAGGGAAAAGCATGGAGAAGCGCATGGAGAGGAATGCATTGTCAAGACAACAGTGTCTGCAGGACTGGGAGAGGGAAGGAGAGAGGAGTGGGGTACCCAGAGCTCCAGTGATGGACACAGTGGCACAGGAAGCTGAGATCGAGAGCAGGAGGAGATGAGATACCCACCACCCCTCAGCACACCAGGACAGCTCCCAACCCTCCTCCTAGTGAAAGAGGATAATTTTAGGCCCCACAGCATCCCCAGAGGCCATCACCTGCATCCTACCCAGTACCACAGCCCAGCTCCCTGGAGACCCATGCTCAGGGTCCAAGGGATGGAAGCCGCCATTCTCCAAGGCCCAGCACACTGTACTAATTGTGGAAATGCTGCTGGTGTCTCAAAGGGGACCAGCTCTGGCTCACAGAGCAGCACATTCCTATTTTCAGACCTTTCCACAACTTACTAGAGTCCAAGTCAGATGGACACCCCACACTGTGGAGCAGAGGCTGGAGAGACCCCGATCCCACCCAGCTCCAAACCCTTCTACTTAGAGAAAAGGTTGAAACTTTGTTCACACCTCAGATGTGGATGAGAAGGAGACAGGCACTGAAGTCCTCAGTTCAGGGAGAGCGCAGCAGGTACAGCCACCTCTGAGGTCTATCGTAGCCGGTGCAGCTGCAGAACCTCCAATCTGACACGGATCCAGCCTTGGATCCGAGTTCAACACCATGGTAGTGAGGATGCAGGCGTGACCAGGGCACAGGGCACCTGCAAACCCTGGTGTGCAAATGCTCATCACCATCCCCTCAGGCCAGAGCCAGGACAGAGAGAGGACAGGCAGGGGGGAGGTGCAGAAGCAGATGGAGGCTGTACACTGCTGCAGTCACCTCCTGAACCCCACGTCCTGAGCCCAACATCCTGAGCCCAACATCCTGAGCCCAACATCCTGAGCCCCACGCCCCATTCCCTCCTCCCCTCAGCTGCCGAAGGCCCTGGAGCATCCCTGGCACAGCAGCAGCTCCTGGCAGCACGGCGAGCCCTGCTCCCCTCTGAGCTTCTGCTCCCCACTCATCCATCCCAACAGCAATCCCTGCTGGGCCCTGATGGCTCCCTAAAGCTGCTGCACTATTTTTACCCCACGGTTGCTATAGAGACATCAGAACCGCTCGCTGTGATGATGCAGCTGCTTTGGGTGATGCAGCTGCTTTCAGGTGATGCAGCCTTTTCTGGAAGCACTGCATCATCCACTGCATCACCTGCTGCCTCATCACCCACTGCATCACCCACTGCATCATCATTACCCAGTGCACCACCTGCTGCATCACCCACTGCATCACCCATTGTATCACTCACTGCATCACCCACTGCATCATCATTACCCAGTGCACCACCTGCTGCATCACCCACTGCATCACCCATTGTATCACTCGCTGCATCACCCACTGCATCATCTGCTGCATCACCCACTCCATCATCACCGCCTGCATCATCCACTTCAGGTCCCTCTGGACAACCCCTTCGCTCCTGGAAAGCTGTGCTAGCTCCCCGTGCCCATGCCATGGGACGTGGGGTCACACAGCCACCTGCTCCATCCATCGCTCCCGGTGCCCGGGCTGGGGTGAGCTGCTGCTCCACCAGCCTGGCCAAGGGGCTGATGTGCTGGGCCATGTCCCACCACGGCCAGCTCAACCCTCTGGCCAAAGTCAGGGACAGGAGGGGACAAAAAGCAGCAGCACTGCATGGCCACAGGAGGAGATAGTGGCAGGGATGTCACTGACATCACAGATTTTAGCTGATTAATCTCGAGTACACTGTGGGAAGCTGGTACTCCAGCAGGAGAAATCAGGGTTCCAATCAAAGCGGGGGCAAACCTGCCCCAGGCTCCAGCCCTGCTTGGGTCTGAGGGGAAAGCGAGGTGATGTGGGCACGGTTGGACACTTTTGTCCACGAAACCCCATGGAGGGGCATGGCCTGGGCTGGGACACCCCATGCCCAGGGCAGCCCTGCTGTGCCCCACTGTGCCCCAGGCAATAGGAGCGTTGGCAGCAGAGCCGGTTGTCCCCCCGGAACGCTGAGCTCCCCTATCCCTGTGCTCGGCTCCCAGAAGCATGGCTATAAACAGCGAAACAGCGGCCGTGTGGGGATGAGCTGGCAGGAATAGCTCACACAGCCCTCAGCAAAGAGCCCAAAATAGAACTCGCCAGTGCCGGCTGCCCCTGGGGAGACGGTGCCAGCTCAGCCCTTGCCAAGGCTGTGCTGTCATCCCACCTGTGCCTGGGTTGGGGGTCCAAAGGTGCCGGGACGCAGTGCTTTGGGACAAACCCCTTCCCTGGGAGACAGATCCAGCTCTGCCCAGCCAGGGGCTGCAGCTCCTCCAGGGCTGTAGAGCACAGGGAGCCAATGACTCCTTGCCATCCTGTCCCTGTTCCCATGACTTCAGCCCCCCGAGGCATCACTGCAGCCCCCTTGAATGCCCAGGGGACACTCACTCCACAGACCAGGCAGACCCATTATAGTCCAAGAAAGCAGCTCTCCCTCCTCTGGGTTGTGCCAGACTCTAATCATACTCTCAGCAGACTAATGAAGGGATGGGAACTACCTGGCTTATCCAGGTGGGATAGTGCTGGGGTGGCCCCACGAAGTGCTTGGCATCTCTGATGTTCTCATCAGTGTCACAGTTGTGTCCCCTCTGCCTCTCTCTGCCCTGCCAGGAGAAAGGAGCCTCCTGCTCAGGTGAGGATTCTGGGTACCAGTACCACCCATGCCACAGGGTACTGGTATCACCAGAAGCACTCCAGTCACTGCCCAGCCCTCCACACTCTGCCAGGGCTGTTCTGTGTGGGTAGAGCACCCCAGGGTGACACTCAGGCACCTCAAAGCCACCTCATCCCAGTCTTGTCCCAAACTGACCATGTGCAGATCCCATCTCACTGCCCCTAAGGCTGTGCAGGCACTGCTGAGATCAAACCCAGGGCTCAGTGCCCTGCAGGGAGCTGCAGCTTCTCCAGCAGCCATCCCTGTGGCCCCGTTGCCATGGCATCCTCAGGGATGGCAGGGATACTGGCAAGGAAGATGAAGATAGGTGGACACATTAGCTCTGCAAAGCCAGGAGAGTTCTGGGGCAGATCTGAGGCCCCCTGGCAGCAGGCAGGGGCTGTTCCTGCTTCCCTCCATGGATGTCCCAGCTGCCTGGGTGACTGGCATAATGGAGCTGGTATCACCATCCTCAGCCCTCCCTGCTGGGGCATTTCCCTCCCCCCAGACACCTAAAAGCTGGCGAGTCTAGGGTGGTGGAGCAGGAAAAGTCCTGGCTGCTCTCCAGCCAGGACCAGCCAGCCTAGGCTCCGGCACAGGCACGGGAGTGACAACTCATGGGAGCAGCCGGGGGGCAGAGGACGAAGGGGTGTTTGTAGGGGGGTGTCAGCTCCCCAACACTTCCTTCCAACAATCTCCTACTTGTGATTGCTGAAGTCCCAGGATCTCCCATCTTCCCCCACAGCCCCCTTGTTCCTTCTGGCCCTCCTGGGCCACCCCTGACCCACCCTGAGGTGCCCTGGGAGATGGGTAGACCTTCCTCAACTCGGGGGTTGCTGTGGCTTCCTCTGGTACTGGAGTAGCAACCCTAATCCCGGGCAGCCTGTGCTCCTCCTGCCACCACAGCCTGTCTTCTAAATTTGTGGGTTTCAGGAGGCTTTTTTAAGGTGTTTGTTTTATTAAGGTATTTATACTATTGTGTTTTAAGAAGTTAAGGTGTTTGTTTTCTACAAGTAACCTGGCATGCTCATGCATGAAAAATGGAGAGACAGACACATTTTGGGGGCTTTTATGGCCAGTTTAGGCAGGTACTGCAGAGCCTCTGTGTTAACCAAGTCAGGATGAAGCTGCCATAAGTTTTCCAAATGCTCCCTAATGTGGTAAGACTGACTTAATATCTCTGCTGGCTCTGATTCTCATTGTCATCCTCATCTCTGACTGAAGAACACTGCAATACTAGATTATATTTTATTAATCGCAAGAGAAAATCCCCCTAATGTTAACACGATCCAGAGGGTGCAATAACAAACACCCTCACAGCTGCAATGGCCTGTGGAAGTACAGAGCCATGGGGGCTTTGGTGGTGGGTCAGGGGCATCTGTGACCATTTCCCCTTTCCTCTCTGTTCCCTCTTCCTGCTGGAACGGCTCGAAAAGAGCCACCGAGGAAAGTGGAGGAGATTGCTGGGAAGCAGGTTCCTGCACGGATGAGAGATCCGGGGACAAAGGAGATCTGGGGACGAAGGAGGTCCGGAGGGACAGCAGAGTGGTGCTAGTCCTGGAACATCGCACTGGCACTGAGGGAGCTCTGCCCAGGGAGCAGACGCAGGGACCCCGGTTTGTCTGCACGGCACAGAGCACTCCAGTGCCCCAGGTGTGTGCTCGGAGTCCCCCAGATGTGCGCTCAGACCACAAGGTTACTAACGCCAGAGGGGGCTCAGGGGGTTCCTAATCTCCCCCGGCTCCAAGTGGGGCCGGCTGTGGGCTCAAACCACTTTGCCCACGGTAGGGTCCCACTGGGTCTTGACCGCCGAGGGCAGGTACAGTCACACCCAGCCCCGCACACAGACACCCCCGCGCGGGTGGGCGCGGACACTCCCCCCTCACACTCCCGCACACGGACACCCACACAGCCCCGCGCACACGGCCCCCCCGCACACGAACACGNACAGGCACCGAACACCGACACGGGCAGCAGCGCCGGCACAGGGCACAGGGCAGCGGCACCGACAGCCGCTGCGGGCGGTAGGTAGCGGGCCGGGGGTGGGGGGCGCTCCCACCATCACCACCGCAGCCGGGGGCGGCGGCGGGAGCGGGACCGGGATGGCCCCGGGGTGGAGGGGCGCGGGGAGGCACCTGCCTGACAGGGGTGGGGAAGAACCGACGCCCGGGTCTCCCCGGGCTCGAGGGGTCCCCCAGAGAAGGGGCCGTGGGGAGCTCTCGGACAGGGGGCTGCACCGCTGGCGCCTTTGGTGGGGCCGGGAGCGATGCCCCGGTGCAAGCACTGACCGCAGGTCCGGGGGCTACAGGACATCCACGGAGGGCACGTGGGTGTGGGGAAGGGCTGGGCGGCTTGTGCCCACTCCGGGGGGATTCTGGGGGCACCGACTGCCCAGGACTCCAGGAACGGCCTCAGAAGTGGGACAGGGAGCAGAGGGAAGAAGGAGCAGAGATTGGGGGGCAGCAGGAGGAAGAAGTCAGGGGCAGCAGGAGCGAGAAGTCAGGGGCAGCAGGAGTGGGGGCCATTGAGAGCAGGGGGTGGAAGCAGCAGGGGGCAGTGGGGGCAGTAGAGGCAGGGTGCAGTAGAAACACAGTAGACAGCATGACTGTGGCTGCTTCTCCTTCCCTCCAGCAGAGGGGAAGCAGAGACCCCAGCTCCAGCCCAAGAAGCCATGTGGAATGCTCATGCTGTCTCCAGTGGGCTTCATGCTGCGGCCCCCCAGACATAGCAGGCCAGTGGAGACCATCAAGAGCTCTCTGATCTCTTTGGGAAACCAGTGCATCTGAGCAGCTGTCTGCAGAAGGTGGGTGGATGTGGCTAGAGGGGCAGTGGGGTGCAGGGCAGTGCCTGGAGCGTGGCATCCCAGGAAGGACGGGCTGAAGGAACAGGGCTCACCTCTCCATGGTTCCTCCCACAGCCACCAGCCACTGCTGCCATCACCCAGCAGCGAGCAGCAGCCAGTGCCATGGATGAGGTGACGGAGCTAGAGCTGGGGAGCAACTCCCTCCTGAAGGCCGTGTGGCTCGGCCGGCTCCGGCTGACCCGGCTGCTCCTGGAAGGGGGGGCTTACATCAACGAGAGCAATGACAAGGGGGAGACCGCCCTGATGGTGGCCTGCATCACCACACACGTCGACCAGCAGAGCATCCACAAGGCCAAGATGGTGAAATACCTGCTGGACAACAGAGCTGACCCCAACATCCAGGACAAGTCTGGGAAAACCGCCCTCATGCACGCCTGCATCCGTGGGGCTGGGGGGGAGGTGGTGTCCCTACTGCTGGAGAGTGGGGCAGACCCCAGCCTGGAGGACCACTCAGGAGCCTCGGCGCTGGTCCACGCCATCAATGCCGATGACAAGGCTGTGCTGCAGCACCTCCTGAATGCCTGCAGAGCCAAGGGGAAGGAAGTGATCATCATCACCATGGACACATCAGCCTCTGGCACTAAGACTACCAAGCAGTACCTGAATGTTCCCCCTGTGCTGGAGTTCAAAGAGAGAGCCCCCCCCGAGGTGGGCACAGCACCCTCACATGCCCACCTGAAAACTTCCATCTCAGTCCCTTCACATGAAGAGAAGGAGAGCAACATTCTCACCCCACATGCTTCACACCCTGGAGACACTGGGGACACCGAGACACCCTCCCCAGGGCAGAGAGCTGGTACTGCCCGGAAAGCCCATCTGCCACGGCTGAAGCGACTGCGGTCAGAGCCGTGGGGTCTGGTGGCACCCTCAGTGCTGGCAGCCTCCACGCACCGCGATGACACGCACGTCTGTGCTGACCATGAGGTCATCATGGGCATTGGAGACCTCTTGCTCTCCAAAAAGACCCCCCTCACCCGGAGCAGCTGCAGCAAGGGCAGAGACCCCGCTCTCTTTCCTTCGGTGGATGAGCAGGCACTGGGGCCTCTGGCATGGAAAGCCACCCACGAGAAAAGCCCAGCTGCCCACCCACGCCTGCCCCGCAGCAGCACAGTCCCAGAGGAGCCAGAGAGCACCAGCTCAGCCACCAGCTTGGCTGCGGGAATGGACACTCTGCACTGGTGGAGGCCAGGCGCCGAGCACAATGGAGACTCCCACCTCACCGAGATGGGGAAGGGGCCATCAGAGAGGAGGAAGCTGAGTGGGTCCCACCTGGCCCTGGTGGATGGCTCACGAGACTCTCCCTCCGGCAGTGCCAGCACATCACCCAGCACTGCCCGACGCCCACTGCCTGGCTTGCTGGAGAGGCGAGGATCCGGGACCCTGCTGCTGGACCACATCTCCCACACGAGGCCAGGATATCTGCCCCCGCTGAATGTGAACCCCAATCCCCCAATCCCCGACATCGGCTCCAGCAAAGCTCCCTCCCCGCTGACTGCCGGGCTGAAGACCCTGGTGCCCCTCGCACCCAGCTCACCCAGGAGGGGCGACCTGAGAGCCCACAGGAAGCTCCTCCGTAGACATTCCATGCAGGCGGAGCAGATGCGGCACCTCTCCGATTTTGAGGAGGTTGTGGCCCAGTAGCTGTGTCACCATATTCTTCCCAAAGCCATGCTGTCCCTGCAGAAACAGAACAGTCCCACATGGAGTGGTCACTGGCTCCGGGGACACACTGGTGGCCGCGGGGGTCAGACCTCAGCCCAGGGGCTGAATCAGGAATGACCGCCTGGGAGGCCAATCCCAGACCGTCCGAGATCGCCAGGCTCCGTGCCAAGGATCCCGCCTGCAGTTTCCTTATTCCTCACTAGTTACAATCTACTTTTCGTCCCTCCCGCTCGTTCTTACACCAAATTCCCCCCGGAGCCCCCAGCAGTGATCCTTGGGGCCGAGCGTTCATGAACACCTTCCAGGAGGGGAAGGGGCTCAGTGCTGCGGGAGCTGGAGAAGCGGGAACACTCCCCTCAGCAACGGACCGTGTCGGTGCCCTCCCCGAGCGGGAGAGGGAGACAGTCCTCCACCTCCCAGCTTCCCGAGAGCTTCGAGCTCCGTCAGCTGAGCTCACCCGGCACCGCGGTTCTGCATCGCTTGTCTCGTCTCTGAAGCGCCTGAGGTTCAGGGCGTTCATTCCCCACCACTCCGAATAGCTCTAAGCGCTAAATCCCCGGGCAGGATTAAGGTCCCAGCCTGGCTGCGTGGGATGCCTCTGCCGGCGGCGGGGAAGTCGGGATGACAAGTAACCGAGGGATGGCACGGGCTGACCCAAGGGGTTCATCCACCGGGAAAGTCGCAGGCACCGCGCCACAGCCAGGACCCCGCTCTGCTGCCCACCCTGCGCAGGGAGCACTCCTCACCCCACGCCTCATCCCACGCTCCGTGTGCCGTGGGCCGGCCGTTGGCCGTGGCTGCTGACAGATTCCATGATTCCATTAATGCATTTATTTACAGGAGTCCGTGTGTGTAGGGGTGCAGGGGCAGGTGCCGGAGTAACGCCGTGTCCCTGCGGGGACTTTTTCACGACCGCTGCGTCAATAAAGCTTTCGCCGTCGGACGGAGAGACTCATGGCGCGGGGATCCGGCACCGGGGGGTCCCCGGGAGTGCCGAGGGGATCCCCGGGGGATTCCCGGAGCGCCCGGCACAGGACGCCGGGTGGTTCCCAGGGTGGCTTGGCGCCCGGGGGAGTTGCGGGGCGCCGGTGGGTGCCCGGCCCGGTGCCGGAGGTGCCGCCCCCGCCCCGCCCCGCCCCGCCCGCAGCGGAAGCGCCACGTCAGGGGGCGGGCGCGGGTGGCGGTGGCGGTGGCCGTGGCCGTGGCAGTGGCCGTGTGGGTCGCGATGGCGGGCGCGGTGCGTGCACTGTGCCTGGCCTCGCTCCTGGGCGCTCTGGGGGCCGGCGGGACGGAGCTGACGCTGGAGCTGCCCGACAGCGACCGGCGCTGCTTCCACCAGGAGCTGGAGAGCGGCATCAAGTTCACCCTCGACTACCAGGTACTGCCCTGACTGTGCCCCGCTGATACCCCCTTGCCGCGTACCTGCCTCTGCCTGCTTGCAGCCCTGCATGCGCCCTGCAGGCCGGTCCTGCCCATGCCCCTGCCAGCACCTCCCTGCCCATCTCTGCCTGCATCCCCCTTGTGCCCCATCCCGGTGCCCCTGCCTTTGTCTTGTCGATGCCAATGCCCCTGCCTGTGCCCCCTTGCCCGTGCCCTCCTGCCCATACCCCTGCCCACGTGTGTGCCTATTGCCTCTGCCCATGCCCCTGCCAGCACCTCCCTGCCCATCTCTGCCTGCATCCCCCTTGTGCCCCATCCCGGTGCCCCTGCCTTTGTCTTGTCGATGCCAATGCCCCTGCCTGTGCCCCCTTGCCCGTGCCCTCCTGCCCATACCCCTGCCCACGTGTGTGCCTATTGCCTCTGCCCATGCCCCTGCCCACGCCCCTGCCCATACCCCTGCCCCGAGCCCTGCAAAGCCTCATGCAGGGCTGCAGTTCCCCGCTCCCGTGCATACCCCAGTTACCCTCATGCTGCACCAGAAGCTGTTCCTAGCCCCAGCCCTGCGACCAGCAGTGTCCACCTGGGAGTCAGGACTGGGATGTGCCCACAGCAGCCGTGGGAGCCCCTGACCTTGGCCCTGGGGGCTGTCCCTGTATTCAGCCACCCTACCTGAGCTGCTGGCACCGGGAGGCACAGCTTCCCCAGGGCTCCCCTGGCCTGGGCCCCATCCCATGGGCATGGTGCCCGCTGGCCTCTCAAACAGCTGTGGGGCGGGGCAGGGGTGGGGGGCCATCGTCACGTCACTGGGCAGGTACCACCTATGTCTCCCCGTGCAGGTGATCAGTGGGGGACACTATGATGTAGACTGCTATGTGGAGGACCCCAACGGCAAGACCATCTACCAGGAGACCAAGAAGCAGTATGACAGCTTCCCACACCGCACGGAAGTTAAGGGTGTCTACACCTTCTGCTTCAGCAATGAGTTTTCCACCTTCTCACACAAAATCGTCTACTTCGACTTCCAGGTGGGCGACGAGCCGCCCATCCTGCCCGACATGAACAACCGCGTCACTGCCCTGACGCAGGTAGGTCCCGGGAGGGAGGGATGGAAAAAAGGTCCTGCTGCAGCCCTCAAACGGCCTCACAGAATGGCAGTTGGAGGCTCATCCCCCTTCCGCTTCACCAGATGCAGAAGCACCAACCACCAACCAACAGCCTCACCACATCCTCTGACCAGGTCAGGGGTGCTCTGCTGGGTCTGGGCTCCCCCAGCTGCAGCACCCGGTGTCCATCCTGCAAGAGGGAGTTGCATTAGCCATTCCATCCCTGGGTGTGAGCCCCTGGGCTGGGCACCCTGGTGCCCCGGCGGGGCTCTTGGCTCTGCCTCAGTGCAGAACCACTCAGGGTGGGGTCCAGTGGGGAACTGACACCACAGGCACTGCTGTCCTGCTCTTGGGACTCTGTCCTGCTCCCTCAGCTGCGCCGTGTCAGGAGTAATGGGGCACCTTTGTCCTTGTCCCCCAGATGGAATCTGCCTGCGTCACCATCCATGAGATGCTGAACTCGGTGATCGACTCCCAGACCCATTACCGGCTGCGGGAGGCGCAGGACCGGAGCAGAGCCGAGGAGCTCAATGGCCGTGTCTCATACTGGTCGGTGGGGGAAACCCTCATCCTCTTTGTGGTCAGCATCGGACAGGTGATGATGCTCAAGAGCTTCTTCACCGAGAAGAGACCCAGCAGTGGGGGGACCAGCACCTAGAGCCAATGTGTCTGTACCCGAGCAGAGTGGGGAGAGGGACAGCAGCAGCCCTGGGGTCGCAGTTTCCCTACGATCTGTGCCGGAGGCGGGAGCAGGGGGTGACGTGATGCTGCTGAGCCGGGTGGACTGGGTGTACGTGGACACCCAAGTACAAGCATCCCCCCGCATCGCCTCCCACTCGCCATCGCCCCCCACTCGCCATCGCCCACCTTGCTGCCCCGTCCCCTCACCTGGCCACCCTGTCCTCACTCTCTGGCTCCGCTGGGAAGCAGGTGGGTGCCCTGGACCAGTATAAGCACTGACACTGGGGGACCCTCAGAGCCTGACATGACTGCAATGGCCACGAGCTGCTTCTTGGAGCCCTGTGTGGCCAGCGAGGGGACGGGGCAGCTCTGGCCCACCTGGTGCCCACCCAGTGCCATTGGCCTGAGGAGAGCTGCCCATGGGCTGGGGGTCTCTGCACCCCGATTGTCCCAGGGTGGGCAGGGCACTCGCAGCAGCAGAGCCACAGCAGCAGCAGCATCCCATGAGGGGAGGTTTTTTGCTGGGTGGTCCTGTGGCTCTAACATCACCTCCCATCTCAGGCCAGCAGTGTTTGGTTTGCCCCTACCAGGTGGTATTTTCATACTCACATGAGTCTATGCCTGAGACTCAGCCTCCCGTGCACCCCCCCACCCTGCAGATATGTGCCAAGGAAGCCACATCCCTGCCCTGGCAGCATTGAGTACCCCCACACTCTTGGGACTGCAGCCCCCGATACCCTGGAGCCCCACAAAATGGACACCCCCAGGAGAGCCCTGGAGTGAGCCTCCTGTGCAAGACCCCTGGTCTGTGCAAGACCCCTGGTGGCCTCCAGCCCTCAAGCAGGCGTGGGATCCCTCCCCAGAGCTGGAGCAACTCCACTGGCTTTTGCCACTTCCAAATAAATCCCTGCAAGCATGGCTGGCACTACTGTTATTGGGCACCGCTCCTGCCTGCCCTGTGTCTGCACCAGCCAAGCCTGCTCCTGGCACAGGAGCTGGAGTAGAGAGATCCCTCGACAGGAGCAGCCCCCCAAGTGCTGCCCCAGCATGAGGCCACCCTGTCAGTGGTTTGGAATTGTGTCCCACTGGGCAGTGGGGACCGAGGGGCTGAGGGAGCCCAGTGCGCCACTGCAACAGAGTGGGGACCCCAAGGCAGAGCCACCTCTGTGGTTCCTTCCTCAAGGCCAGGGGGATGCCAGGGCAGTTTTCGTGGTCTGTCCCTCACGTAGGCATCGCTCCTGGTGCCATGGGAAGGGCTCAGCTCAGGAGGCAGGAAAGAGTAAGGGGCCCAGGCACCCACAGCTCCCTCCCACCCCTGCGGGCCCCAGGAGCTGTGCCACCTCCACCGTCAGCACTGGCCTTGGGACAGCTGCTGCAGGCAGGAGCATCAGCCCTGTGTGCCTCCCAACGGCCTTGGACAGGAGCCAGGAGCTCCTGTTTGGAGCAGAGCCAATGGCAGCAGCACTCCGAGACTGCCACCAGCTCGGTGTCACTGGCAAGGACCAGGCCCCCCACCCACCAGGACTGAGAGCCCTGCAGGGAGCAACAGGGAGGGCAGTCCCCAGGATAGCCTGCGGGTGTTCTTGGATCTGCCCCTTCCTGGGGACCCTTGGGCCCTCCTTGGCGAGGTCAGGGGCAGCTGTGACCCCCGTGGGACAAGGCTTTGGAACGCCCAGCTCAGCTCCCGGACAAGGAACACAGGAAGGACATGAGGTGGCCGTAGGATACTTTGTTGCTGTGCAGGGCACAGAGAGGGGAGAGGGGATGGGGAGCACCCCCGCCAGCCTTGAGCCCACAGAGATGCTTTGGGATGCAGGAAGAAAGTGGCAGCGACCCCATCCGTGCTGGATCTGTGCTGGCCTAGCCATCCTGCTGCTGGACCCCCCGCCCTGAGCACCCCAGGGGTTGTGTCGGTCTCACAGGGAGCTGCTGTGGCAGGTGGCATCCCCGGCAGCCCCCCGGGACCCCCGCGCCCCGGGGAGTCCCCGCTTGGGCGGCAAGGAGGAGGCTGAGCAGCGGAAGGAGCCGGTGGCTGGAGAGGGGGGCTGGGTTGGGGGGCTGCGCCCACAGGGGCAGCCCCAGCCTCCCCGGAGGGGGATGGTGAAGAGCCCGTAGGTGATGGGGTCCAGGCACGCGTTGAAGAGGCCGAAGATGAAGAGGATGTGTGTGAGGGCAGACGAGACCCTTTTCTCCACAGCGTGGGGACAGAACCAGTGCCAGAGCCCCAGCAGGTAGTAGGGTGTCCAGCAGAGGATGAAGGAGGAGACGATGACCAGGCTCATACGCAGCATCCGCAGCCGAGCCCGTGGGATGTTGTTCCTGGAGCACCGCAGTGATGCATCTCGTGAGGAGACTGGGGGGGCACAGCCTGTGAGGGGGAAATGTGGCTGGGACAGGGACCTCATACCCTGGGAGAGGGTGGGAGGATCCTTACAGAGCCCCAGCCAATGCTTCTTCAGGCGTGGGGCCACATCCTGTGGTGCCCAGAACTCACAAAGGCTGGAGCCCATCCGGCGGGAGATCTCCAGCAGGATGCTAATGTAGCAGCAGACCATGATGAGCAGCGGCAGCAGGAAGAGGCAGGTGAAGCCCACCATGTTGTAGAGGGTCTCGTGCCAGGGCTGGGGGAAGCTGCCACGTGTGGTGCACTGGGTGAAGTTGTGTGGGGGGCGCAGGGTCACTGTGCGGAACAGGAACAGCTGGAGATGGAGAGGTGGGATGGGGATGATGGGGATCTGCACCTCCCCAAGGAAGGGAGGGCACCAGAGGCCAAGGCAGGGACCTCGAGAGCCTGAGGGACAGACCCGGCCTGCCTGGTGGGACCCACCATCGCCCCTGCGCTGGCTCTGCTCCCCACTGCTGGTGTTCGAGAGGGCAGAGCTGGGGAGTCACTGCCACAGCCCCTCTGTCGACACCCCTCCATCCCCATCGCACGGAGCTCTCCAACCCCTCTCCATCCCCTTCCCACAGGCCTCTCCAGCCCCTCTCTATCTCCGTCCTGCAGGTCACGCAGTGGCACCGAGGCACTGACCCTGGCTGGTGTCACCAGACTCTGGGAGGCAGCACAGGGGCTGGGGACTGCAGGGTCGGTACCTGTGGCAGCGCCAGCCCCGCGCTGAGGATCCAGGCGACGTGCAGCATGGTGCGGTTGCGGGCGCGGGCGCGGGCAGTGGCCAGCGGGCGCAGGATGGCGGCCTGCCGGTCCAGGCTGATGACCACGGTGACGAAGGCGGAGGCGTACATGGCCAGCAGCCGCAGGTACATGAGCAGGCGGCAGGCCAGGTCGCCCGCCCGCCACTGCAGCGTGATGTTCCAGATGGCGTCCAGCGGCATCACCGCCACCGTCACCAGCAGGTCGGCAGCAGCCAGGTGCTGCAGCAGCAGGCGGATGTGGGGGCGCCGGCTGCCCCCCCGGCCCCCCGCCACCCGCAGCACGGCCAGGTTGCAGCCGGCCGAGACAGCAAAGAGGGCGAAGGTGACGGCCACGCGCACCTGGGCGGCGGGGGAGAAGGTGGGCAGGCGCAGGGGCTCCTCGCCGTTCTCGACCGGGGGGCTCCAGGCACAGCCCCGCTCGGAGGGCACGGTGCTGGGGGTCTCTGTGCTGGCGTTTCCTACGGTGGAGTCTGGGTCTGCGTGGCCCCTTCCTGCCACAACAGCAAAGGCGGAGTGGCAGCCCTGAGGTAGGAGCTCCAAGGGGACAGGCCACACTCAGCATATGGGGTCCCATCCCCCAGAGCCCCTGGACAAAGGGCCACAGTGCCCGCACCACATTCCTGAGCCCAGCTCCATGCGTTCCATCTCTAGCTGCTCACTGCATCCTGCTGCTCCTCCGGAGGCCCCCCACACCTCCAGAGTACAGAGATCTCTGGCAGCAAGCAGGGCAGAGGGAGGCAGCCACATCTGACCCCAACACACCTCCCACCCCGGGCCATTCCCGTTGTTCCAGTCCCCTGCCCAGAGTACGGTCCTGCCTGGGATGAAGAACCCTCCGGGCCCCATGCTGACCGCTGAAGGACCAGACATGCCACTCCCCACACCTCACCTCCATCTGGGGTGTCCTGTCCAGCATCCCCCAGCCAGGCCATGGCAGGGCTGGTGCTCATGCTCTGCCGGGGCTCCGTGCCGAAGGCTCCCACATCTGCCCTGGGGCCCAAGGGGGAGCAGGGTGGGGACCAGAGCAGGTACTGGGGCAGGAACTGCCGAGCACTGACGCCTGCAGCTACTGCCGCAGGTGCCGTGAGGTGGGTGCCCTTGGCAGCTCGGAATGGTCCTTGACGTAGCCGGCAGCTTGGAACAGCACGGTCCTTCCCCTGCCTCCCACGGTACAAGGACGTGTAAGTGTGCACAGTGCTCACACACAGGGACGGACAGCAGGACATGCCCCTCATCTGTGGGAGGGAGACCCCCAGCCCAAGGGGGGACCTGCTCCAGACCCCAGTCTGAGGGGTGCTGCCAGTGCCCCCCAGGTCTGGCACTGCTGCTGCCGGGGCTGGGCATCGGGGTGCACAAGGGCTCCTCATGTTGAGGTGCAGCATTTGGGGGTGGCCCAGGGGCCCAGACACCCACAGGTCCCTCCTCCCAGCCCTGCCACTGCCAGCTGCTCCCCCCGACTATGGCTATCCCTATGCCTGGAGCGTGTCCCAGGGTCCCTTCAGCCCTGGCTGGAGCACGTTGTGGCGGGGATATGCAGCCTGGGAGAGGGGAGGGGCCTGCTTTGCACCTCAAAGGCTTGCCCCCGCACCCCCCTCCCCTCAGCAAAGGTATTTAACTTCATTATCGAGTCCTTTCACACTCTGTGGGGCTCATTAATACTCCGTCCCCCACCCCGGACCCCGGCCTGGGGGGAGAGGCCCCCCCGACACATTAGCACCCAGCTGCCAGATCCCACCACTCTCCTGCTAATGGGGATCCCAGACCTCGAGTGGCCATGAAGGGGCTGGGGACAGAGGGGCCCTGTTACAGCCCCCCACATTCCCCTCCCGGTTGGGTCTCCAGCCCATGGGCCCAGGCCCAACCTCACACCAAGCTGGACCCCAAATCCCCCCATTTTACTCTGCAATGGAGGGCTCCCACAGGCCCAGAACCACCAGGTGGGAGGGCTGGATCTGGAGGGTGTTGGGGACCCTCACCCCTCCCTGGCCAGGGGTCAGACCCCACGGCAAGGTGGGTCTGTCTTGAAAGCCCCTCCAATTGCTCTCCCAGATGGTGCCTGGCTGCCCCACAGCCACCAGCCCTGCAGCCCAGTGAGGGCACCCTGGCACACCAAAGCCCATCCCGTACCCAGCTCCAGGGAACATCCACACGGACACACGGGTAGGGCACAAAGGTTTTATTCACATCCAGCCGTGGCTGCCTGGTGCGTCCAGCACAGCTCCGGGCTCCAGTGCGGGCAGCTCGTCCCCGCAGCTGCCTGTGGGGTCACAGGTGTCCTCCAAGCTGCCGGTGTCCGGATGGGCATTGTGGGGCAGTGAGTGCTCCATCCTCGGGGGCACATCCTAGGTCAGTGTCGGGGCTGTGGCAGGAGGACAGCCTCCAGCAGCGAGAGCAGGTCTGCAGAGAGGTCCTGGGGAGCAGACGGGGAGAGGGTGAACAGCTGGGCAGGGGTCCAGGCAGGGCTAGAGGTGTGGGGGTGACAGCCCACCCCCTGGAAGGCATCCCTGCCAGGGACAAGCAGGAGCACAACCTCCGGTCTGTCTCGACCGATGGGACCCCAGAAACAGCAGGGAGGGAAGCGCTAGGAAGGATGGGGCAGGCTGGAGAACCCACTTAACCCGCCACAGGGAGCAGGAGTCACCTCTCTGTTCCCTGCCCCCAACAAGGCTGTTGTTATCCCAAAACCAACTCCTGCACTGCCTCACACCAAGAGGAATCTGAGACCAGCCCAAGGGGTGTGAATCTCTGCCACATACCAGCCCCATTCCCAGAGTGACCCCAACCCCTGCCAGCACATACCTGGGTGACTGTCCCTACGCCCATGAACTCCGGCAGCTCCAGCCCCGCATCCAGGAGTGGATCACCAGGTAGATCCGGGGGGGACCAAGCCCCTGAGTGGTGGGGAGGGGTCAGCCAGGGGGTCTCGGTGGAGGCGACAGCCCTGTGCAGCTCCAGGGAGGTCCCCACTGCAGGGGTGTAGGGGGGTGACCCCCAGGTATCCATCGCGATGTAAGAGACCCCAAGCACTTCTGGGGGACTCCCTGTTGCAGGGGTGTAGGGAGGTGACTCCCAGGTCTCCATCCCTATGCTGGGACCCTCAAATACCTCTGGCAGGGTCCCTGTCACAGGGACATAGGGGGGTGACCCCCGGGTCTCTAACCCTGTATCCGGACCCCCAAACACCTCTGGGGGAGTCCCCGCAGCACAGCCAAATGGGGGCGACCCCCAGGGCTCCATCCCCATGACGGGAGCCCCGTGCAGCTCCTGCGGGGGGCCCGCCATGGGAGGTGACCCCCAGCCCACAGTGGCGGGGGATGAAGCATCGTGGGGGTCCGTGTCCTGGCAGCACCCCAGGCCCCGGGGGCAGAGGGGGCAGTGTCGGGGGGCCGGCGCCCCCCGGCCGAGTCCCAGCAGGGCGGAGAGGTGGGCGATGTAGCGGGTGGCGAGGCGCAGGGTCTCGATCTTGGTGAGGGTCTGTCCGGCGGGCGCCAGCGCGGGCGGCAGGTAGTGCCGGTACCCCCGGCCTTATTTGGTTCGGGTGTAGGGGCGATGCCTCTGCACCCACAGGGAGGTGTCGAGCCCCCCCATCCCCCGCGCCGNGGCAGGGTCCCCGGGCGGCGGCGGGGGACGCGAGGCCGCAGGAGTCGGGCGATGCTGCGGGCGAGCTGCTGCAGTAGCCCAGGGTGTCCGGCGGTCCGCGGCAGCCCCAGTCCCGCGGCGGGGCCGTAGCGGGCGGTGTGCGGCCAGGCGCTGCGGAGTGGGCCATGGCGGGGCCGGGAGCCGTGTGCCGGTGGCTCCCGGCTGCCCCGGCTTTATGCCGGGCCAGAGGGGTGAAGTGGCACCTTCGTGGCTGCAGCACTTCAAAGGCCGTGGGACTGGGGGGGGCAGGGGGCCGAGGGACGCGGCTGTGAACGCGGCGTGACAAATTTCACCCCAGAGGTGTGAGGCTGCTCGGTGCTGCCCGCCCTCGGCACCCCGCACCCCCGGCGCTGGGATAGGGCTGGGACCCACACGGGTCCTGCAGTGCTGCGCGGGGGCTGCAGCAGGGTGTCGGTGGGTCTGCTGGGAGCAGCTGCAGCGGGGCAGCAGCAGGATCTGCAATGGGGGTGCCGTGGGGTGTTCTGGGGCTCTGCTGTGGGGCTCTGCTGGGACTGCAATGGGGTTTGCAGTGGCTCTGCAGTGGGGTGTCCCTATGTCCCGCCAGAGCATGACCCCAGCTGGGCATCCCCGCTGTCCCCGTGGCTTTGTGGGACTTCACTACACCCGCGTTGGGGATCCTGGTCCGCCACCGCCCCATGAGCCAGGACCCCGTGGGGCTGCCCGGTGATGGCAGTGGCAGGGGAACCCCCACGGGCGGCGAGTGCCGAGGGCCGGGGTCGGGGCTGGGAGGGGCCCCCCCGCCGCGTTCCCAAGCCCCACAGGTGTCGGGGCCGGCGGGTGCGAAGGTTTCCCTGGAAACGGCCCCGCCGAGGGACGGAAAATCCATCAGGGGGCGAGGGAACACCGGCACGGCAAGGGACCCCAGGCAGGGTGTGCACTGCCTGGGGGTACAGATAGGGGCACAGGACCCCCAGACCCGGTGTGCACAGCTCGGGGTTTCGGCAGGGGCAGGAGACACTCACCCACCAAACCGGGAGGACACAGCTGAGGAGTGCCCGGTGCTGCCCCAATAGGGTCTGAGACAGCCCATTCCGACCCCATCCAACACCCGTCCCAAGGTGGAGGTTCAGCGGGGGTCCGGAGCAGCCTGACCCTGGAGCGTGGAAGGGGCTCTGGAGGAGCTCTGTGCCCCACGGCCCAGCCTTGGCACGGCCTCTTCCCGCTACCCGGCCTCGCTTTCCCCCGCACCCCCCTGGGCCCCCTCCTGGGTCTCATTATCTGATGAGCTCCTAGATAATGAGTTCTGCACCCGCTGCAGCCGCTTCCCACCTCCCTGTTTGGACAAGTGCTGGAGCGCGGCTGGGCCAGGGCAGCGTCGGCCACGGGGTCAGAGCCCCCGAGGGACACTCCACAGCCCCTTGCCCTGTGGGGCAGGTGGGGTCTCCACATCCCTCCAGGCCGTATCAGTGGAGCAGGGCTATTGGGGAAATGTGGCAAGGGCACCGGGACTGAGCTTGGCCAGTGCCCAGCTTGGATTGCACCCCCAGGAGCCCCCAGCCCCCCTGATGAGGGACCCCCGACCCTTCTGGGACCCTCCCAGGACATGTCACTGCCCACCTGGGACCCACCCTCCTTGCTCCAACACCTCCCGGCTCAGACACTTGTGTGGCTCCCGGCGGCCACACTTGTCCCTCCCTGGGATGGAGACACCTGGCACTGACAGTGCCCAGGGCCGTGGCCGGCACGGGGGTCAGTGCTGCAAAGCACCGAGCAAACAGTCCCCTCCACCCTGCTGCACGCCCCCAGCCCACCTCCACGGGGGGGAGGGAGGGTGGCACTGCTCCCAGCACCCTCAAGAGCTTGGCACCCCCATGGTGCCCCCCAGTGCTTCAGGGACCCTGACCCGGAGCAGCAAAGGGACTCCCAGCTCCAAGCAGGGGGCACAGCCCTGTGGGTCCCCAGGTGCCTCAGCTTCTCTGGAGACATCTGGGGCTACATCCCATGGGACTGGGGAGACAGAAGCAGAACGGCGGAGCAGGGATGTCTTTGGGAAGGAAGGACCTCGGCCCCTCTGCCCAAACACCCTACACTCCTCACACTCCCTGCCCCGTTGGGCCCTCTGTCTAAGCCAGAGCCCACCCAGTACCCCCGGACCCGGGGCTGGGAGCTGGGCAGAGGGCAGGGAGCTGTGGGGACCCCGCTGGGTGCCAGGGCTGGCAGCTTGGGGTCCCGGCCCTAGAAGGTCAAGTCCCGGATACCCGCTGCGGCCGGCGGGGTGACGCGGTGCGGGCCTACGCGGTGCAACGATGAGGGGCAGTGGGGTGCGGGGCTGGCGGCACGTTAGCATCTCTCATGGCCGTGTGAATGGGTCCACACACACTTCCCAGCGCCGGCAGCGCCAATTAAGGACCAAAGGAGACAGATCTGACACTTCTGCAAATGGGCCTGGCATTCCCAGGCTCCCGCCGCAGCCCGCCCGGCGCGGGGGATGGGGGGGCTCGACACCTCCCTGTGGGTGCAGAGGCATCGCCCCTACACCCGAACCAAATAAGGCCGGGGGTACCGGCACTACCTGCCGCCCGCGCTGGCGCCCGCCGGGCAGACCCTCACCGAGATCGAGACCCTGCGCCTCGCCACCCGCTACATCGCCCACCTCTCCGCCCTGCTGGGACTCGGCCGGGGGGCACCGGCCCCCCGACACTGCCCCCTCTGCCCCCGGGGCCTGGGGTGCCGCCAGGACACGGACCCCCACGATGCTTCATCCCCCATCATGGGGATGGAGCCCTGGGGGTTGCCCCCATTTCGCTGTGCTGCAGGGACTCCCCAAGAGGTGTTTGGGGGTCCGGGTCCAGGGTTAGAGACCTGGGCATCATCACCCTACATCTCTGCTGCAGGGATCCCCCTAGAGTTGCAGAAGACCCCCATCTACATCACAGGGTCCTGGTCATCCTCGTTGTGCAGCCTTGGAGCAGTGACCCCCCGGGAGTCTCCCTTGAGAGGTGCCACAGCCACAGGGACTGGAATGGCTTCCTCCTGCTGCTTGGAGCTTCCCAGGACAGGACTGATGGACACAGGGCACCCCAGGACCCCTGCACCTGGCTCCCAGCTGCCTGCACACCACCAGGTACCCACAGCCCCTCCCCAACCCAGCCCCTGCTACCGCAGCCCCGGCTTGGTGTGGTGGACAGTCCTCATGGGGTGCGAGGCAGGGGGCACAGGGTATCCCACAGCCACTCACCTCACACAGCTCTTCCCTCACAGCTCAGCAGCCCCTCGGCCCTGGACAGGCTCGTTTCCCCAGCCCCTTGCCCCCAGCCCGTCTCCTGCCCAACTGCACCCCAGCACAGCACAGCTGACCCTTACCCCAGGACAGAGACCACACAGGAACAGAGGCATGGAAATGGGACAGTGGCTTGTCGTGGGGCGGTGGCACGGCTGTGCCACAGAGCTGCGCAGGACAGGACGGACACCAGGGTCCTCATTAAAGCTGCCATGCACCACTGCATCCCAGCTCATTACTGCTGGACCCACTGCCTGCACCCCAGCATGGGCAGGCTTGGGGACATCCCTCAGCCTGGCACCCCACACACACAGCCAGGTGCTCCCCCAGGCCAGCGGCTCAGTACCCCCTCCCAGCCCACTCCCAGTCCAGATATGTCCCAGGGCTGGAGCAGCAGAGGGACCCACCACCCAAGGTGTCTCCAGCCCCACTGAGCTCCCAGACCCCCGAGGGTCCTGTCCCTTCCCTGTGCCCAAAGACAGCTCCATCCCTTTGGGGTCCAGGGTAGCCCACAGGGGATAGTCCCTCCTGACTGTCACAGCCACCCTGGTGCCCCCTGCCCTGACCCCACAGCACCTGCCCAGAACAGGGGACAGACAGAGGGGTCCCGGTGCCAGCCCGGGGGAAGTGGGCATGCAGCCCCGAGCAGGGCCCAGCAGGAGAGCTCACACACCACCGTCAGACGGGGGGCCCTGGGGCTGGCGTCAGCAAAGCCCCCAGAGCCACTTAGCACCAGGCTCCTAATGGCCGGGGGGCTTATGGCCTCAGCCCCTGCCCCGTGTCTGCCACAGGGTCCCTGGCACTTCCTGCCCAGCCCCTCGAAGTCCCTGCAGCGCAGCCCCCCAGCACCCAGTCCAGGAAACCGGACAAGCCTTTTATTTACACACTCCCACGGCTGCACCAGCGCGACATCCCTGCCACCCTGAGTCCTCCATGACCCCGCAGCCCATTAGCCAGGCGTCAGGTCCCCCACTGGCAGTGGAGGCCTGGGGGCACAGGGGGCTTGGGGCCATGGTGAAAGGAGGTGGGAGTGGGCGAGGGTCTGTCCCGGTGGCCGGGGTAGGGCAGGCACTGTCATCTGATCTCGCCCTCGAACCAGGTCAGCACAGTCGCCCGGTTCTCCTTCACCCAGTCGATGTTGGCGCGGGTCCGCTCCAGTGCCTGCTCCAGCGCCCGCGTCCCCGACCCAAACCCGATGTCCTGGTTGTCTTCCTTGAACTGCTCCAGCTGCCCGGCAGAGACAGGGCTGGAGTAGGGTGGGGGCAGGCCTGGCAGCTCCTGGCAGCCACCAGCAGCCCCCAGCACCACCCCAACAGCACCCCACCAGGAACATCCCAATAGCCCCTGACAACCCCTGTTGAGCACCCCAGCAGCTCTCAGCAGCTCCCTGGCAGAACCCCAACAGCCCCGAGGAGCAGCCTGATAGCACCCAGCACCACCTCAATAGCCCCCAACACCACTCAACATCATCCTGAGAGCCCCAGCAGCACCCTGACAGCCCTTGGGAGACCCCAGAACCACCTCAGCAGCCTCCAGAAGCACTCCAACGGCCCCCAGCACTCCGTGGCAGAACCCAACAGCCTCCAGGAGCACTTCAACAACCCTTGGGAGCCCCCAGCACCACCCCAGCAGCCTTCCAGCAGCCCCATGGTGGGGAATAGATGCTGACTGGAGCCCTGGGCACATGAGGGACAGGAATCCCCCTCTCTGGTGCGGCTGGGGTCCCCATGCTGATGGTCCCCCTGTCAGGATCCAGCCTCACCTGCTGCAGCTCAAACTCGGAGGAAAAACGCTGGGTCACAGATAAAATCAGGCGGGAGAAGGAGAAGGAGCCGCCCCCATACCTGGGAAAACAGAGGGGTGCTGAGTCGGGGGTCCCGCTGAGCCACAGCGGAGCGGACAAAGGAAGGAACAGTGCCACCCTCGAGGAGTGTGGGCAGACAGGGATGCCCCCAGCCCCCCGCAGTTCTCACTGGCTGAAGAGAGTCTTCCAGTTGCCACGGATGAAGTCCCAGGCCAGGGGCTGCCCTACCACATTGCTGGCAATGCTGTTGATGGTGGAGGTCGCATCCTGCTTCCTGATCTTTGTGGGGTCAATGGTGTACTCCAGGTACCTGGGAGGATACAATGTTGGGTGAGGGGTTGGCAGGGGCTGGTGGGGGCACCACCGTGACATCCAATGGACCCTGCACCTACCGGCTAAGGATCCAGGAGTGGGGGCTGCAGGCGAGGGCTGTGCGGAGCTTGTCAGCCTCGGACACAACGGAGGCCTCCTTGAACCTTTCCCAGAGGAAATTCCACGTCTCCTCCCCGCCCGTGGTCACCATGCTGCAGTAGATGGCCGAGCGCAGGTTCGGGGGAACTCTGTTGGAGTAAGAGCTGTCAGTGCTGGGACCCTCCCTCCATGCCCAGCCCAGCCACACACACGGTGCCGGGGCTCCCCGGGGACTCACGGGTTGTTGCTGCTGTTTTGCCGCCACTGGCTCAAGTATTGGGTGGCTAACTCTTGGCAGTCGGTGATGCCGTATGAGCAGGCAGTGCTGATGGCATTGACCTCATTGTACCTGGGGAGAGAGGGGCCGTGAGGGCTGGAGTCCAGCATGGGGCACCCACCGGCTGGCACAGCTGCGGGTGGGGCCGTGCCCTCTCCCCAGGGTAGTCAGGGAGACCCTGGGGATCCAGCCCAGCTCCGGGGCCACAGCACTCACTGGTCCATCAGGTCAGTGGGGATTGAGGTCCAGTTGCTGGTGATGTTCTTGTAGTGGTTGAAGAGAGGAGTCACCTGCTTCTGCATGTATTTCTGTGAGGCAGGAGCAAGTCAGCACCCGGTGGCACTGGCAGCAGCCCCCACCCTGCTGCAGGGGCAGCGCCGGCCCTTCACCCCCGGCCTGTGGGGTGGCCCCTCGCCCCCGGCACGTGGGGTGGCACCACTCACCGTCATGGCCCCAAAGACCTCGCTGCGGTCGAACATCAGCTGGAAGTACTGGAGGTTGTTGAGCGCTGCCTCCCAGGGCATGTACGCTGTCTCCTGGCTCAGGAACCGCGTCGTGTTCAGGGCCAAGGTCACACTGACGTACTTGGCCCTGTTGGGGTGAGGGCAGCGTCAGCTCTCCGGCCCCACCACCACCGCCCACCTCAGGGTGCCTGCTCCGCCTGGCCCCTCGCCCTTGTGGCACCCAGAGCACCCAGCACAGCTCACCTGGCCAGGTTAAAGGCATCATCGATGATCTGGGCACGGTTGATCACAGGGAAGACCTGGAAGAGGACAAAATCGGCATCTCAGGGCAGCCCTGAGCAGGGTGTGGTGTGCATGGGAGGTGTAGGGTGGGGTCCTATGCTGCAGTCCCAGCCGCCCTGCATACTGTGTGGTCGGTGCTGAGCTGGCTGAGGAGCTGGTCCCAGTTCTCCTGGTTGTAGTTGACACGGAAGTACCCACTGACGTTGAGGTTCAGCAGGAGCCAGTTGGGACTGTCGACTTTGAAAGTGTCATTGGTGTCTGGAAGGGGACAGTAAGCTCAGCCCCCACTACCCAGGTGGTTGAGGTACTCCCCGAGGGACCCCAACCTGTGCCTGAGCAGGAGAGGTGGCAGCAAAACCACCAGTCAGAGCCAGGACACACCGTACCTGTGGCTTTGGTCAGCCAGTACCTGTCACTCGCAATGCCATCATGTGTCATCCAGGTGATGGGGACGATCCAGGTGTAGCTGTGCCGGGGACAGACAGGTGATGGGACTGGCCCCTACCCCATGACCCCCCAGTCCCTGGTCCCCTGCTGCCGGCCCCTGCTCCACTCACTTGAAGACGGAGGGTCTGTCCACGTGGGAATTGGGGTCCAGCAGGAAGTGGGTCTGGTTGATGGTGCCAGTGAGGGTGTTGGCGGTCACCACAGGGAAGCCCATCTGCAGCGTCCAGCGGTCCATGATGTTGCTGATGGTGTCAGGCAGTAGGACCTTGTTCTTCTCTACTGCCTGAGGGGACAGCAACACCGCCGGTCATGGGCCAGGGGCACAGGGTCACAGGGCTCAGCCAGCGCTGCACCCCTCACCCAGCACATGGGACCCTGTCCCACCAGGCAGCCCCCCAGAGCTGGGTCTAGGGGAGCAGCTCGAACACCAGCCCCCTCCTACCTCTTGCAGATGGACCCAGAGGTCAGTGTAGACGGTGTTGTCGTAGGCGAAGGTGTGGAGGTAGGACTGTGAGAGAGCACCGGGAGAAATGGGTGGGCAGGGGCAGGTCCGGGGTGTGGGAGACCCCCAAAGTACCCAGGGAGGCCCCTACCATGGGATGCCCACCCTGCACTGGGCTTGTTGCCCCCTGACACCAGCAGTGGCTCACCTGCAGCCCCTCCTTGAAGATGTCCTCGGTGAGGAAGTCCGAGAGCATACGCAGCACTGATGCTCCCTGCAGGGACGGCAAGTCTGAGACCCCAGGGACACCCTGCAGCCCATCCCCTACCCCAGGGTGCCCCCACTCCCACCTTGCTGTAAGCGATGCTGTCAAAGACCTCGCTGATCTGGGCCGGGGTGTTGATCTCATCTTCGCGGAAGGAGAGCGGGTGGGAGGTGGCCAGGGCGTCTGTTGCCATCACCTCATGCACCTCATTCAGCACCATCAGGTCTTTCTGCAGGGGTGCGACAGCACCCTCCTCAGCCCTACATGCACCCCGTGGCACCAGGGCAGCCCCCAGCGTGCCTGATCCCCCTGCCCACAGCCCTGCCCGCTGTCCCCAGCACTCACGATGTTCCAGGACTGTTCGGCCCAGTGAGCACCCAGGTACTCGACGTACGAGGCGAAGCCCTCGTTCAGCCACAGGTCGTTCCACCACCGCAGCGTCACCAGGTTCCCAAACCACTGTGGGGGGCACAGCACCCCATCAGCCACCAGCCACCAGCCCTGGGGATGGGGATGGGGGGGCCGGGGCCACAGTGGGTACCTGGTGTGCCAGCTCATGGGCGATGACGGTCACCACCCGCTCCTTGTTGCTGATGGAGGAGTACTGGTCATCGAAGAGCAGCGAGTTCTCCCGGTAGGTCACCAGCCCCCAGTTCTCCATCGCGCCTGCATTGAAGTCGGGGAGGCCGACCTGGTCTGGGGACAAAGGAGTCCCATCACTGCCCTGCTGACAAGGTGCCAGACCATCTGTCTCAGCCTGCCGCAGGCACCTCAACCCAGCACCCCAGGTGCCCCGCAGCACCCACCAGACTTTGGGAGCGGGTACGGCGTGCTGTAATGGTCTTCAAAGAAGTTGAGGATGCGACTGGTGACGTTGAGTGCATAGTTGCCCTGGCCCTCGTTAATGGCTTTGGGGCGGCCCCAGATGCTAATCTGGAGAAGAGAGATGCAAGGCTCAGCAGCAGCCCAGGCTCAGCCCAGGTACGAAGAGGGTGCCCCACATCCCAGCCTACCAGTATGTTCCCCGATGTGCCCTTCACATAGCTGAACTGGCTGACAATGAAGGCCAGCAGGTACGTGGACATCCTGGGGGTGGTTTCAAACTCTGTGACATTCCAGCTCTGCTCACCCATCGTCTCCTGCCGGCTGCCTGCAGGGAGCAGAGGGTCACCCTGCAGCCCTGCCGGGCCCCCAGCCCCCCACCGGGATCCCACCACCCCACTCACTCTTGACGGGCATGTTGGAAAGGGCTGTGTAGTCGGAGGGGTGGATCAGTGTCACCGTGAAGTTGGCTTTCATGGCTGGCTCATCGAAGCAGGGGAAGGCTTTGCGTGCGTCAGCCGCCTGCATCTGCGTGGTGGCCACCACGTGCCTGCAAGCCAACCCTGTCAGTCCCAGGGGTCCCTGCAGAAGCTACACCCCCCAGTTCCCCTGCTCGGGCAGCATGGGGATGAGAGGAGCCCCAAAGCCAGCCTGTGCCCTCCCACCCTGTGCCCACCCTGTGCCCCCCATTCCCCTTCCCGCTGCCACCCCGGGCCAGTCCTGTGCCCTTCACACTGTTCCCTGCCCTCCACCTACTTGGTTCCTGACTCGTCGGTGTACTCGCTGCGGTAGAAGCCAGCCAGGTCGTCGGCCAGCTCCCCGGTGAAGCTGCTGGACAGCCGGTACCTCTGGCCCTGCTGCAGGGGAGCGGTGAGCTCCACCACCAGGTACTGGGTGAGGGTCTCCAACCAGGTGCGGGAGATGGAGGGGGCTCTGCCGCCGCCCTCTGCCTGCAGCGTGGCATGGAAGGAGCCCTGCATGGTGTAGTTCAGCTTGTTGCTGTGGATGAGGATGAGGTTGGTGGCTTCCACACAGACAAAGACCACACTGCTGTTGCCCTTGAAGATGTACATGTTGTTGGCATCGGGCGTCAGGAAGGGCTGCAGGGACACCTCGTAGATCTCTGGCTTCAGTGTGGCTGGCAGCCTCCACCGGTTCCAGGGGTTGTTGGGGGCGGCGGTGGTGGTGATAGTAGTGCCAGGGCCGGCCGTGCTGTCGGCGTCTGGGTGCGACGTCCCCTTGTTCTTCTCCTGGGCATAGACCACCGAGAGCGCGATGATGGTGGCCACGGCCCCCAGGCCCAGCACGATGGCCACGATGCCCACGCTCTTGCTGATGAAGAAGCCGGCCGCCATGGCGGGCAGCGGGAGCAGAGCTGGTGGAGGCAACCCTGGCACAGGCGCGGCTTTTAGCCTCTTGCTCCCACGAGGTTTATTAGTCCAAGTTAATGGGTGAAGGATTAAATGGCCATGGGGCTCAGGGCGGCGGCAGCCCCTGGTATGATCTTTCCGCCTGCCCACCCCCCAGCCTGGCAGGAGCACCAACACCCAGTGCTGCCACAAGCAGGGGCAGAGCCGGCGGCAGGGGGGTCACACCATCGGGGAGCAGGTGTGAGCTGCGGGCCAGCACCCCCGGGGTCCCTCCCTAGCACTGGCCTGGCCCTGCAAAAGGAGCACAGAGCGGGTGGTCACAGCCCGTGGCCACATCCCCACCGTGATGCAGGGCACAGTGGGTGTCACTATCAGTCGAGCCCAGACGCGGCCTCAGTGTCACCCGTTTGCTCTCGAGTGACAGGGCGCAAACTGCTGCTGGGGAGTCCCCGGCGACCCCCTGACAGCAAGGGGCACAGCTGACAGGCTGCCCCCCCACCAGAGAAAGTGGGGGACATGGGCTTCAGCGCAGAGGTCTGGCAGTGCACAGGGAGCCTGGGAGGAGCCCACCCTGCCCACAGCCCTCTCAAAGTCCAGGGTCATGAAACTGGCGGCACCGGGGTCAAACTCCGTCCTGGTGAGCCCAGCCCCAGTGGGCACGTGCAAGGTCCCCACTCAGGGCAGGGTGGGGAGGTGACACATCCCGTCACAAAATGGGAATAGGAACTCCTGTTCCCAAGATCCAGGCAATAGGGAGACATGGGCAGGTGCTGCCAGGAGCCACAGCTGAGGCAAAGGGCAAACTGGGACAGGGCAAGAGGTGTCCTCAGGGAGCCCTGCCCTGTTCCTGACAGCACCCAGCTGCACCCACAGGGATCACTGTGCCTGGCACAAATCACTCTAGATGCTGCAGCATCCCTGGCATCCCCTGGTTGGCACAGCCAGGCCATGCCCTGGCCCAGTGGCCACCGCTGGCTTGCTCAGCCCGATCCCTGCCCTGGCTTTGGTCAAAGGCTACGGATTTGGGGACAGGCCCCCTGGAGCAGAGGCTACAGCTGGCTGGGAGGGTGCCGGGCACCCTGCACACCCTCCATCCTGCACAGTTGAGCACACTGGCCCTCCCCACAGCCCCTCAGGCACAGCACTCAGGCACCCACCCCCGCTCGCCCCAACGCTGATCCCTATTAACTCCAGCCAGACCCCTCCTCAGGCTTCTGCACTGCCCTGTGACGCCCACACCCACTCCCCCAGAACCTGCAGGATCCTGCCCCCGCAGAAGCCCCCTCCATGGAGTCCACAGCAGCGCACGCACGTGTCCCACGTCCCATACGCAGCACAGACGTTGGGCATCACCCACATGGGCACGTGGGTCCCTTGAGGCTCTGGGCCCACATGCCCCAAAGCCTGACACCCCCCAGAGCCCCCACACCCTCATGCACCCCCGCAGACCCCCCAACCCTCCCCACTGAATACAGGCTCCATAACCTCCGTGCACGTGAACCCCACTACTCACCCCACACCCCACAGCCC
>VXAY01002246.1:580621-610980 GCA_013399855.1 Oxyruncus cristatus
CTGCCCGCTCCGGGACCACCGGGACCACCGGGACGCGCCGCCAGGGGGCGCACCAGCCCCGCCGCCACCGCCGCGGCGCCAGGGGGCGAGGCTTCGCGTTAAGCCACGCCCTCGCTTAAAGGGCCAGCAGCCCTGCTCGGAAGGGGCGTGCGCGGGGCACCGGCGGGGCCAGAGCTCACCGGCCCCTGCCCGGTCCCGCTCGGGTCCGGCGCGGGCACACACCGGACAGAGCCCGCAGTAACGCCCCCTATGCTGGGGCGTGTGAGAAAAGGGCGGGACAATCTCTCACGGCACCGGGGGCTGCTCACGGGCCCTGACCCGCGGGGGCACAGACACAGCTCCGCGGAACCGGCACGGGGAGGGAGAGAGCCAGGGACAGCGCGGGCAGGGAGAGACAGGTCAGTGCGCGCCCCGCTGGGCGCGGGGGAACCGGGAGCGGGACCGGGAAGGGCCGTGGAGGGAGCGGGGCAGCGCACCGCGCGTTCTGATTAGCTGGGGCCGCTGCAGCCGCCAATCTCCACGGTCTGATTGGCTGAGGCAGCTCGATTCGCAATCTGATTGTCCGAGGTGTCTGGAGCCTCCTGAATCCGCTCTCTGATTGGCTAGAGTGGCTGGAGCCTCCTGAATCCGCTCTCTGATTGGCTGGGGAGGACTAGCAGCTGCTCCCTGACAGCCGGCGGGGCTGGGGCCGGTCCGGCCGAGCCCGAGCCCTGAGCTCTGAGTCTCGGTGCCTGAGCCCCGAGCGCCGAGCGCCGATCGCTGAGCCCCGACTGGGGTTCCTCTCCTCCCGCTCCCCGCCTGGCTCTGCCCGCGCCCCGCCCTGTGTCCTGCCCTGTGCCCTGCTCCATGCCCCGCTTTCTATCCTGCTCCATGTCCCGCTCCGTGCCCCGCCGGGTGGCCGGTCCGGGTGCACCCCCAGCCAGGGCCCCCGCGGGAATTCAGAGGAGTGAATGTCCCTGTGCCGCGTCTCTTCCCATCCGTATTTGCAAATATTTACGCAGGCAGAGCCGCTCTCGGGCCGCGCGGGGCGAGGCCGGGCTGGGAACTTGGGCAGGGAAGTGGCGGTTTGGGGACCGGTGACGCCGCCGGGTCCGGGCTCCGAAAGGCCCCGGCAGGAGTGCTGGGCAGCCCCCCGATAGGCGCGGGGGATGTGAGCACTGGCAGCGGGGCCGGAGCGGGGAGCTCGGTTTTCACCGAGAATACAAAAAAATCAGAAAAGCAGAAGTGCGCCCAGACAAAGGGCTGCGTGTGGAGACAAACTCTGCTGCGATTAGTCTGGCCGGCGCCACCTGCTTCCATGGAGATGAGAATCTCCCTACGCACCAGTCGAATCCCGGCTGCCTCCGCGTGCTCCTTCCTCCATGGGGAGGAGACCCTCCTCTTCCTTCTCCTCCTTGCAATGGGAGCCGGAGCCTACAGCCCGGAGACCCTTGGCCGTTGCCACCCACTCTCCTTCCCACGCCACATCCCATCCCCATCCCTCCCTTTGGGGACCTGTGTGGCCTCCTGCTACCACATCCCCACGGCCACGGAGGTCAACATCTCCCTCCACCTTCTTGGGGGAGCCAACAGCACAAGCAGTTCTTGGACCACCAGCTTCCCTTCCTGCAACACATCCCGTCCCCTTCCCTCCCTTTGGGGACTGGTCACCTCCTGTCACCCCACCCCTGCAGATCCCGGCCTCTCCCTCCACCTCCTTGTGGGGGTGAACAGCACCCCCCCAAAACCCTCCAATTCCTGTAACATCCCCAGTTCCATTCATCCCGTTTTGCGGGGGGAGGGAGGTCCTTACCATCAACCCCTACAAGCTTTTTGGGGTGTACATGATCTTTCGCACCATCACAGCAGAGGAGAGCAATGTCCAGCCAGGATGTGGGTCCCTTGGGAAGGGTGTTCCCTGCTCCCGCTATCACTCTATGGGGTGAAAACGTCCCAAAAAGAAAAGAAGGGGGAAGTAGAAAATGACCATTGGGGTGCTGGAGAGGTTAGGGTTAGGGCATGGGGGTCCCCATCGACCACCCCCACCCCCATTTCCCCCCGCTTTGTCCCCCCAAACCGGTACCGAGGGCGGCCCCGGCTCCGGTGGAGGATGCTGCTGCACGGGGGGGCGTTCGCGGTGGTCGGGCAAGTTGGGGAGGGGGAGGAAGATGAAGGGCGGGCGAGTTAGGAGGAGCTGCTTTGCATCCCTTCACGTCAGCCCTGCCTCATTCCCTCCTTCTTCCTTCCTGCGCACCCAGCGCCGGGCCCGGAGCCGCCGCCGCCGCCCCGTGGAGCCGCCGGTGAGTCTTCAGCGGACCACCCCGTGCCCCTTAAACTCCCCGAACGAGGGGGACAACAGCGGGGGGGACAACAGCGGGGACACCGGGATGTGGACGCCTTCTTCCCCAGCGCGACAGAGACGGGAGCGATGGCGGCGGGAGGTACCGGGAGGAGCGGGGAGGACGAGGGGGTTCCTCGCTCCGCGCGTGGGGCCGTCCCTCCACATGAAACCCCCGCGAGAACTTTCCCCGTGGCCGCTCGCAAACTTTCTCCTCCGGGAAAGTTGCGGGGAGGGCGCGGAGGGGGTTCTGACCTGTTGCGGGAGGGGGTAAGCAGCGCGGGGGGGACCTCGCGGCGGAATCGCGCGTGGGACAGATGCTCGGGAGGTCGGGGTCGGGCAGCACCCTGGGGTTTGGGGGGTCAGGGCGGCAGCCGGGCGGTCCCCGCGGGCCGCGCCCGAAGTTTGGGGACAGTTCCACGGTGTTTGGGACCAGCCAGCCGTGGGGTGCCCGGGCAGGGCCTCCCGTGTTCACAGCGGCAAAGTGCTCCGGGGGGGTCAAGTGCAGTGGAGAGGGGAGGTGTGACTCCATGGGCCAGTCCCATGCCAGGCAGGTCCCGCTTCGCCTCCTGCCCCGGAGCGCCCCAATATTTCCCAGTGTGGGACCCCCCGATGCTCCGTGGGAGCTGCAATGGGGGCTGGGGGCTTTGTGTGCTGCGCCCTGGCGAGAGACCGCAGGGATCTGCCTGCGAGCCCTCTGGAGCTCTGGTCGTCAAATGGGTGTGGCAGATAAATTAGTTATAATTAATTAATCAAACATTAGAAGTTTCCTTGTGACCCACCATGTGGGCAGAGGAGGGGGGTGATGGGAGGGGATGGGGGCAGTCCACAGCCTGACCCGCATCGGGACTGGGAGCCTGATCCCCCTCCCCCAGCTACAGAGCCTCCCTGGGTCCAGAGCCTGAAGCCTCCCCCCCGGTCCAAAGCCAGCAGCTCCGTCAGACTCAAACATCCCACACTGCCCAGACCATGCTCGCACACCCCACACTGTGCTCCTGCGCCCCACACCATGATTCTGCACCCCACACCACGCCTCCGCTCCCCACACCATGTTCCCAGCCTCACCTCGGCAGCTCCTGTATCCCAGGTTTGAACTGGCCCTGCCAAGCCGTGGATCCGAGCGGCTCCCGCATGGTGCAGCTGGATCATGTGGGTGATCAGGGCCAGCCGCAGGATTGAACAAACACATCTTGGTTTGCAGGCAGAGCCCAAGCACAGTTTTCCCCGGGGACCACCAAGAGTCACAGGGGGGAACTGGCCTCAGCACTCCCTCTGGAGCCCTGGGGGATGCCCGACCCCTGGCCAGCCATGAAGAACAGCAGCTGGGGCAGCACTGGCCGGGCTGTGACCATCTCCTGCTCCCACCCCAGGTGACAGTGTCCTCACTGCAGGAGCAGCTGTGGAACCAGTCACATCCCCCTTGGCTGGGCCCAGCTCCTCTTCTGCAAGCAGCCTTCCTTCCATCAGTGCCCTCTTCATGGGTCACCCTGTATCTCTCCAAGATGAGACATGGGAGCTGAAGCTCTGCTACATCCCGGGACACATTCCCACCCAAAACTGGGGGATGATTAGGAGGGTCGGACGTGGGGCTTTGCGGCAGCAGGACTGGAACATCTCCTGCAGTGCTGGGTCGCAGCTCATCATGTTGACGTTTTGCGTTTGGTTTAATCCCTGAGAAAGTGTTTATTTCAGATGGTTTTATTGGACTGTTTTAATTTATCAACTAGTTTGGGAATCACAGTGTGAAGAGGGAAGAGCACAGGCCCTGTCCTGCTCTGCTCCACATCTGAGAATGCTGAGGAATTGGCGAAGTGGAGGGTTTGTACTGCCAGGAACGTGCCAGAATCACATCCCGTGGGAGAGGGGCTGCCTGCACTCCTTTATTTTAGTTATTCCTTGTGGAGAAGTCAGGTCCAGCTCAGCCTCTACCAGAGCCCCGTCTCTGGGCACATCCCTGGGGTCTGCCAGGCCAGGGCCAGTGAGGGGATGACAGGGAGCCAAGTGCTGCCCCAACAGGCTGGGGGCTTCCTGCCAGATTTCTTGCCATTGCTGCCTCTGCCTTCTGCCACTCACTCCCAGCTTTAGTTTCCCAAGCCCCATCACATCCCTGACCCACAGAGCTCACCTGCCTGGGCACAGGTGACAGCATCTGCTCAGGGCACACGTGCCATGGAGGTGGCATGGTGGGGCGGAAAGAGCACTGCCCGTGGCTGGGATGGGGTGTGCTGGGAGGACTGGAAGAACACTGTGGGATGGCTGGGATGGGGTGTGCTGGGAGGACTGGAAGAACACTGTTGGATGGCTGGGATGGGGTGTGCTGGGAGGACTGGAAGAACACTGTTGGATGGCTGGGATGGGGTGTGCTGGGAGGACTGGAAGAACACTGTGGGATGGCTGGGATGGGGTGTGCTGGTAGTGCCGCAGTCCCATCCTTTGTGCTGCCCACAGCCAGGGCCCTCCAGATGAGTCACGGCCCCTGCTGAGCTCTTCTTGCAGGGCTTGACCTTGGGGACAGGGACTGTGATCGGTGACAAATGTTTTCCCTTTGTCCCTGTGTCCCACATTTCCCTTCTCATCACTGTGAACACCTTCCTTCTCTCACTCCCTCATCCTGGCAAGCAGCTGTAGGTCACAGTGGGGTGGGGCGGGAGAGGATACGGCACAGCCCCTGCCTAGCACAGCTTTCCCTAAATCCCAGTTTCTATCCAAAGCAAGTGAAATGTGAGATGTCAGTCTGGAAGGAGGTGCTCCTGCTGGGGTGAGCCATGGAGGAGGGTCTGTATTTCTTTATTTGGGGGGTCTATATTTCGACACCAGGGAGGGTGCCGCTCCACTCACCCAGCTTCAACGGAGGAACAGGGCTCTCCTCACTGAGAGAACAAGCAGTCATGAACGGTCTTTCAAAAACTTTAAATTAAGGGAGAGAAATATAGTTTTGACTTTTCCTGGCCTTCCATCACAGCTGTCCCTCTGTCATTTGAGTGACAGTCAAGTATTTCTATGGAAAATTAACAGCAACAACATATCAGCACCTGCATGAAACTTGTGGTGAAGCAGGTGGCTCCACAGTGTCCCTGTGCTGCCACCTCCTAGTTCGCAGAGTGTGTGGACAATGTTCCCTGCAAAATGTCACAGTTTTTAGTAAAGAATGCCCAGTGCCCGAGTGTGCTGTTGTGCAGGGCAAAGATAAACTTGAAGAAAGAATCTTCTCCAGATTGGATGCGGGGATAGCGCAGGGATACTGGGGGTGCTGGGGAAGCTGTGCAGAACAGGGAGCTGTGGCAGGACAGGGTACCTCTTGCAGCCCCGGAGCTTTAAGACCAGGTTGCCCATCCAACCTGGCCTTGATCACTTCCAGAAATGGGGCAGCCACAGCTTCTCTGGGCAACCTGTGCCAGTGTCTCTCGACCCACATGGGGAAGAATTCCTTCCCAATATCCATTCTAACCCTGCCCTCTGATAGGAGGAAGCCATTCCCCCTTGTCCTGTCCCTCCAGGCCCTTGTCCAAAGTCTCCTCCAGCTCTCCTGGAGTCCATTTAGGCACAGGAAGGGGCTCTAAGGTCTCCCTGGAGCCTTCTCTTCTCCAGACACCGACACAGCCTTGGGTTTGGCAGAGAGCAAACGCAGCCAGGCCGTTCTGGGCGGTATCTCACCATGTCCGTTCGGGAAGAGCAGGCTGCGAGGAGGAAGCAGCACTCATTGTTTTACTTCCACATCTCATCCATGGGGACCGGTGTTCCTGCCTGTGCACCATGCACCCCAACACACTGTGCTGGGCAGCGTGGGAGCTGCGGCCAGGGAATGGGAATTTCCTGGGGATTGCAGGTGGGAGCTGTGAACAGCACTGGGATGGGATGGTGAAGGGGCTGCTTTTGCTTTGCCTGGAGTCTTCGCTGTCCAGATGGCCCCATGGCAGGGCTGTGGTGCCTGCCTGGCCAGCAGAGCCATACGAGGCTGGAGCCCATGTCCTGCCTGTGCTGGTGGGTGGCTGGGTAAGGGAGAGGAAGGTGAGGAAGGACAGGCAGAGCCACCGGAGGAAGAGCATTCACCACTGCCTTTAAATTTATCTTTTCTGTTTCTCAGCAGCATCATCATCTTGTGCCCATTCTCTGTGGTGTCAGGCCATTCTCCCCTCTCTGCCTCTCTTCTGACATCCCGTCCCTCACCATGTTATCCCGTTTTAACCAGCTCTGTCCCTCCCCTGCTTTCGCTTTCATGTTTTTAACTCTGACATGCTTCCTGGCTGGTGTTCCCTTCCCTCACCTCTGCTCTGGTCTCACACCCACCATCTTGGGGCCCTCCCCACAACCCTGCACAGCAGCCCCTGGCTGAGGGGGTGTAAACTGGAGGTCGGGGGCATCTCAGTGCCTGTGGGCTTAGGACTGGGAATCCAGGAGCAAGCTGGAGAAGGGGTTGTGAGGTTTCCCTTGACGAGCCCTTTGTCCAACCCATGATGGGCTGCTCTCAGGGGAGAACTTCTCTCTCCCCTGGGAACCATGGAATTGTTTTGGTTGGGAAGGACCTTTGAAATCACAGAATCCCCAGGGTAACTTGGCCCTGTTCCTCCTGACCCTCCTGGAGATGCTGCACATGGCTGGGCAGATCAGGGACATCCTGGACCAGCCAGACAGGTCAGGGATGCCCCTGACTTACCCGGCTGGTGGCTGCTGTTGGGGAAGAGTTGTTGTTGCAATAAGGATGAATTTTCCTGGGAGCTGCTCCCCTTCCCAGACAATCCACAAGGATTGTGAGGCTTTCCCTCCTCACAGAGGATTTTCCACTCTCAAGTCCTGACCTCTCTGGCATCCACAATGGGGGCACTGTAAACTCCCAACTCAAACACCTTCCTGCTCCATGCCAATCCAATCTTTGTTCATTTATTGAGCTGGCTGAGAGTTGCCATTCCCAGGCACAGATTGACCTGCCCTCCTGGCTCTGCCCTTGGCTTCTCTCCAGAGCCATTGGTTTGTCGTCACCATGACCATTCTGTGCTCACAGTCACCAGCCCTGCAAGTGTTCAAAAGCTGTGTGGATGTGGCGCTTTGGGAACGTGGGTTAGTGGTGGCCTTGGCAGTGCTGGGGAACAGTTGGACTCAATGGTCTTAGAAGACTTTTCCAGCCTTAGTGATTCCATGATTCCAGCCCTGCCTCACATGTCCCCATGGTTTGGGGGGCACCAGCTCACTGGGGGCTAATGCTGCCATTTGGAGGAGCTCTGACCCAGGGCCAGGGTTGCCCTCTGGAGAAAAAACACTTTCTCAGAGGCAGAACTGTAGGCAGAGCTGGACAAGTCTCCATCAGAGTTTGCCGAGCCTCTGTGCTGAATCTCTCTTCATCCATTCCCATCCACACCTTGGCTGCTCCACATGCACCAGCGGGGCCCGGCTTGGCCATCACCTGCTGAGAGTGAGCCTTGATTTATGGGGGCTCCAGTGGTTTGGTTTTGTGATTATCAATAAGGGACACATAGAAAGAAATTATTTCAACAGCTGAATATTGTGTGTGTTTGTAGGACTTTCTGGCTGAGATAAGAAAGGGCACAAAGCACAGGGATTGTGCAGACTGGGATGAAAATGGGGATGGGGGTTGGTACAGACCTGAGGGCCAGGGCTGCTGCAGTCAAGGCAGAGACAGCCCAGCCTCTCTGAGACCTTGGGAAATATTAATTAGGATGAGTAAATAGTGAAAATATCCCCCACCCTCCGGCTCACAGCCAGGATTTGCCCACTACATCTCCCTGTATCATCTGATGAGCCCTATCTGGGCAGGTGATCCATCCCCCAGTGCCCCTAGCAGCCCCCAGCCCAGATTCACCCAACACCGGCTCCGTTTTCAGGAGTGGGACAGCAACAAGCTGCAGGGCCCTGGGCATCACTCCCTGGGTGCAGCTCCTGCCGTGCTGGGCTGTGTCCTTGCCAACAGTCCAGCTGATGTGACACACTCCGGACAGCCGTGCCAGACCCTGTCCTTTGAACTCCATTTCAAAAGATAAATATGTGTGTTTCTGTGTAAAATCCCTCTGCCCAGAGTTGGGAGCACTGTGGGAGCTCCCACGGTGTGATGACATACATGAACACATGTGCTGTAAGCGGGAATCACGTTTTACCCTGGCCCTGTGACCCGGCAGCAGTGTGCAGCCAGTGCAGCATCCCCAGGCTGGACACCTCTGCCTTCCCCTTGGGAAAAGCAGCAAGGTCCTCTGCTGCCATGGGTCTCAAAGACATTGGCCATGCAGGCAGGCTGGGGCCATGGGGACTGGGAGAGAACAGTTGGCTTTGGGCCATACAGGAATACTGTGTCTTCCACATCTGGCTCAGCACAGTCACTCCCTTGGGTCAGTCCTAAGCTGGGAATTCACTAACTGCCCCCAGTGAGAACCTTTGTTTGATGCCTCCTGCTCCATTCCGTCCAACCCAGCCTCCCAAACTCTCGTCCCTGACCTGCTCAGCTGTGCAGAAAAGGATCTGAAATGTTTCCCACCTTGGGGATCTGAAAGTAGAAGTGGCATTGGCAGCTGTGCAGCTGGTTAGTTCCTGAAATGGTGTGACATGTCCAAGAGCCTTGTTATCAGAAGACTGGGAGTGGGACATTCTGGGGGATCCAGTCCAGTGCCTGGTACAGGTGAAAGGGGGTCCAGTGCTCCCCACTTCCTGCCTGTACCTCTGCCTACCCACAGTGGAAAGCTCCGATTCCCACTCCTCCCTTCAGCTCTGGGCTGTAGGAAATGGCACTCTCTGTGTTTGGGACTCGGCTGTGTGGGCTGAGTTCCGCAGCAGGGTCCATGTGCTGTAGGTGATTCCCAAGCCATGGAGCTGGAGGTCGGTGTCTCCCATGCTGGCTCGGCTGTGCTTTGCCTTGCAGGGGCTCACTGGGACCTCTCCCTTTGCCAAGGCAAACTGCAGTTGCTGGTGTTGTGCTCAAAGACGTTCTGGGAGGTGAAACAGCCTCAAAATCTGGAGTTGAGAGAGCAGACACAGCATGAAGTGTCCCCTCTCCTGTCCCCAGCGCAGCCCCCACCCGGCTGATGGAGTCGACTCCACTGGGAGCGGCTGCAGGACTGGCAGATTCACATATGGAAGATTATCCAGTTGAGTATTAATTATCACACTCAAATTAGAACCCCTTGGCTATGATTAACTTATTACCCAGCCTGACAGTGGAGACAGCAGATGCGGTGCCAGTGGCAGAGCTCAGCAATGCCTGGCCACAGTTGGCCACAGCATCCCTGAGGGGAGCAGGCAGCCCCCAGCCCTGCAGAGCTTTGGGACTCCCTTGCCCCTGCCCAGGATAAGCTGTAGGAGAGCAGCGGGAGCTGAGCGTGCCCGTGCTGGGCTGTGCTGTGCTGAGATTCCTGCCCCTGTTGGCCCCCGCGGTCACAGTGTGAGGGGTAATGTCTGCACGGGTGCGAGGGCACAGGGGCTGCGTCCCGGTGCTCGGCACGTGGGAAGATTGAACCTGCAGAATCACATGCAGTCGGAGGTGTTCACCTTCCTCTCAGCCTTTAACTCTAGTTGGACATCCTTGGTGCCATGACTGGATCTAGGCCAGCCCTGTGTCCCTGTTACTCCATCCTCACAGCCCAGTGCAAGATGGAGCCCAGGGAGACAGTCAGGCCTAGGAGCTGCTGACCTCAAGCATGGACAGGCTCCACATATGGCAATATCAAAACTGGACTAAAATTGTTCCCAAGGATAAGGGCAGCAATGCTTTTGAAAATAAAACCCTTAAGTGAGACCCCTCCCTCTGTGGGGATCTTCTCTCAGTCCTCACACATGAGCAGCTGTTTCACATCCCACTGGGCAGCCTCTGTTCCCTTCGAGGTGACACTCATCTCCCATTTGTACCCTTTTGTGTTGGTTTTCCCCTTTTGCAGCCAGCTGGGTCACACACACACCAGGGTGCCTGAGCTCCTGTGTGTTGTCTCCTCGGGCCTCTGGCCATGTTTATGGCTCTGCCCCAAGGTCCCGGCAGTTTGTGATTAACCCCGGCTCCAAGGGGTGCTGAGTGCGAGCAGTGCCGAGCAGGAGCGATCCCACATGGGCTCAGGACATCACTCCCTGCACCTGTGGCTCCTACCCACAGCTGGGATGGTGCTGGGGCTTGCAGACCCCAGTAAAAGCCCTGTTGGTCCTCTCTGGGCAGGGGTGGGCACTGGGGGCTTTGGGGTTTGCAGGGCGAGGGGGCTGCACCCACCCTTCTTTGCCTGCTCCCGGCAGGGCTCAGCCCAGGCCCCAAGTTTTACATCTGCCACAACCATCCCTCATCTTTCCCTGCAAGGTTTGGGGGTTCACGTGAACCCACACTTTTTCCTACAGATTTGTTTGCTCTGGGTATTTGCTCCCTGGTTTTCCAGAGGGATGGTGAGGTGGTGAAGAGGGTCCTGCTCAGCACCGCTCAGTCCCGTTTCCTTTCTCTCGCCATCTGCATGTGTGAGTGCTGGGAGCAGGTTTGTCAGCGCCTCAGCGCCTTTCAGGGACTTCGCAAAGAGCAGATTTATTTTCTGCTATGCTGAGAATTAACTCCCTTTTCTTCCTCTTCCCTCTGCCCCCGCTGGAAAGAGAGAGAATGCAGGGAAGAAGAAAGGATTTCCATCTCGGCAGTGATTGGCACAGCCCTGAATGAGAGGTCATTCCAGCCGGCTCTTTCTTTTCAGGGTCCTTTTTTCCTGCTCCCTGTATTCAGGCTGGCAGCATTCTTTCTTTTCAAAGCTCCTCTGTCTGTCTCTCTCTTCCCCCTCCTTTATTTTTCACCCCTTTTCTTTACTTTTGCTGTCTTTTCATTCTGTTTTTCTCCACCCCCTTGGGGCTCCATTTTTTCTTTTCCTCTATTCAGTTCCTTTTTTCTTCTTGCATGTCTTTTCAATAGCTTGGCTATTTTCGGAGAGGAAAGGGACTGTGCCGGGGAGAAGCCGTTGCAGCAAGGAGGAACTTGAAAGTCTTTTCTTTCCCTGTTTATTTCACTTAAAAGCAAAAATTGTTTTCCAAGGCAGAGCAAGGGTTCTATGCGAAGCCTTTGAAGCCAGGCTGGGACAGCAGCAGGGCTGGGAGTCCTCCCTGCTCCTCGCCGTGCCACACACACTGCTGGTCCTGAACTGCTGACAAAGCCCCGAGCCCCCGAAGCGCCAGGGGGTCTAGGGCCGGTGCTGCCTTGGCTGGGCTGGGGGTGCTCATGCTGCCAGAGGGGGCCCAGACAAGAGCAGCCCCCCTCCCTCAGCTCACCCCACACCAGTTACCTGATTTAAAGGCTCTTCCTGCTGCTGGGGCTCCTGAATGGCAGCAATTTTAGGGATGACGTGACCGTAAGCTCCAAAGGCAGATCCTGGAGCTCTCTGCTGCAGCAAGTACCTGCACAGCACATGGATGGAGATGGAGAGACCATGTTTGTTCCAAAGAGGAACAAGGGGCTCACACAAGGAGGCCATGGGGAAACGTGGGATGTGCCAGGGCAGAACAGTGCCGGGTGCCCAGGGTGGACATTGCCCATGGACAGTCACTGCACTCGGGTCTGAGGGATTGGGGTTTGGTCCTCTCCACAGAGGAATGGCAGGAAGGGTCTCATCCGTATCCTTAAAGCCACGGTGATTCCAGTGGATCTAAGGAGACCCCTCAACTCAGCAGCATGAGGCTGGTCCCCACATCACTGCTCCAGGTGCTACCAGCAGCTTGGTTTGCTGTCACAGTTGTCCTGGCAGCCCAGCACTGTGTTCTGGGAAAGGCTGTGAGGGCAAAAGGGCTGGAAAATCAGGGCTGAAGCAGGATGGTTTTGGTCTGATAGAGAGGAGATGTTGTTGTGCCATGTGGCACAGCAACAGGAGCTCGTCAGGAAGGCAGCGGTGGGGGCGAGGAGAATCCTCCTCCCAAAATGCTCCCAGCCCAGGTGCTGCTCCAGGCATGAAACCTCAGTGGCTTTGGTGTGGTTTTGGTGCAGCTTTGGTACAGTTTTGATGCACTTTTGGCTGCCCTGGTGGCCATGGACCCGCTCTGCTGGGCTCCTGGCTGTGCCACAACACAGGGGTCCCCTGGAAGTGACCCTGAGCCACAGCCAGGCTCCTTGCTTCCTCCCGTCAGCCCCAGAGCCTGGAGCAGCCTGTCCTCCACCCATCTTTCCATCACCACTGTGGCTGAACAGATGCAGGCAGGACTCTGGTTTTCAGGAAACAAGTTTTTCCCATGAATTGTAGTCTCCTCTGGTTGTTTTGAAGTAACGTAGACATTGAGGCTGATCTGTGGCACAGGAGCCGCCAGCTTCTGTGCTGGCTGTGTTAGGATCACAGAGTCATGGAATCCCAGGTTTGGAGGGACCTCAAGGGTCACCTGGTCCAACTTCTTTTGGGAAAAGCCTGGTCTGAGCGAGGCGGGGCTGGAGGTTGGGGCTCAGCAGCCGGGTCCCGCAGTGGAGGCGGTGCAGCACATGCCTGGGGTGCTCCTCCATCTTAAAACTGCGGTTCTGGGGGGTGCAATGACCCCACAAAGCAGGGACCCCTTGCCTGCCCTCCAGGGCAGGATGTGGTGGAAGGGTGCAGGCGCTGGCAGGGTCTGGGTGCCTGATCCTGAATTTTGCTCCCTGCTGTCGGACAGGAGCTGGAGGAGGGGTGGCAGGGCACAGTCACTCTGTTGTCCTCAGCCAAGGGGCACTTTGGGGTGCAGGCGGAGGTCCCGTGCTGGGCAGGAGTGGGGCTGGGGCCCAGTGGTTAATTAAATAGATCATTTATTTAAAGTGAGATTCAAATAATTGTAAACCCAAGATAGAGGAGGCATCAGAGGAGATGAAAAGGGAAAGAGAGAGAGAAAGGAAGCAAAGGACAGAGGTTCGAAATGGAGAGGGAGATTAGGAGAGAGATGAAAGAGAGAGGAGAAAGATAAGAGGGAGAGAGGGGACAGATCTCGGCACGAGATGGGTGTTGCCAGGGAAACGGGAAGAATGAGGGAGCGATGGAGGGATGGAGGAGCAGAGGATACTGGGGGTGGGGAGCAAGGGATTGAGGAGCAGAGGGATGGAGGTTTGCAGGATGGAGGGGTGGAGGGATGAAAGAGCAGCGGAATAGAGGAATAGAGGGATGGAGGAGTGAGGAATGGAGGGTTGGAGGCTGGAAGGCTGGAGGAGCGAAGGCTGGAGGAAAAGAGGGGTGGAGACTGATGGGATGGAGGAGCAGAGAGATGGAGTCTCAGTCTCAGAAGGAGAAAAAATGGATTCCCAGCAGAATGGGAAGCAGGAGAGGGATGTCCCAGCCCAGCATGGGAGTCTTTGTGCTGGGAGGAGCATTTGGGATGGCAGCTCTGTCCCTCTACAGTGAGCAGCTACAGCACCTGCTGCTGCCCCCAGCCTGACCCTCTCACCCCAGTTCCCAAGGGTGGATCCCACATCCCTGGCTGGTGATGGGCAAACCAGGTGGCTCCATGGTCCACACACCTTTGTTCTGTAGCACCGGTAACCTCTGGTTGTTTGAAAGCCATTCCCTTTTGCCTCTCAGTCAGAGTTTTGACAATAAGCAGGTGGCTTCAAAGGGGTAAATATTTGCTTTTGACTGATGGACACGGTGGTCTGGGTGAGAATCCTCCAGTTCCATGGAATATGTTCAGAGGAAGCCCCCCATGGAGTGGCTGTGGAGGATTTGACATTCTCTGACAACGTGGGGCCACTCCTCCCCAAGCTTTTGTCTGTTCCACGGACCCCAGGTCCTCACTCTGCCTGACTTGGTTTTCCACCTGCTCTTACTAAAAACATCATGAACATCCCGCCGCGAATCCCAGGTTATGTCCTTTGTTTTGTGAAGCCAAAGCCACTAAAGACGACACTTCCTCCACCCAGAACCACTTCAGTGACACACGTGATGTCACGTCCATCGCTCAGTCAGAGGCTGAAGGGAGCGGCTGCTCTCTGATCCGCTGACAGTCAGTAGAGGTTTCTTTTTCCTAGAGAAGCTTTCCTTAAAACAAAACTTTTCCTTTTAAAATGTGGTTTGACAGTATCTGTCTGGACACACCAACTGAATTTAAACGTGTTTGGTTTCAGTGGCAGCAGTGCCTGGCCCTGCTCAGTTCCTGCCCATTTGGCTGAGCTTTGACTCATTTTTACAGCAGTTCCTCTGCACTGGGGGTCAGTTCTGGGGTGAGAAGTGCTGGTTTCATGTCTGCCATGGCAGCCAGAGCTGCTCTGCACATGCCACCGGCACAGAGCCAGGGCTGGACAGTGAAGCCGAGGTGAGCCCCAAATCCTCAGACTGGTGCAGGACAGACACACTGGGTTGGGTTTAGGAATAATTTTAGTGATTTTCAGGAAAACAACATTGTTCTGTTTGGAATTGTGGGGGGTTGAGCAGCTTTATGTGAAATCCAGAGGCAAGATGAAAGCCTGCTTTCCCCTTTATTAAATTTAAATGAAAGCTGCTTTTGAGAAAGGAAGGAAAATAAAATCAAAGGTTTTCTCACAAATATCAGATCAGCTATTTTCTGGCAAAAAGTGTTGAAAAGTTTTAGCACCCCCTCCCCCAGCAAGACTCCCCATGCCCAGGGTCCCTCCTCATCCCGAGTCCCAGTTTGGCTGGGGCTCAACCCCAGTGCCCCAGGAGCTTCACCTGGGGCTTGCGCTTCCTGCATCCCCCAGGAACCTCTCAGGACCCCCCAGGCACCAGTAGCAGGGGGTCTGCAGAGGGGTCCTGCAGAAGGTCTTGTATTGGGAATTCTGCAAAGGGTCCTGAAATGGGGGTCCCACACAGGGGACCTGAAACAGGAATCCTGCAAAGGATGTCCTGCAATGGGGTCCCCACAATGGGTCCTGCGAAGGATCCCGCATGGGGGACCTGAGACAGGGTTCCCACAAAGGATTCTGCAAAGAGGGTGCTGTAGTGAGGATTCCTGCAAAGGGGTCCTGCAATACGTGTCCCACAATGGGGGTCCTGCAAAGGGCACAGCCAGGAACAAGCCCTAAATGTCCTCCTTCCCACATGACCCTGGCAGCCTGTGAGCCCACGCAGGGAGCCAGGTGGGATAAGCTGCTGCTGGTACCAGCTGGGTACCAGCCAGGGCTCTGGCACCTGCTGCAGTGCCTGCACTTACCCTGATGGAGCCAAGATAAGAGGGAGCAGTGGCAGTAGGGAGGGCTCCTGCATCACTGGTGGGGGTCACTGCTTCTTGGGACTGCTGTGAGAGGTAAATTCCCTAAATCCTTTGTATTTTATATACCTGGGACTCCCTTCCCTGGCAGAATGGCTGGGTGAGGGGATGAGTGCTGCTGGTCTCTGGGCTGGTGGGGGAGGCAGCGAATGGAGCCAGGTAGAAAACAGGGATCTTTAGTCACTAAGGCCTCAGTGAAGGCTGTCAGGGGCAGCCAGGGCCATGGTTCCTCCTAGAGCTGCTCCCAGGGGGGCTGTAGCTGGGAACAGCTCCATGGGAGTGGGTGGTCCTTTAGCTCAGGGTACTCTGTTGGGGACCTGATGGGTCTCAGGTCCCAGTTTGGCTTGGACCTGTGGGTAAACCTGTGGGTGCACAGGTGAGGCTTCCGTGGATCAGATGTAATGTTTTTAGGCTGCTCAGTTAAGGATTTATCAGGGTCTCATCTCTGGAGTGGTAGCACTGGCAGAGGGGCCGGATGGGACAATGGCACAGGTGGTGGGGCAGGTGGGTGAAACCAAGGGAAGTAAAAGGGAAAGGGAAGGGAAAAGTGTCCAGGGACAGATGGCTTTTAGTCTGGTGGCTGGAGAATCTGTAATCTAGCAAGGAATATGCTGGGGGTGAGGAGCCTGTAGGGCAGACTCTCCTGCCAGAGGGACCTGGGTGAGAGGTGAATATCTGGGGGGTTGATGATGCAGCAAGAGAGGAAAATAAAAGTAAAATGACACAAGGAAGTGAAAGCCGTGAAAAAAGCCCTAACTGACTGGGAGGTGAGTGAGGAGCTGGTGGAGGCTTTGAGGGGGGCAGCCAAGGTCTGGGAGGGCAGGGACTATAGGATGTGCCAAGGCAGAACATGGCTCTTCCTGGATGTGTTGGGAAAGATGGGAGGAGAGGAGAGATTGCACTGAGACTAAACCTCAGAGTGGGAGGAGACGTGGTGAAAGAAACCAAAATTTCTCCACCCCAAAGGATCAGGGACAGCAGCCACTACTGCTGGTCCAGGGAGCATCTGTCCCATGGTGTCAGAGAGCGGAGAGCGGCGACCAGGAGAGGCGGATGAGGGGACTGAGAGCTCGGCATTCTCCACTGGTGGAGGGGACTCTGGCAAGTGTATCTGTGTGACCCCACATTTGAGAAAGGGATGGATGGGCAAGGGTCTGCATTGGGAAATGAGTTGTAGGGACCTGAGCCTGGACCAAAGGGCTGGACTTGAAAACTAAGAGTTATTAAGCCTGGAGGAGGGTTTGGTTCCCAGCGGTGGCACTGGGCAGGGACCCCAAGTTCAGTGGATGAAAGCCTACAGGTCCAGCCCCAGGAAGGGTCTGGAGGTCTGGGCTGGGGAGGAAGAGGAGTTGGAGAAGTTGCTCACGGGTCAGCACTGGGACAGGAGTCTGTGCAGTGTCCAGGAGCTCTGTGTGCTCCAGCCCCAGGCATTGTCCTGCTTCACTGGACTGACTGCTCCCGGTGGGAGCAGCCATGGCAGGACAGGATTGTGCTCTGTCACAGCAATGGACCCAGCACTTCTGTTTTAACAGCTCGAGCAAGGCTGGAAGTAGCTCCCTTGGAGCGCAGAGGTGCTGTCAGTGCTCTGCACTCCGGAGTGTTGAGGGTTTCCTGGGGGAGCTGAAGCATGTGACCCCACCTCACTTGCCCGTGTATTGGGAAACGGTGTTTCCAGCCAGCTCGGCATGAAGAGGGAAGTGAGAGCGGGAAGTGAAACAGCTGCCTCTGCCCTGTTCCCACTTCCCTGTGTGGTGTTTGTGCAGCTGCAGCCGCAGCTCTGGAGCACTGTGGCCTCAGACAGCAGAGCTTCTATCCCGTGTCCCAGGGCCCATGTGTCCAATGGAAACAAGTGCATGAGGTTTGTGCAGCATAAGGCTCTGGTTTTCCCACTGAGGAGCAGAGCTCATCCCCTTTCCCCAGTGCCCGGCATAGGAATCCATATTTACTTTCCCCTAAAAGCCCCTGGCTTGGGGTGGTAAGACCCCCTGGTTCTGGTCTGTGGGACATGTGAGTGTGTCAGTCTTGCAGCTCCCTCATCTCGTGGTGCTTGTTTTGGGGGACAAAGACCTGGAACTGTGTCGGGAGCCCAGTGTCCCTCTGCCGTGCCAGGGACATGAGGAGAGCAGCTGAGTCCCCTCTCCCATGTCCGTTCTCCCCTGCCTGCGATGGGCAGCGCAGGGCCACGCATGGAGCCTCATGGGACAGGGAGTCCCGTCTGGCGGGGTGGGGCCCCGGGACTGTCTTGTGCATGCTGGCTCTCCCTGGCTGCTCCCTCTTCTTCCTCCCCCCCCTCCCTTCTTCCTGCCACCGCCCTCCCCGGCTCCTTGCTCGGTTTCGCTGCCTCCGCACTCATCCTCCCCCCGCTCCTCTTCCTCTCCATCTCCTCCCTGCAGCCCGAAGCTGCCCCTCCGGTCCATTCCTGCCCCCCCGCCCCTGCCCCCTGCCCACTGCCTCTCCAGGGTGCCTGGGCAGACAGGGTGCTTGGCTGAGACCTTCAGCCCACCTCCCCCCAGTATCCCCCTGGCAGGTCAAGCCTGGGCGGGGTCCTCTCACAGGGTGTGTCTGACCCTGATCCAAGAGTCACCAGCACTGTGCCCAGTGCCAGTGCCATGGTGGCCCAGAAGACAAGAGGGGACTGAGGAGGGACCCTATACCCTGGGTGTCCATGGGCAGCAGACCCCCGCCGTTGGTGTTGCTCCCTTTCTCTGTCTCTTCCTGTTCTCTCACTGGTTTTTCCCCTTCCCCACCATCATCCCATCCCCTTCCTCGTCCCATCCTATGCGCTGTGGCTGTGTTCAGGTGAGCACCTCACAGAGCCATGAAGGGATTGGCAGGAGCAGGCAGCTGCCTGCAGTGGAGAGGCCGATGTCCCTGGCCACACTCATGTCCCTGCAGGTGACCTGGCTGTGGTTATGATATCCGGGCACAGCATCCCCACTCCACGGCTGTTCATCCCAGGATTCCCTCACACTGGGCAGGTCCTCCTGGGACTGTGACAGGATCTGGCTCAGAGTTCTATCCCTGTTTTACCTCCCGCGCAGGATTTCTCTTTGTTGTAGCTGCAGAAATAATTGTATTTAGGAGAACAATCTTCAGTGGGAGGAAGCGGCGGCTCTCCAGGCACATCCCTGCCTGTCCTTGCTGGCTGCTGAGGGGAGTCAAGGGACCCTGTGGGCCCTGTGCTGCCCCCCATGCTGTGATGGTGTTGGGATCCCTGGGGTGAGTGTGCCAGGCACCAGTTCTGAGCCCAGCGAGCCTCTTGACGGCTGCTGGGCAGGCTGACCATGTCCTGGTGGTCCCAGTGGGTCTGGGCTCCATCCCTCATGCTTACTCTGCTGCTGCTGCTCCTGCTCGCTTCTGCCAGAGCACAGAGCCACACTCGGCTGTGACTGGTCCCCACACTGTGCGGGCACCTGTCCCTGGGAGTCGCTGTCAGAAGCTTGAGGGCATGCAAGGAGCCAGACCCCAGCCTCGGTGACTGATAGGCTGGCCAGAGGGGACCCGCACTGGCATCACCCACTTTGGTCTGGGGTTCACTGGGGATGGTGCTATGGAAAGCAGCGATGGCTGGAATGAGCCCCTCACAGCACGGTGTCTGTGGCGTGGGGTGCTGGGGCTCATGGTCATGTCTCTCCCTCCCCAGCCATGACGGTGTAGGCCAGTGGCGAGAGATGGATCGGTTCAGCGAGTGCGGGACGCAGACGGATGCGGTGGTGGTGCTGTCCCTGGCACAGGCGGCAGTCCTGGGCCTGGTGTCCGATAATGAACTGCTTGGGGCCACCGTCACCCCCGCCGGCTTCTTCCCGGGGCTGGCCGAGGAGCTGCCGGACAACACCGTGGCAGAGCCTGGGGAGCCCGAGGGCGAGGAGCAGGCGCCCGGGGATGGGCAGGATGAGGACACCCTGGAAGCAGAGTTCTCCCTGGAGAAGCACGCCCGGAGGAGGAAGCGGCCGCCTGTGAGGCTGGTGCCCAAGGTCAAGAGTGAGAAGGCAGAGGTGGAGGCAGAAACGTCATATGACATGTCCGTCCCTGGGGACGAGGAAGGCGAGGGGCAGCATGGCCACCCGCCCCAGCCCCCAGAGCCTGGCCAGGAGCCAGCAGTGCAGAGCGGTGCCATGAAGATGATTGACCTGGGCACCTTCAGCAGGAAGCCCCGGCGCCTGCGGCACCTGCGCCGGCACCGGGAGCTGGAGGGCACCGAGCCCCGCCGCGGGGGCAGTGACCCAGACAGCGGCCCTGCGGGGGCCCTGCAGACCACAGGGACATTCGAGGCGGGCGCCCCATCCCCTGGTGAGGTGGAGGCCCCCACGCCAGGGGACCCCGAGCAGGTGAAGAGTGAGCAGGGCTGTGGCTGGCAGGAGCCAGGGGAACTGGAGGCAGAGGTGGCCGGTGGCACCAGTGAGCGCAGCAGGAAGGCGCAGCTGGACCGGCTGGACATCAACGTGCAGATCGACGACTCCTACCTGGTGGAGGCTGGGGACCGCCAGAAGCGCTGGCAGTGCCGCATGTGCGAGAAGTCCTACACCTCCAAGTACAACCTGGTGACCCACATCCTGGGCCACAATGGCATCAAGCCCCACTCCTGCCCACACTGCAACAAGCTGTTCAAGCAGCCCAGCCACCTGCAGACCCACCTGCTGACCCACCAGGGCACGCGGCCCCACAAGTGCGGGGTGTGCAGCAAAGCTTTCACCCAGACCAGCCACCTGAAGCGGCACATGCTGCTGCATACCGACATCAAGCCCTACAGCTGCCGCTTCTGTGGCCGTGGCTTTGCCTACCCCAGCGAGCTGAAGGCGCACGAGGTGAAGCACGAGAGCGGGCGCTGCCACGTGTGCGTGGAATGCGGGCTGGACTTCTCCACACTCACCCAGCTGAAGCGGCACCTGGCCACACATCAGGGCCCCACGCTCTACCAGTGCCTGGAGTGCAGCAAATCCTTCCACTACCGCAGCCAGCTGCAGAACCACATGCTGAAGCACCAGAACGTCCGGCCCTTTGTCTGCACAGAGTGTGGGATGGAGTTTAGCCAGATCCACCACCTCAAGCAGCACTCGCTCACGCACAAGGTAGGGCCTGGGGATCCCCAGGGGCACTGCCCTTGCTGTGCTCTAGATGCAGGTGTTGGGGGAGAGGGGTGTCCCAATGTCCTGCAGTCCTGACCAGGCCTGGGAGGAGATGGGTGGTGAGTGGGCAGTGGTGCCGGTGGCTGCTGTTGCTGGGGTCCTTGGGACCCAGCCTCTGTCCTTCTGGGTATTCCCATCCTTGGGGAGGGAGTTTCAGACCTACTGCAGGGTGACCGGGGGGGCCCTGGCCAGGAGTTGCCACAGGCCCTCTGGGTGGGCTGTAAGTGGGAATTTGCCCTTTTCCAGGGGATCTTTCATGGGGCTGAGCCACAGACCAGAGCTGGGACAGAGCCTGTCCAATCCCCACCCACAGCCCCTGCATGCTGCTGGGCTCAGGCTGGGCCATGCTCTCAGCACAAGGAGCCCATCCCTCACTCACAGTGTGTCCCTGCTCCAGTCCCGGCACTGCCCATGTGCCCCCGATGCCTGGGGGTCTTTTCGAGCCCCTGTCCACAGCTCTCCCACCCCTGGCAGGGTGTGAAGGAGTTCAAGTGCGAGGTGTGCGGGCGGGAGTTCACGCTCCAGGCCAACATGAAGCGGCACATGCTGATCCACACCAGCGTCCGCCCCTACCAGTGCCACATCTGCTTCAAGACCTTTGTGCAGAAGCAGACACTCAAGACCCACATGATTGTGCACTCGCCTGTGAAGCCATTCAAGTGCAAGGTACCGGCGGGACTGGGGGGCTGGCAGAGCCAGGGAGGGGGAGAATGGTCCTTTTGTGCAATGCCCCTGGGAATCTGGCCAGGCTGAGCTGTCGGGCACTGGAAGCAGATTTGTGATGCCTCCCCGGCTTGCTTCGGCATGGAATATCTGCTCCAACCTGTGGTGGGAGCAGTGCTGCTCATGGAAGGACAACCACTGTCTCTCTCTGACCAGTGTTGGATGCTCTGGAGCTCCCAGCGCCAGCACCATATGCCCAAGCCCCCCACACAGAGGGGGTGGAGGGCATGTGGCAGGAGCCACAAGGGACCCCAGAGGGGCAGCAGCCCCATTACTCTTGGTGGGAGCCATGGGGAAGCTTTGGGGCAAGGTCTGCTCTGGGGGAGCCCTTGGCAGCTCTGGGGGTGCCCCTTGTGCTGGGGAGCCCTGGCTGACCATGGGCATGCTGCTGGCAGGTCTGTGGGAAGTCCTTCAATCGCATGTACAACCTGCTGGGGCACATGCACCTGCACGCCGGCAGCAAGCCCTTCAAGTGTCCCTACTGCTCCAGCAAGTTCAACCTGAAGGGCAACCTCAGCCGGCACATGAAGGTCAAGCATGGGGTGATGGACATCAGCCTGGACAGCCAAGGTGGGTCCCCAGACTGGGCACTGTGGCTGCCCCCAGCAGTGCCAATGGCTCTGGGAGCTGGGCTGTGTCGTGGCAGCTGTGGCAAGTTCATGTCTCCTCACCCAAGGGCTGCCCCCACGAGTGGCCTGGATTGAGCGGGGCTAGGGCTCCCAGGGAGCTTTGGGCTCCAAACCCAGGGAGGGGGGAGCTGCTGGCCCAGCCCTCCCCACAGGTCTGTCACCGCGTGTCCCTGTGCTGACTCCTAGATGCCATGATGGAGCTGGCCGGGCCTGACCACGCTGAGCTGGATGGGCAGCAGGAGATGGACGACTTTGAGGAGGAGAACTCTTACGGCTACGGGGCAGTGGGCAACCCCCCGGATGAGCATGCACTGGCCGAGCACGCCATGAAGGAGATGGCATACTACAACATGTTGTAGCCGGGGCTGGCGGGGCTGTGGGGGCTTGGCAGGGTGAGAGGGGCTGCGGCATCCAGCCAGACCCCCTAGAACTGGAGATGGAGCTCCTGCTGGGGTTGGAGAACACAGGGATATCTGGAAGCCTTTGCCAGACCCGCCGTGGCTCTGCTGCTGCACCCCTGCCTGCGCCCTGTGCCCGGTGACTTGAAGCTGCAGGCAGGGGAGGCATGACACAGAAAATCACTGAATGGGTAAGGGTGGAAGGGGCCACAGTGGGGCAAGATGATGAGCATCACTAACTATTCTACCTCCTGGGTCCCCCCCTTGGGTGTGCTGGAGCTCCCCCTGAGCTCCCCAGGGGGCAGAAGTCCCTGTCCGTGAGAGGAGGTGGGTCTGCCCTCCTGCTCGCCCTGGGGCTCCCTGTGCCAGGCTCTGGGGAACAGAACAGAGTATTTTCATAGAAGCTCAGGGCGCAGTCGGTGCCCACAGCTCGGGGTCCAAAGCTGCAGCCAGCGGCATAGCCAGGGGAGGCAAACCCAGCCCAGCCCCAGCAAATGATGGTATTTTGAAAGTAATTTATTTTTTTCAGATGTGCCACGTGGTTGGATTTATCTTTTCACTGAGTTCAGTTCCCTTCAACCAATGTGCTTTGTAAACTCGTGTAAGCTGTGTGGTCTGTGCGGGGAGCCGGGGGTCTGCGGGAGCCTGAGAACAAACTGGCACCCCTCCTTTCCCCTCAGCTGCCCTAGAGTTCAAGAAAAGGTTCTCACTTGGGCAGAGGTGGGGGTTTGCCTCGTCCATGCCCAGGGATTAGGGAAGAAGCAGCTGGGGCAGTGCTGGGTCCAGGACCGCTATCTGGGCTCCTCACCCTCCCTACTGTGGGATTGGGGTTGGCAGCACCCACATCATTGCCCCCAAGTGTGCCCAGAGCTGGAGAGGGCCCCGGTAGGCATCAGGACCTGGGGTCCAGCCAGAGCACAGAGTTTGGGACCCCTGTGCTGACCCCCCCACCCACTTTGGGCCCTTGGCTGTGCTCCCTGGGGCTGGGCACCATCTGCCCCATCTCCAGAAGCCCTGGGCTGGCTCTGGGGGTGGCACCACTCAGCCTCCCCACAAGGCAGTGTGCCTATCACCCTTGCCACCCGCCTTCTCCCCCACAACATCATCCATCATCCAGGGGGCAGGATGGAGATGGCCACAGCCTTGGCCAGCCCAGACCTCTCTCAGCATGGCAGGGCTGTGCCCCTAGCCAGTGTGGAGCCCCACACGCTACCTCAGGCCAGTGCCAAAATGCTGGGGCGCACAGCCTTCCAGGCTAGCGAGGCTGAGCTGAGGGGTCTGGTACTCCCTGTGCCCCCCTTGCCCACACCACAGATCTGTGCCACTATGATGTGCCATGGCTGGGGAGGTGTTTAATGGCACCACAGAGTTATGGAATACATGAATCAGTGCAGGCCAGACCCCCCAGCCCTACAACTCCTGCTACAAAGGCTTTAAAAACACTCATAAGAAAACTGCTTATAAAAATGATTAATCTGTTCCTGAGGCGTGTCAGGGAGCTGGGGATAGCACTGGGCCCCTCCCTGCCCCATCCATCCTGGGAACAGCAGGGACCCCTGCCCCCTACTTCTTGCCCAGGGCCTTGTCCAGGTTGTTCTTGATGGCGTCGAGGAAGTCTGTTGTGTTCACGAAGTGCTCATTCAGCTTCACACTGTGGGGACAGAGAGGGGTGGGGGAGCAGTCCCTGCCCGCCTCCCCTCACAGGCAGCACAGCCCTGAGTGTGAGATGCGACCCTTGCCCAACCCTGCCAGCTGCGAATAGACACCCCAAGGCCCTAGGGACTTGCCAGAGACCAGCAGCTGCCTGTGGCCACTGCGCGGGGCCAGCCTGCCCTCGTGGTCACCCGTGCAGCCACGCTGCCCTGCTGCAGACGGCTGCCTCCCCCCTGCTCCACCCCAAGAGTCACCCATACTTGGCAAGGCCGTGGATGCAGCCGGCGAGGTCCTTCGTCATCGTTCCGCTCTCCACAGTGTCCACACAGACCTTCTCCAGCGTCTGTGCAAACCTGGGGGTGGCAGCACTGCAGCTCCAGCACGGCCAGCACCAGACCCCACCACAGCTGTGCCTGGGGCAGCTGCTGGCAGGGACCCTCACCCCAGGGACCCCCACCCCAGCCTGCTCACTTGATGAGGTCAGGGTTACTGTCCAGCTTGCCCCGGTGCTCCAGGCCACGCGTCCAGGCAAAGATGCTGGCAATGGGGTTGGTGCTGGTGGGTCGTCCCTGCGTGGAGAGAGCGGTCAGCTGTCTGGTGTGGGCACCACACTGTGGGCAACCTGGCACAGGCAGGTCCTGCTGGCAGAGCACACCCACCTTCTGGTGCTCCCGGTAGTGGCGGGTGACAGTGCCGTGGGCGGCCTCAGCCTCGATGGTCTTCCCATCCGGACACACCAGGACTGAGGTCATCAACCCCAGGGAGCCAAACCCTGCAGCAGGACAGGGGTCAGGGCAGCTCTGTGAGGGTGACCACGCACAGCCCGCCCCACCTGCCCTCTCCCACTGCCTCACCTTGGGCCAGGATGTCTGACTGGACATCCCCGTCGTAGTTCTTGCAGGCCCATATGAAGCCACCAGAGGATTTCAGCATCTGGGCGACCATGTCGTCAATGAGCCGGTGCTCGTACCAGATCTTCAGCTTGTCAAACTCCGTCTTGTAGTGCCTGGGAGCCCAGGCCGGGGGTCAGCCGTGTCCACCCGAGGCGAGTCCTGCTGCCAGCCCCTCCTGGGCAGCCCCCCACAGCAGCCCAAGCTCCCCCCGGTCCATACTTATCAAAGATCTCCTGGAAGATGTCTTTGAAGCGCCCGTCATAGGCCTTGAGGATGGTGTTCTTGGTGCTCAGGTAGAGCGGCCACTTCTTCTGGATGGCATACTGGAAGCAGCTGTGCGCAAAGCCCGAGATGGACTGCGTGGGAAGTGCACAGACCCCATGGGACCCTGACCCCCCACCTGGCAGCTTCCCCAGGGTGGCAGGGCACGCTGCCCCGCAGGGACCCCTCCACCCCACCGGTACCTCGTCCGTGTTGTACATGCCCATGCCCACGCCACCACCAGGGAAGTTGAAAACCTCCCACTCCTTGGCCCCGCTGCCATCCTTTGGCATGAAGACCATCTTGAACGTCCCAGACTTGCTCACCACGAAGTCGGTGGCTTTGTACTGCGGGGAGCCGGGCAGAGCGTCAGGCAGGGGCCTCAGGAGCTCCAGGGCATCCCCACGCCGCCAGCCCCTGCACCAGGCTCACCTGGTCGCCGTGGGCGTGGCGGCCGATGGTGATGGGCTTGGTCCAGCCGGGTACCAGGCGGGGTATGTTCCTGCAGATGATGGGCTCCCGGAACACCGTCCCCCCCAGAATGTTTCGAATGGTGCCATTGGGGCTCTTCCACATCTTCTTCAGCTTGAACTCTGTGGGGCATGCAGAGGTGAGACCCTCAAGGACCCCCCAGACCTCCAGAGGAACCCAGCCCCTGCCAGCCCCCACTCCACCATGCTGTGGGCTGACTAGATGCTGGGCTGGCCAAGGAGTGGGACAGCCAGCGCAGAATTGTGACTGGCATGGGGCAGTTTGTCCCCATGCCTGTGGGGTCCCCACAGCACCCACGAGCCCCCCAGGATGGGGAGGGAGGCGCAGCACTGAGCATGGTGCATCCCCCAGCCCACCGGAAACGTGAGCTGGCAGCGGGGAGGCACTGCTGACCCCGAGGGGCTGCACACAGGCAGGGGGCTCAGCACTCCACGGAGCTGCCAGCACCCCACATTGCAGTGGGAGCTCGGCCCCTCACCCCGCCCACCTTCCACCCTGGCTTCGTCGGGCGTAATGGTGGCACACTTGACAGCCACACTGTACTTCTGGGTGGCCAGTGCCGAGTCAATGGTGACTTGGTCGTCCGTCTTGTCCCGGTGCGGCAGCCCCAGATCGAAGTACTTCAGCTGGACATCCACGTTGGGCAGGATGAGCTGGGGGGCCGGGAAAGTGTCAGAACAGGGGGACGATGTGGGGTGCTTGGGGAGCAGCACCCTTGCACAGCCAGCCCCAGCATCCACCCCAGCACAGCCCAGCTGCCTGCCAGGGACCATCCCCCCAGGCCAGGATGATCCCCTCTGCCTAGGATGGGCCTCCCTGCCTGGAACAGTCCCCCCTCCCTGGGACCATCTCACTTCCAGGTCTATCCAGAAGCTGTGCCGATTTTGCCACCTGCTTCCTGCGGAGGGAGGAGGGACGGAGACGGGAGGGACAGACACAGACCAGCACAGGCACCGCCTGTTCCCCATACAACTTCCCCAGCTTCACTGGTGGCACACCCACCCATTCCCAGGGCAGGACCCCGTCACCTTCTCCTTGATGAAGGCCCAGATGATCCTCGTCATCTCATCCCCGTCCATCTCCACCACTGGGTTAGCCACCTTAATCCGCTTGTCAGCATCTGGGGAGCAGCTGGAGGGTGTTAGGGGGGCACCCCTGGCCCCACAGCTCCTCACCCTGGTGTGGGGCCAGGGAGTCCTGCGGGGACCACACAGCCCTGTCCGGCCAGGTGCGGGTGCCACCCAAGCTCAGGAACAAGTTGGGGGCAAACCCTCATGGGGTCTGGGCCAGTTCGTGGGGCCAACACTACTGTGGTGGGGATCAGGGTGCAAAACGCCCCACGGCAGTGGGACAGGTACAGGTGCACATCCCTCTTGGGGTGGGACCCGTGCGCAAGCTGGGCTGCAACGCCCCAGTGAGACTGAGACCAGGACCAGGTCCAGGTGCAACCCCCCTGAACGCAGGACCAGCCACAAAACAGGGTACAAATCCCTGCCTGGCTCCTGAACCGGGACTAAATACCTCCGGGTGCCAAACTTGGCTGCGGGTCGGGCTGTAAAACCCCACGTGGGACCCAGACCAGAGGTGACCCCCTCACCCGGGCGGGACCTGAGCGCTGACGGGCTGCAAAACTCGGTGCGGCAGCCCCAGATCGAAGTGTGGAGCTGGGAGCGGGAGCAGGAGTGAACCTTCCTGGGGGGCAAATCGGGCGGCAAAACCCCGTCTGGGTCTGGGGCCAGGAACGGAACCCCAAGGCTCCAACCCGGTACAAGCTGAGGTGCAAAACGCGGCATGGAATATGGACCAAATCCCCCTGGGACCAAACTCCCCCGGGACCAAACCCATCTGTAAAACCCCTCGTGGAACCGGGACCAAAGCCCCTGGGACCAGCCTCAGCTACAAAACCCGGCGTGGGTCCGCAGACCCCCCCGGGACTGTCAGCGAGCGTGGGTCCGAATCCAATTTCAGACACCGCCTCCCAAAAGAATCCGACTCGCCTCCCCGCGAGTCTGGAGCGCAGTCCCTCGTGGCGTGCACAGCCCCAGGGACACGAGGCTCTCCCCCCGCCCCCCTCCAGTGTCCCCCCACTCACAGTGCCGGCGCTGCCCCACGCAGGCGGCGGGGAGCGGGCAGCGGAGCAGGCGGCCGAGCGCCGGGGCGGCGCGGAGGTAACGGGCGGCCATGGCGTGGGCGGACACGACGGGGCGGACACGGGGGGGCGGTTCTCTCCGCCCCAGGGCGGGACAGAGTCCCGGCCCCCGGCGTGGGGCCCCGCGAGAGCTCCGGAGGGGCCCGCAAGGGGTCCCACGCGGAAAGCTCGGGCGATTGCCGCGTTCCACCCTGATGCCAACGCAAAAGGGGACCGGGATCCGCAGCGGTCCGCACTCCCAGCAAAGAGATGTGACATTCCTGAGTTCATCGGGGTTGCGGACACGCGGCCAACCCCCGCGTGGAACCAGGACCAAACCCACCTGGCATCAAACCCGGCTGTAAAACCCTGTGTGGAATCGAACCAGACCCTCCCAGGACCAGATCGAGCTATAAAACCCTGCGTGGGACCAGGACCAAACCCCCATGGAACCTGACCCAGTTGCCAAACCCCACGTGGATCAGGGACCAAACACCCCCCAAGACCTGATCCGGTTGTAAATCCCCACGTGGAACCAGGAACAAACCTCCCTCCAGGGACCAGACCCGGCTGCAAAACCCTGCATGGGACCAGGAACAAACCCCGCCCTGCGATCAGACCCAGCTGTAAAACCCCTCGTGGAACCAGGAACGAACCCCCCTGGGACCAGACCCATCTGCAGAACCCCTCATTAAATCGGAATCAACCCCCTGCTGGATCAAACCCAGCTGTAAAACCCCTCATGGGACTGGGACCAAATCCCACTGTAAAATCCCCTGTGGAACTGGGAGGTACACTGGGGTTGGGGACACGCTGCCATAGCCTGTCCCTACATGGAAGCTGGTGTCCCTACTCATGGCCGGCGCGTGACTCGGCAGCTGGATCCAGCGGGACGAGGGCAGCTGCCACTGTTGCACCGGGGACCTTCACCTTGCCTGGCCCCCGCATGGGAAGGAGGAGGAGGAGGAGGAGGAGGAGGAGGAAGAGGAGGAGGAGGTTGGGGGTGATGCACACCAAGGGCCCCCCAAGAAGGAACATGGAGCATACTGGGGTGGCCGGGAGGCTGCCTGGGGTAGGATTTGTGCTGCCCTGCTGTCCCAGCCAAGCCGATGGCTTTTTTTAGCCACATGGGACGGGCAGATCCCTCTCCGGGAGGAAAAACAGCCCTGGAGCTGGCAGCCCCTGGCGGAGGGGCTCGGGGGGGCCGCGGCGGGCGCTGACGTCTGCCTGGCTTTAACATTAACCAGAGCAGGAGCCACGGGGCCACAGCGGTGGGGGGGTCATCAGCACCCAGTGCTCCAGCGTCCTGGGCGTCCCACTCCCACTGCTCCCCCCATGGCACACCATCTTGCCAGCAGCCCCGCAGCAGCATGACAGCCCTGCTGGGGCTGCCCCTCAGCACAGGGCCCAGAGGGCTGCCTGGGCGCCCCCCCCAAATGCCCTTCCAGCTGCCCTTGCCCTGGCCCCGCGGTCGGAGCCGCCCAGTGACCGCGGCGCTGGCAGGACGAGGTCAGGCCAGCGCGGCAGTCGTCCCCTGTGAGGAAAGGACAAGAACAGTCATATGGCACAGGCCCAGGAAAGGCCCCAAACAAAGGCATCGTCCGTCCATCCCTGGCTGCAACCCAGCCACCCGCCCTGTGTCACACCAGTGTCCCCAGTGAGGTGTCCCGAGGGGAACTGGAGAGCTGGCAGGGCTGGCTATGGGGCTGGGACCTCAGGGAGCGACAGGTTGGGGACCCATCCAGGGCACGAGCAAGGACTTGGAGGAGGGTCTGCATGTCATCCCTGCTGCCCGCAGGCAGCCCCATGTCTGCCCGTGGGTGGGGGCACCGGCACGCTGATGGGGGCCATGCACCCAGTGGGGCAATGTACCGTGTTTCCTTCTGTGTGCTGCCCCCAAATGTGGGAGCTGCTGGCCTACAGGCTGGGGTGGGGGCTGCATTCAACCCCATCCCGCCCCTGAGTCTGCTGCAATGACCCTGCCCTGGGACCCCTACGGGGACCCCTGCCCGCCCAGCACTGACCAGCGTTTTGGTGCCCACTATCCCAGCAGCTGCTCTAGGCCCTGCTGACATGCAGCTAGCAGCCACTGGCCTCAAGTGTGTCACTGTGGGGACACCCATGGCCGTGAGGTGCCCAGAGCCATGAGTTACCCCAAAATTCCCAGAGTTGGGTGTCACTGCCATGATCTCACTGTGATTCCTGGGGCCAAGTGTACAGGCACTGGCTGTCCCCACAGCCACCCTTGCTACTGGGGACCCTGAGAAAGGGCCCCTAGTGGGTGCTGCCCCCCAAAACCATGCTCCCTGCCAGCCCCACGGTGCTGTGGGGACCTGAGTGTGCGGAGGGGGCTGGGACATGCAGCCTCGAGGACACCATCATGACCCCATTTGGGCCAGTGTCATTTCAGCAACGGCGAGGGGGCGCACAGACCAACCCTACAGCTCCCGCCCCCAGAGCTGGGGCCGAGTCAGCCAGCAGCTGCCGCCCCGGCTCCTGCCCCCCGGGACCCCCGGGGCGGGCCGGAACGGGGAGGGGCGGGCCGGCCCTTTGTTGTGCCGCGGGCGGAGCCCCCCCGGAGCCGCCCCCGCACCGCCCCTCAGCGCCGGCGGGGAACACCCCGCGG
>VXAY01002246.1:611304-623865 GCA_013399855.1 Oxyruncus cristatus
GGGGGGGGCGGGGTTGCGGATGAGTGTGAGAACGTGTGTCTGACTGTGTGTGTGAGTGTGCATGTGTGTGCTCATGTGCGAGGCTGTGCCTGTGCATTTGTGTGTGCATAGGTAAATGGGCATATGTGTGCAAGAGTGTGTATGTGTGCATGATGTGTGTGAGTGTGTGCACCTGGGTGTGAGTTTGCCTCTGTGTGCGTTTGTGAGTGTGCCTGTGTACTTGCGTGTATGTATGTCCAAATGTGCTTGTGTGTGCGTGTGTGTGCAGGGTGCAGGCACACTGGGGGCCGTTCCCTCAGCCTGTTCCCAGACGTGTGTTTGCCGCCCAGGGCGTGAACACCCCGTGACCTCGCTGCGTGTGTTTACATGTGCTGGGTGTGTGTACGCCGCGGCTCGGCCGAGGGTGTGGAAGCGCAGGCACGGACGGTGCTTGGGATGGGCATCGTGGGCTGCTCGTGGGGAGGCGTGTTAGTGCACGCTCAGGGACGGGACACACGAGTGCGTGGTGTGTCTCACTGTGTGCTGTGTCCTGGACACCTGCGGGGTGCACATGTGCTGTATGTCACAGGCATGTGTCCACAGCACCTGAGGAAGTACTGGTGCCCAGGCAGCCCCTGGGCTTGGGGTGCAGGGAGAGTCAGCATCCTGTGGGCTGTCGGATCACTCCATGGGCCCCCGTGCCTGCTCCACCTGGGGCTGCCTGGGGGGCTGGTCCAGGCAGCACCACGGCGAGGGTACCAAGGGTGTCATGGGACCAAGGAGACTGGTGCTTGTTTGGGCTCTGCAGAGCCCAAACTGGCTGTGAAGGGAGCACCCATCCCTGAGCCAGAACCCCCCATTCCTGCACTCCAGGGTTCCGATGTGCCTGTGCTTGGAGCCCACCACCTTGCTGCCCACCAAGGGTGCTTGCTGCCGGGGGTGCCTGCTGGCTCTGCTCTGCCCTGTGCTAGGGGTGCCTGACAAGCAGTGGGGGCCCAGGGAAGCATCCCAGGTATCCTGCAGCTCCCTGGGCAGGCAGTGCAGGGGTGCAGGCAGGCACTGGCATCACTCGGGACAACTGGGCTCTGAGGATACCTCATGGCCCTCAGAGCTGAGCCTAACATTGTGCAGGAGCAATGGGACAAGTGCATGTTTTGGGGTGCCTGGTGCCCTGGGTGCAGGGTCCCGCGCAGCACCCTGCTGGGGCAAAGGGGACTCTGTGGGGCAGTGAGGGGCTTGCTGTGTGCCACCATCAGACAGCATCAGCACCCCAGCCCAGAGTTCCTGGCAGCAGAGTCTGAGCTGGTGGCGGGCCAGGGGCATGGGGGCAGCCCAGCTTTGCCCTGTGGGAGGCCCTTGGCTCAGGCAGGGTGTCACAGCTGGTGCACACAGAATGAGGGATGCCCCGGGGCCCTGTGGGGAGCCCTCATGCCACAGGCCAGAGGCTGCCCCAGCCCTTCACCCTGCTTGAGGCCTCTCCCCGGGGGGGCTGGTGGGAAGCAGCAAAACTGAGCTATGCTCCAGCTGTGGCCATGCCTCCAGGTATCCCCTTGCAGAGAGACCTGCGATCTCCGAGCAGCCAGTGCTGAGCAGCTGGGGCTGGAGCATCTGTGACTCCGCAGGGCCCGCAGCCGCACGCAGCAGGCGTGTGTCACGCGTGCTCACACGCTGTGCGTGTGCATGGCCGAGAGGAGGGACCGCCTGCTTCTGTCTGGCAGCTCCCACGGCCAGCCGAGCCGGGGACACGCGTGTGAGCCCCGGGAGCTGGGGAGAGCCCAGGCGCGTGGGCTGTGTGCGAGCCCGGGTGCGGGTCTCTGAGCAGGGGCCACGCCCGCACTGCTGCCCATGCTGGGGCAGGCTGTGGAGGAAGGTGGGAACACGCAGACAGCAGCAAAATCGAGGCACGTGCAGCCCTGTCCCCGCTCCCTGCAGGCAGCAGAAGCACCCAGCTCCACCACCACCTTCCCAGGCACCCACAGCCAGTGGAAACAGGGCGGCAGGCGCTGGCGTGGGAATTTGGTGCAGAAACCACCACCCCACCTGCCCACTGACCCTAGGCTGTGTGTTTTGGTGCTGCCCAGACACCTGGAGCGGTTTCCCTATCGCCGGCAGCAAGCAGGGAGGGCGGCACAGCCACCGCACCAGTGCGAGCCGGTGCCTGCAGCAGGGCACAGGACACGCATAGGCCTGCGCGGGTGCAGAGTGGGACAGGGTGCTGCGGGTGCCCCCGGCGCTGCCCCACTGGCAGCTGCGTGGGCAGGACGGGAGATAAATGGGAGTTTGTCGTAAACAGCCCCAGCTGCCAGCAGCGCTGGAGCGGCACTTAAAGGCGCAGGCTCTGGCCTGATTCCACTGCCTGCTCCTGCCCTCCCTGCCCACTCTGCCTTCCCTCCCCTCCTGCCCTCCCTCCCTTGCTTGACCCTTCCTTCCCTCCTTGCCTGCTCCTTCCTTTCCTCCTACTCCTGCCCCCCCTGCCTAGCCCAGAGCAGCTTCCCTTCCCACAGAGGTGATCTGTCCTTGCTGTGTGCCATCACACCGCGGTGTTGGCACTGCACTTCCACAGCCATGTACAGGTGATGGCTCAGACCGCAGAGTCCCCCAGGATGCTGTGGGGTGCCATGGGAAAGGGGGCCATGTCTGCAGGGTGAGTCCTTGCTCCCACCCCACACGTGGTGACGTGCCTGGCTGAGTCCTGTCTGTCTGTGGCACTTCCCGGGCAAAGGGTGCTGATAAGACCAGGGTGGAGCCGTGGGGCTGTCCCAGGCCTGGGAAGGAACATCGGGCTTCATCAGGCACAGCGGGAGCAGCAAGAACAGGAAGGAAGCAAGGCCAAGGGGGACAGTGGAGTACCCCACATCCCCAACCCCTGGGCACCAGGTACGGTCCAGGAGCAGGCACTGTCCAGCAATGCCGAACAGGCAGAGTGTATGAGTGTGGGCACAGCTGTTCCAGGAATGTGGACACAGCCATTCAAGGAGCGTGGCTACAGATGTCTGGGGAGTGTGGGGAGCGCTCCTCCCATGCAGGGGTCTCACAGGGGGTCCCACCAGTGGGGTGCAGGGCTGGGACTGGCCAGGCAGAGCATGGGGAGTGGTGGGAAGGGTAGCAGCGGGCACCCCAACCCCAGAAGAGCTGTCTGCTGTGGGGTAGCCCCCAACCCCCATCCCTCTGTCCCCCTGTCACCCCGTTGCCAGGGCGACGTGAGTAGCCGTAATTAATAACAGTTGCATGGGAGCTGCTGGCTGGGCGAGCAGCGCTCCCGGGGGTGTGGGAGCTGTAAACCCTCCCCGCACCTTGGCTGGGAACAAAGCCCAACGAGGGCCTGGGGCAGAGGGTCCTGCCCAGCACTGCCTGCTCGGCAGCATGGCCACACAAGGACCGCCGGGATGGGCACAGTGGATGGCAAAGGATGTGTCCCCTCTGCCGGCCGCTGCCTGTGAGGACACCGCTACGGGCCGGCTCTGCCCGTGGCAGGGCTGGCACAGGCACCCCGTGGGACCCCATTGTTCTCGAGGGACAGCAGGGAGCGCCGGGCTGTGCCAGGCAGAGCCCCCAGCCCCAGCAGAGTGGCCATGAGGCACAGCCTGAGCTGAGGGGCTGGGGGTGCTCTGGCAGCAGCCGTGGGGCCGAGCTGTCCCCAAGGCAGACAGACACCCCCAGCCGGTCCCTCCCGGGCCATCCTCGGGGTCCTGGGTCCGCCAGTTCTCTCTGCCGCGGGGATGGAGAGGGGTGCGGGGAGTGGCGGGGACAAAGCCCCGTCCGCTCCGGACCGTGACGGACGCGGGGCGGGGACCGGGGCCCGGTCCCACCGGGGCGGAGCGGGGGCGGTACCGGCGGGAAACCGGCCGCCTCCTCTTCCGAGCGGCCCGCCCCGCCCGGGGCACCGGGGGCACTGGGGCAGCCGGAGCGGCTCGGTACGGCCGGGAACGGCTCGGTACGGCGGGGAACGGCTCAGCAGCAGATCGGTAGCGCTCTGTCCGGTTCGGTCCGGCCGAGCGGGGCTCTGCGCTTGGCCGCCCCGCCCGGTGTCGAGCGGCGGGCGGGCAGCCCCGGGGCTGGGCGGGCGGGGGCGGTGCCAGGCGGGCGNGCTGGGCGGGCGGGGGCGGTGCCAGGCGGGCGGGCGGCGGGGTTGGACCGGACCGAACCGTACTGGACCGGACCGGACCGGACCGTCTCTGAGCCCCTTCTCTTGCTGCAGGTCTGCAGCGCCCGGGCGGCTTCGCGGCGGCGGAGGCGGCGGCGAAGCCCCGGCCCGGAATGGCGACTCGGACGGTACTGTCGGTCCTGGCTGCGCTGCTGCTCTCGGCGGCTCCGGAGCCCGTCCCGCGCGTCAGCCTGCCTTACGGTGAGTGTCCGCTAACCTTCGGTGGGTGAGGGCCCGCCGGCACCGGGGAGGGGCGTCAACCCTCTCCGAGGGCTCCGGCCGGCGTCCCCACTGGGGCGGCGGAGCGTCCCACGTCCCCCCGGGCTCCCCGCGCCGCGGCCCCGCTTGGAAACGCCGTGTGACGGTGCCGAGGCTGCACAGCCCCTGCCAGCTCCCCGGGACACGGGGACTCCCTGGTCAGCGGGTCATGGACCGAGGGCTGAGGCAGAGCCCTGGCGATGCTGTGGGGCACAGGGACACACGTCCCTGTGACCAGACCCGCACCAAGGGTGGGAGGGTCTGGGGCACCCAGGGGTGTTCATGTCCCCGCACCCAGGGCAGTGGTAGCAGCCGTGTCCTGTACAATATGGGATTGGCTGAGCCGGCCGGGGAGCTCTACCTCTGGGCCCCCTCCCTTCTGAGTGTGTCCCCGGGGCTCCCCCAGCCCCTTACTGTGCTGTGCTCAGCTCTGGGCAGCCCCGGGCCCCACTGCAGGCCCCCTTCAGCGGCATGGCCCCAGAGCACTGGGGGCTGTGCTGGGCAGGGGCTGGGGAAGGACATCTGGGAGGGTGCTCAGCCAGGCAGAGCCCTCACGAGTGGGGGGCCTGGGTGCAACCCCCTCCTGCCTTGCAGAGCCCCCCAGCAGCTGGCACAGGGTGGGATAGCAGCAGGGCATGCTCCTTGGGCTCAGCCTCAGCAGCTGTGTTGGGGCGGAGGGGACTGCCCACGGGTGTCCAGACTGGCTGCACTGCCAGGAGAAGGTGGCTGGATCCAGCTGCTGCCGGCCAGTGGAGCCCATCCCGTCCTGTGCTGGGCAGCCTGGGAGGGTACCGTGGTTTGGGCAGCTGGGAGCACTCCCTGGCTCAGCATGCTGTGGCTCGCTGGTGTGGACGTGGCCCCACCACGTGCTCCCATGACCGCTGGCCACGGCCGTGGTGGCACCAGCAGATGTGGGACCCGCTGAGCTGGACAGGAGGCTGGAAGCCAGCGGGACACCCAGCTCGGCATCGTGCCATGCTGCGCTGTGCTGGGTCGAGCCGTGCTGCCCAGCCCTGCCTGCACAGACCGGTTCTGCCCATGCTCTGCCCACCTGCGAGGCTGTGGGGGCTGTGGGGCTGCAGCCACAGGCAGTGCCTGGGGGTCCCAGCTGGACCCCAGCACTGCAAGAGGAGCTGGGCAGGGGGCATGGGCCAGTGGCCGGTGTGCGCCCAGTGATGGCTCCTGTGGAGCATGGCTGCATGGGGCTGCAGATGGTGGGAGGGACAAGCTGGGAGCTGCTCCCCTGGGAGCGCTGGATGTGTCTGCAGCAGGTTTGTCTGGAAGAAGCAGGTCGTGTCCTGACAGGTCCCTGGCAGCTGCACCAGCAGCTCCCCATGTCAGGACAGCTCTGCAGGGCGCAGGGGCCCTGCTGCCCTTCTGTTGCCGTGCCCACCACAGATGGCATTGTCCCAGCACTGGGGTGCAGGATCCCTCGTAGGGGATGCCCTGGGGCATTGGCTTCCCTCTCTCTGCACCACTGTGGGAGAACGGGATGGGTGCTGGGGCAGGAGCCAGCTGAGTCCCCCAGCATAGCGGAGATGCTGCCCCATTCAGAGGCATTTGGGGTGTGTGGAGCAATTTGGCGGGGAGAGCAGCAGGGTCCTGCCCCACAGCACTGTTTCCTCACAGCTCCTCAAGCACTCCTACTGGCTCTCACCTGGCAGGGACTGGCAGGAGCCCCAGGGCTATCCTGGTGGGGCCCTGGGAGCAGGCAGGGGGTCGGGGGAGGTCGGAGAGTCCCCGGGGTGTCAGAGGTCAGGGAGTTGGCAGTATGAGTCAGCCTAACGTGTCTCGCTGACACAGCCAGGCCCATCTGATTCAGAGCAGCAGCAGGAGAGGAAGGGCTTCCGGGGCCAGGCCACCCACGCGGGACAGGATGGGACGGGCACTCCCTGACTCAGCATGGCCATTGCCCCGTGTCCGGCACGGCCTGAGCCCCAAGGGCCAGGGTGGACAGCACCGGGCTGAGCCCTGTGAGCTGGGGCAGGGAGATGCTCTCCCTGCTGCGAGGTTGGGGTCCCTGTGGGCCCAGGCTGGGCTGAGCCTCCTGTGCCACAGGGCTGAGCCCTGGTGCTGTGTGCAGCTGGGCAGCTGCCCCAGTGCTGGGCAGGGCTGCTGCAGTGCCCCCAGGGCCTGGACACAGCAGTGCCTCATGCCTGCCCTCGGGCACTATTGTGGCCGTGCACAGTTCACTGCAATGCATGTGGTGCCACGTGTGTCTGGCAGCATAGGCAGAGCCAGATCCGACCCTGGTTGCTCTGGGTTGGTAGCACGGCCGAGGTGCTGAGCAGAGGGGCCGTGATGAGGGGTCTTGGGGTTCGGGTGCCGGGCTGATGCCAGTTGCTCTCTTCCCAACAGACTCAGCCGAGCGGGTGGTGCAGCGGTTTGAGGCACCCGGCGTGTCCAACTACACAGCCCTGCTGCTGAGTCCGGATGGCAGGACCCTCTACCTGGGGGCACGGGAGCTGCTTCTCGCCCTTAACACCAGCCACTTTCAGCCCGGTGCCCCGGCTCGAAGGGTGAGCTTAGGGATGGGCTGGGCTGCCCACAGGGAGGGAGGGGGCACCCAGCCAGCTGGAGTGCAGGGGCTCCCCTCCCCGCCAGCATTTCAGGTCTGAGTGAGCTGCTGTATTCAGGACCAGCCACAGTGGAGCAGGATGGTTGACATGGGGAGGACGTGGGTGCTGGGGACGAGACCAAGGAAGGTGTGGGTGCACCAGGCAGGGACAAGGGGCTCCCAGTGACTGTCCCCTCTCCACAGTTGCTATGGAGTGCAGATGAGGAGAAGAAGAGGCAGTGTGTGTTCAAGGGCAAGGACCCCCAGGTGAGCCCCACTACCAGTGGCTGTCGGGGCCTGCAGTGGAGTGGGCAGTGCCCGTGCAGGGTGCATGCGGGTGGGACGGCTGAGCCGAGGGCTGAGCTGGCTCCTCTGACTCCTGCAGAGGGACTGTCACAACTACATCAAGCTGCTGCTGCGGCTGAACAGCACCCACCTGTACACCTGTGGGACCTGTGCCTTCAGCCCAGCCTGCGCCTACATCGTGAGTACAGGAGCAGGGCCCCTCGCACATCCCCCCACGCTGTTGGGGCCCTGCAGCGGGGTCCTGGGCACTGGGATGATCACTGCCAGCTCACAGCCTTGCCCTGTTGCAGAACATGCAGCACTTCAGCCTGGAGCAGGATGTGTCGGGGAAGGTGCTGCTAGAGGATGGGAAGGGACGCTGCCCCTTCGACCCCGAGTACCGCTCCACGGCTGTCATGGTCGGTAAGGCACAGTGCCCTGGAACCCTTACTCTCCCTGTGCTACCTCAGGACCCTTGCCCTCCCTGTGCCACCCTGGTTGCAGTGCCCTGCAACCCTCACCCTCCTCCCTGTGCCTCGCCCTCCCTGCATCTGCCCAGCCAGGCTGAGCCAGGGTCAGGCTGTCACAGACCCTGGTGGGGAGTAGGGCCATGCCAGTGGCATGTGCTGGGTCCCAGCAGGAGCATCTCTTTGGTAGATGGAGAACTCTATGCTGGGACTGTCAGCAACTTCCAGGGCAACGAGCCGACCATCTCCCGCAGCCAGGAGAACCGCATCGCCCTCAAGACTGAAAATTCCCTTAACTGGCTGCAAGGTGAGCACTGGGGCTGGCACGGCTGGTCAAGGTCCTTGTCCCCCGGAGTGTGGGAGGCTGGGGATAGGGCCAGTAGTGCTAAGGGTCCCTGTGTCCCCAGACCCGGTGTTCGTGGGCTCAGCCTACCTGCGCGAGAGCCTCCCTGCCGGCAACCCCGAGGGCGACGACGACAAGGTCTACTTCTTCTTCAGTGAGACTGGGAAGGAGTTTGACTACTTCGAGAACACCATTGTCTCCCGCATCGCACGTGTGTGCAAGGTGGGCGCAGAGCAGTGGGGATGCATGGGGGACAGTGCCTGGGATACGACTCGCTGCTGGGGTAGGGCGTATGTGGGAGCACCCTGCACATTTCCAGCCCTCGGTGCCTGGACCCCTGCTCCACTCACCCAGCCCCTGAGGCTCCCTGTGGCCACAGCTGTAGTGTCGCGCCCTGACCCGCTGTGCCACACAGGGGGACCAGGGCGGGGAGCGCGTGCTGCAGCGGCGGTGGACGACCTTTCTGAAAGCTCAGCTGCTCTGCTCACACCCCGAGGACGGGTTCCCCTTCAATGTGCTGCAGGACATCTTTGTGCTCACCCCGGGTGAGCTGCGCTGGAGGGACACACTCTTCTACGGGGTCTTCACCTCACAGTGGTGAGCGACGGGGACCTGGGCCGCTGCAGGGGGCAGTGCAGGGGGTTCAGCAGAGACACAGGCCTGATCTTGCCACGGGCTCTGCCTCTCCCCACCAGGAACAAGGGGGGGCTGGGCTCGGCTGTCTGTGCCTTCCCCATGCGCAGCGTGCAGCGCGCCTTCAGCGGGCTCTACAAGGAGGTGAACCGTGAGACGCAGCAGTGGTACACGGACACTGGCCCAGTGCCGGAGCCCCGGCCAGGCACAGTAGGTGCCCCCTTGGCGCCTGCCCGAGCGCAGGATGCGGCACAGCCCCTCGCGCTCTCCTGGTCATGGCGGCCGCCACAGCAGAGCCGCCTGCCCACCCTCTGCCCTGAGGCCTACCGAGCCCCTTCCTCTCCCCCACAGTGCATCACCAGCCACACGCGGCACCTGAAGATCAATTCATCACTGCAGATGCCAGACCGGGTGCTGAACTTCATCAAGGACCACTTCCTGATGGACAGCCCAGTGCGCAGCCAGCCACTGCTGCTGCAGAGCCGCCGGCGCTACCAGCAGATCGGCGTGCACCGCGCGCAGGGCCTGCATGCCACCTACGACGTCCTCTTCCTGGGCATGGGTGGGTGCAGGCAGGCTCTGGTGGGGCAGGGTGTGCACTGTGCACCCTGGCCCGACTCAGCACAGCCCCTCTGTTCACAGATGATGGGTGGCTACACAAGGCTGTGCGAGTGAACCATGGCATGCACATCATCGAGGAGATCTGCCTCTTCCCTGATGGGCAGCCCATTCTCCAGCTGCTGCTGGACCAGGACCAGGCAGGAGCCAGGGCAAGGGGGGAGGGACACTGGGGGCTCCGTCTGTCTGAGGCAGGTCTTATTTGTGGGCTGGAAGACAGAGCCCTGGGAGAGCAGGGGTGTGCAGGAACCGACCCCCTGACCCTGCTGTGTTCCTTCTCACAGGGCCTTGTCTATGCAGCCACCTACACAGCGGTGGCCCAAGTGCCCTTTGCCAACTGCAGCCTGTACCGCAGCTGTGGGGAGTGTGTGCTGGCACGGGACCCCTTCTGTGCCTGGAGCCGTGGTGCCTGCCGCAGGGTCACCCTGCACCCCCCAGCACACCCACAGTAAGTGCTGCACCCATTCTCCTCCATCCCCCTGCACCCCGCAGCACCCCACTGCACCCTGCGGCACCCCACTACCTTGGCACCTCTCTGTCCCTAGATTCTGGGCACAGGACATCGAGGACGCTGACACAGAGCGGCTCTGCCAGCTGGCCAATGCCTCCCAGCCCCGTCCTCGCATCCTGCTGCCCCCAGGTGAGCTCCTGTGGGTGCTACTGTGGGTGCTACCGTGGGGCTGGATGTCTCAGGAGCTCCCACACATCCCAGGCTCCCAATCTGCACCCCCATTACTCCCCCATCTGCATCCAGGGCCTCCTCGCTGACCGTGGGTTCTGTCCGCAGCCTCGGGTGCCCCGTGCCAGCGGATCCAGCTGCCACCCAACGCGGTGCGACCACTTCCGTGCCGGCTGCTCTCCAACCTGGCCTCGCGGCGCTGGCTGCATGACGGGGCACCTGTCAACGCCTCCTACCTGGTGCTGCCCGACGGGGCTCTCATCCTGGTGGGGAGCGCTGAGCGCGCAGGCACCTATGAGTGCTGGTCACTGGAGGAGGGATTCCACAAGCTGATGGCCAGCTACTGTGTGAGCGTGCAGGAGCCGGCCCGCAGGCCACTGGACCCCGGCAGGAAGGTGGCATCTGGCCATGACGCCCTGGAGACGGTTAGCACATCCCGGAGCACCTCGGCAGTGGGCAGCACTGCCGCGCGGCTGGATGGCAAGACCTACTGGACTGAGTTCCTGGTGATGTGTGTGCTCTTCGCTGCTGCTGTCTTCGTGCTGGCCCTCTTTGTCCTGCACCGGCACCGCGATGGCATGAAGGCCTTGCTGGAGCCTGGAGACCCCAGCCGGCACCAGAAGCCACCCCGCAAGCCCGTGGAGAGCCTGCCCCTGAATGGCAGCAGCCTGCCCAATGCAACATCTGAGCACAAGGGCTACCAGGCCCTGCAGGACAATTACATAGTCAGCACCCCAGTGCACGAGCCCTCGGGCACACCGCGCGCCTTCTCTGAATCAGAGAAGAGGCCCCTCCATGTCCGGGACAGCTTTGTAGAGGTGTCTCCTGCCTGCCAAAGACCCCGGGTGCGCCTGGGCTCCGAGATCCAGGACTCAGTGGTGTGACGGGGACGAGAGCCAAGCCCTCACCTGTGACCACCTCTGCTCTGCTGAGCCTCACCGGACCGCACCGCGGCCGGGGTCCGTGTTGTCTGTGTGTGCATGCCTGGAGCCTGGTGCCCATGGCCTGCGGCAGCACCCACCAGCCAGTGGGGTCTGGACCCCCGGGAGCTCCCTGGGCATCACCTCAGTACTGGCAACTGTGGGTCTGAGGGGTGCCACATGCCTTCCAGGGACCTGCGGGACTGTGCCAGCCCAGCGTCCCCACCGTGGCAATGGACACAGTGCCTGGCTCAGGGTGCTGGTGCGGCCCTGGCTCCGCAGGGCCCAGACCCCCTCTATGCAGAGGGCAGGAGGGGATGGTCACAGCCCCCTCGTGCCTCGACTCACTGTGAAGTCCCGCTGTGGGACCCAGGGCCACATGTGTGGCCAGGTGGTGCCGGCCCAGTGGCATGTGCTGTGTGTCTGTGTTCGGTTCATTTTTAATACGTGGAAAATGTGAATTGTGTCCGGGGAGGGGGGCAAGGAGTAGCTCCCCCTGCACTGGGTGGGCAGGGACACTCTTGTGGCCCCATGTGCGTGTGCAGAAACGTCAGTCGTTTTTATATAAAGTTCCCGGTGTCTCCTTTGGACATGTGTGTGTGCTGTGGGGCTGGGCGACTTCCCAGGCTGGAACCATCCTGGTGGCCTCATGGAGAGGAGCCATGTCTGGCTCTTGGTGTGGTTAGGGGAAGATCTGCTGTGGCTGCTCCTCACTCAGGTGGGGCAGGAGGGCCATGCTGGCTGTCAGATCTGCAGAGTCCCCGTGTGCTTGGCTGAACATTGGGCCAGGGCACGCGGGGCCCTGCAGTACAGTGGCTGTGTGCTTGTACAGGGACGCTGCCCGGGGCTGTGCCCAGGGTCCCTGTGACCCTCTGGCAGGGTGTCACTTGAGCAGCCGTCGGCTGTCTTGGGGCCGTGCCTGGAGGCCCATGCTGCAAAGGGCGGCGTGGTGGAGGCAGAGCGGGGCTGATACTGTCTTCACACCGTGAGAAGCTGGGGAAGGCAGGGGTGAACAGGACTAAGAAAACTTGGTGCCTGGGGCTGGGAGCAGAGCAGCCTACGGCAAGAAGGGGCTGTGGCAGCACCCTTCCCCAGGACCACGGTGTTGTGGTGCACATAGAACCCTCTGCCTGCCCAGAGAGCAGCAGGTCCTTGCCCTCATCCCACCCAGCTGTAGGCAGACCCCAGCTGCTTTGCTGGCAGGACCTGACTCTGTGGTGGCTCAGGACCAGGACCGGGAGTGCAGTGCAGTGCTGCTCATGGGCCCTTGCACACCCTCGTGCCTGGGAAGCACCAGCTGCACCAGGATGGGGCTGAGGGAAGCAGTAAGTGCTGCATGGAGCTGGCATGTTGAGGCAGGATCCCCCCCAGGGACCAGCACAGCTGGACCTGCACACTGAATTTCCTGCCCAGCCTGTTCTGGGACATCAAAAAAGCCACCGGAGGCATTGGCTGGTGCCATTGGCTGGTGCGTTGCCAGTAGACATGGCCCTGGGGCTGCAGGGGTACAGGCTTTGGCGGGCAGATACCATCAGCTACACAGGGCACTGAGCTGGAAGGGCCAGCAGCACAAGGAGCAGGAGACAGAGTGTGAGAAACAGCCACGCCAGTGCCCCAAGAGTTGTAAGCCACTTCTTCCCAGCAGAGCAGCTCCACGTGGCCAGCCGGACCCCACGCC
>VXAY01002247.1:2806-25517 GCA_013399855.1 Oxyruncus cristatus
TCTATCTATCTATCTATCTATCTATCTATCTATCTATCTATCTATCTATCTATCTCACTATTAGATCACTGTTCCTATACTTTCTGTAGCAACACCTATTAACACTCTGTAGTTAAAACATTTATCACCAGCAATCCTGAACCTGCTTTCCTGTTGCTTCAATAAACTGTGCTATCTGTGAATCCGGATTGTGTAAATACTTATTGAATGTGACTAGACCTATAGTACTGGATTGGTAAATTGCATTACTTGTGCATCTGTGCTTGTGCAAGTTTCTATTGAACTCAACCAGACTTATAGTGTCAAATTGGTTCTAATCAGAAATTAAGTCCAGCTGCACCCAGCCCCTCTGATCTCTGAGGACCAGCTGGCACGCAAGGTGATTTATTTACTGCTGAATTCCTATACCCTTAACGCAACACCACCTGATGATGATTTTCATGAACTGGTGTTGCCTTGCACAAACAAGTTTCTTTTTAACAGCTTCAAAATTTGTTATCTACAGTCTGTTGATTATTATCTCATTTGTCTTTATTAGTAGGAACAGGCAACTATACTGATGTCACCTACATTTGCAAAATCACTCACAGAATAGGGAGTGGGAAAACAAAGAGGAAAGGGCTTCTTTTGAATTTTTTACCATCTCCTTCACAAAACTCTTAGAAAACCAATTCAATCATGTATTTATATTTAAACTCTAAATGGAATCCTGCAGCCTGTATCTCTAATTTAAAACAGTATTAGACTACTTTATACAAGGCAAGTGCACACTGACCAGAGACACCTATGATGAGAAACACTGCCCCAGGAGTTTTGCAGATCTAGTGAAGAATAGAAGCAGCAAGACTGGTTATAGGAGGAAAGGTAGTTCAAATAAATAAAACTGAATTAGAAAAGCTAAGGGAAGCAGCTTCAAAGAAACTGCCTAGACCTGCTTAGCAAGGGTCAGACAGCCAAGAAGTGACCAGAATTAGCGTACTGGATTGGTAAATCCCACTATTTGTGCATCTGTGCTCGTGAAAGTTCTTCTTATTGAACTTGACCAGACTTGTAGTGTCAAATTGGTTATAATCAGGAATTAAGTCTAGCCGCACCCAGGCCCTCTGATCTCTGAGGACCAGCTGGAGTGCAAGGGGGGTTATTTTCTGCCAAATTTTTATACCCTTAATGCAACAGAAAATCTGCGTAGTTGGGAGGATTGCCATAGATAAACTGCTACAGAAATATAAGTGTGCACCTTCACAAGCTGGGAAAGACTGGGCTAAAAGTTTTGGAAAGTTTTGGAAATGTGTATTGAGCAATGTCTAACAGAACAGAAACTAAAAGCTGGAAAAGGGAAAGGAATTATCTGTGCTGTATTAGGTACTTGTCTATCCTATGCACAAGAGGCTAAAGAATCCTTGCCTTCCCAAAAAATTCCAAGTGTGGAATATTCAGTGATTCAATCTGAAAACAATCAGCTAAAAGCATTATTGGCCTTCGAAAAAGGAACTAGAGAAAAAAAAGGAAATTTGCAAATATTCCCTTATTGTGGAAACTGGAAATTTGAAAACTGAATTGGCTGCAGCAGAAAAATGGGGAAAATATCTGAAAGAAAAAAATAGAACTGTTAATGAGCCAAACACCTCCTCCAAGACAAAATATGTGCAGTGAATCTCTCTGACCAGGGGCATTGGATTTTATTGAGGAAGAAGTGGGAGGCTATTGGGGTCCAGGAGTGTTTTTAACCACCACTCCTGGAGATGATGATTATTTTTTAACTGCACGGGTGGTATACTGGGCAGGAGAAATAGATGTGCAGGTGTAGTGGGTTTCTGTGGCTGGGTTTTGGTAGCGGGGGGGCTACAGGGGTGGCTTCTCTTAGAAGCTGCTAGAAGCTTCCCCTGTCCTGTGGAGCCAATGCCAGCCAGCTCCAGGACGGACTTCCTGCTGCTGGCCAAGGCCGAGCCAATTAGGAGTAATAGTAACACCTCTGGGATAACATATTTAAGAACAGAAGGTTGTTGTGCAGAAGAAATTCCAGCCAGGGAAGAGCGGAGTGAGAACATGGGAATAACAATGTAGACACCAAGGTCAGTGCAGAAGGAGGGGGAGAAGTGCTCCAGGCACCGGAGCTGAGGTTCCCCTGCAGCCCATGGTGAAGACCATGGTGAATCAGGCTGTCCCCCTGCAGCCCATGGAGGACCATTGGGGTGCAGAGACCCACCTGCAGCTCATGGAGAAGCCCATGCTGGAGCAGGTGGATGCATGAAGGAGGCTGTGACCTGGTGGGAGGCCCAAGATGGAGCAGCGTCCTGCCAGAGATCTGCAGCCTGTGGAGAGGGAAGCCCACACTGGAGCAGGTTTTTCCTGGGTAGGACTTGTGGCCCCTGTGGGAAACCCATGCCAGTACAGCTCATTCGTGAAGGACTGCACCCCATGGAGGAGTGACCCACAGGACAGCAGTTTGGGAAGAACTGCTGCCCGAGGGATGGACTCACACTGGAGAGGTCCATCAAGGACTGTCTCCCGTGGGAGGAACCCCACGGGAGCAGGGGAAGGACTCCTTTCTCTGAGAAGTGGCAGAAACAACAGCTGACCGCAACCCCCATTTCCCATCCCCCTGCACCGCTGGTGGGGAGGAGGGAGAACATGGAAGGAAGGAGGGGTGAGGGGAAGGTGTTTTTAAGACTGTTTTATTTCTCGCTCTTTGGCTCTTTCCCTGTTAGTAATAAATTTAAGTACTATCCCCACTTTGAGTCTGTTTTTCCCGTGAAGGTAATCAGTCACTGACCTCTCCCAGCTCTTATCTCTACTCATGAATCCTGTGGTGTTTTTGTTTTTTTTCCCTCTCTTCTCTGTCCAGTTGCAGAGGGAGAGTGAGAGAGTAGCTTTAGTGGGTGCCTGGCATCTGGCCAGGGTCAATCCACTACAGCAGGATAGCAGAGATCCACCGGTTATTAAAACTACTGAATTCTCTGATCTCATGGCTTCTGTGCAGAAGGCAGCTTGTATACAAGCTATGTATGAGAGGGATAGGCTTAGAAGGTCTCCCATGTTAGCCCCTTTTGATCCAGTCAGATTAATCCCTCTTATTTGAGGCCTTCCGGACAGTCTCAAGACTTTAGCAAAATTTCAGAATGGAATGCGGGAGGTTCATGTCCAAAATGCCACAGTTCCTGGGCATCTGGGGGGCCGGGGGCAGATGATGTGTTTAGCTACCTGGAACAAATCTGTTCAGGAAATAGTGAATTATGGATGCTGGATGGGATGTGTCAGATAACTGTTGTTAAATCTCCTGAGCCTGCTTGGTGGATATTAGCGGTACAGTGGCTCCAAGGAAAATACCCTGAACCTTCTATTGATATTCCAGTCAGATCTTGAAAAATTATGGTTGAATTTCTAATTGACACAGGGGCTCAAATGTAGGTAGGAATTATACCCAGTGACCATAAACTTTAATTTACTGGAATTGATGGTATAATAAAGGAATGTTCCACAGTAAAAATTTCCATCTGGCTCCTGGGGGAAAAACAATTTACTAAGGTTGAAGTGTTGTTGGGTCCACCCAAACAAAACTTTTAGGAATTGATTTACTTTATGGGCAAACCTGGAAACTCCCAGATGTAACTCTGTGGAGTTTCTCAGTGGAAGGCACTGGGTTTCTGGGGATACAAATAGAATCTGAAAGAATGTGGGATGATTCAGGCTTTGAAAATTTTATCAGTCTATTAGAGGCATCAATACCATTGCCACTTTCTAAAATTACTAATGTAAAACAGTACCCCCTGCCAACAGCATCACTTATAGGGACTGATGGGGTGGTGACAGTTTTGGAAAAAAGAGGCATAATTGAAAGGACTCATTCACCTTATAATTCACTGGTGTGGCCAGTAAAGAAACTGACCTGGCACTGGCATTTCACAGTATATTGACAGTTAACTGTTAATACTGCACCTTTAACTGCTGCACTTCCAAACATTGCTGAGACAGTGACACTGATACAAGGGGGCTGTTCATGCTTGGATGGCTGCCCTGAATGTCAAGGACATGTTTTTCATGATTCCCCTCCTTGAACAGGATAAAGCACAGTTTGCCTTTACATGGAGTGGGATCCAATACACTTTTAATAGGCTTCCATGAGGATATAAACATTCTCTCATTATTTCTCACAATGCCTTAGCTAAGGTCTTAGTAGAGATTCCTATTCCACCTGACATTACATTATATCAATATATTGATGACAAACTGATGGGGGAGATGATCAAAAAAGTGTAAGAGACACAATGAAAAACATTCGTGAAATGCTAATTGAACTGGGATTGGAAGTTATGGAATCAAAATGCCAAGGACTGGCACAAGAAGTTAAATTCTTAGGAGTCTGGTGGATTAAAGGAGCTGCTTCTGTTCCTTTGGACACCCTGGAAAAATGGAGCACAGGCAGAATCCATCTAGTGTAAAGAAGTTACAGGAAGTTCTGGGAACTTTAGGCTACTGGCCTAAACATATTGCTTGCCCATCCCTTATACAATCTGCTCAGAAAGGGAAAATTGTGGGAATGGATGGAACAGCACCCAAATGCATTGAAATTGTTAATAAGAGAACTGAGGCTGTTCCAACAGCTTAGCCCTATACACCTGACTGACCCTATGCATGTAGAATAGAGGTTCAGTGAGCACAGCCGTCATTGTAACCTTTGGCAAAAGGGGCCACAAGGTCCAGAAAGACCACTGTAGTTTAGCTCCCACTCTTTCAATGATGCTGAAATGAGATACTCGTATCTTGAAAAGGCTTGTGAGCCTTCTGGTGTGAGGGATACCAGGTGGATTATACCCTCAATTCAACCTAACATTGCCAGTTAACAAAATCGAGCATTTGTCCACTTTTTGTCTTAACAGGATGAACTGCATGTGGAATGAAGCACTGTCGTATACAGAGCTAGAGTGCCTGCAAGGACTAATGGTGGTTTTGGTGTTGGTACTTATACTCTTTGGTTTTGTGATAATTTGGAAACTGAAATTCTTATCATAATGCAGGTAAAATACTGTTTATTATTCTTACTGTCAATAGACAGAAGTTCAGGTATCACTTCAAATCTTATGTTGCTGTAAATCCAAGCTTTTGGATGTATGCATAATGTGAGTCAAATCACCACATATTTACCTTTTCCTCCATCTGCCAACTCACCAGTAACTTGGGGAATATTCACTATGGATTTGACCAAAACTTGTGAAGTTATGTGGAAAAACCACACAAATCTGACTTGGCCAGCTGAGGAAGGAAAAAATGTTTTAAAGTGGACCAACAATAATACAACTATATGGAACTGTAACATCACTAAGCCATGATTGAAATTTGAGACTAATAGTGACACAATTGAGACAATTTATCTTCCTTCTGAGGATACACGTACTGATACACTATGGGAAATGCATATTCCAAGGGTGTGGGGAGGGCCACAATGCGGGGACTGAATTATATACAACCTACCAACTGGTGCATTGATTAGGAAGGAACAATTGGATTCCCAGACGACCCCATACAGGCTGATGTTCTGGACACAGATTTTAATGTTTCTTGCTCAAACAGCCCGAAATATCATAATTGGAATTGTACCAGAGTTTACAGTTGCAATTCCAATGAAACTGAAATTCAGAGATTGGGCCCAGCATCTCGAGCTCTCAGATTAGGTTATATTTGTTGAAACTATATCACCCCACTCAATGACACTTGGTCTCATTTGACTAACAATGATACTGAGCCTGACATAATTTGTTCAGAACTAAGTATACCCTCATGGGGCACACCATATGGGTTAGCAGTGATGGAACACGGTCTACTGACTTATTAATAGAGGGCTGGCAACACCAATATATGCTGGGACTATTAACACTTTGCCCCCTTTGGAGGAAACAACCTCTTTCACTGGCTCTGTGGGGACAAATTAAAAGGGAATCAGAAAACCAATGGCAACACCTGACAGCTGGAACCGTGGTGGGGTGGGTACTGGAATAAATTTTCACACCCCAGCTGACAGCATTCCAGAACTGAATGATGTTATATAATTTTACTGGACAAATCTAAGCATTGGTTTAATGCAACTCATGCAGGACTGAAGGAATTAAATTGACTAGGAATTGTAGTGGTTCTAATCAGAAATTAAGCCCAGCTGCACCCAGTCCCTCTGATCTCTGAGGATCAGCCAGAACCAAAAGGGCTTTAGTTTCTGCTAAATTTCTATACTCTTAATGCAATATTTAGCTTGATTTTGGACCTTTAAAATATACCAAGAGCATTATGGGTTTTGGCTTTGTAGTGTTTACATATTGTCCCAAGGGGTGTCTTCAGTAAGTTTTGAGTTGTTTGTTTTTTGGTTGGATTTTGTTTTGGGATTTTGTTTGTTTTTGTTGATTTGATTTTATATGTATATATATTTATTTTAATATTCCATGCCACATAAGTCAGGAACAGCAATATTGACCAGAACACATCTCAAGACAGACTCCTGTAAGTCTAGACTTGGAGTGTCTTTCCAGATTGAATGACAGCACAGGTAACTACTCCAAGATCCATGAATCACAAGCCAATTCCATTTAGGCTGCATCTCTTCAATTTGCTTTGAGAAAGCCTCCAAGACAGTATCCAAAACCTTACTGCAGCTAAGATATACACATTAATTCCTTCACTCATACACTCAGTGAATTATCTTTTAGGGAAACAAATTAGACTTACTACTGGTTTTAAAATAATTCAGGTTGTCTTTTATCGCTGTTATCTTCTATATGCTTACATACCAACTGGTTAGTGGTTTGTTCCAGTACCTTACATTTAGGAAAACAATGCTGGTGGTTATTTATTTTATTCTTTCCACTCACCTACGCACCTTTAAAATATTGGTGACATTTACCTTCAAGTTGTTTTTAACTTCCCCTCCCTAACACAAATTCCTATCGATTTTGAGAACTTCTGAAGCAGCAGCTCAAAACTGTCTCAGTGAGTTTCTTCAACACTTTAATACAAGTGTCTTCTGACTTTACCAATTTAAATAATTCCCTTCCCGTTTCAGCCTGTGTTCTTCTCTCCATTGTACAAGTCATATCTGGTCACAACTGACCTTTCCTGCAAAGCAGTGTTAATTGTTATAGCCCTCTGTTACTTGATCTCCTTTCCTACTCATTAATGGAATTCTGCTTTCCTTTGTTGCTATCTTTTTATAAATGAATCTTTTTGCCTTCTACTTCTCTCTGGTTGTGAATTGATTTCTTCCTTAAACTTTCCGGTTTAGCTCTAGTGGTTTCTATACTTACCCTCAGTTGTGTAGCTACATTTCCACTTTTTGCTTCATTCTTTTTATAGATCCTCAGGTACTTACAACCTGTTGCAATCATACTTGTTTCATATCATCCTTTCCTACAACTCTAATTTTCTCATATAGTAGATCAGAAATTCAATTTCACCGAATCTTAACTGAACAAGCAAACCTGAAGAAAACACTAACTTGCTTTACCTAGTACCACAATAAAGTTTACATCCCAAATGTCATTGTTGCTTCATTATACACATGAACACCTTAATGATTTTGAAGTCATTTACCCAGTTCATCCCAGAGCTGCCTATACTTGTCAGTCATTGCAGTTCCTTGTTGTGTCCAAAGCGACAGGCGAGGGTCAGCCATGAACTGTTCTGTTATCAACGTCAACATGCGAGCTCCATTTGAATCCCTCATTTTTAGCATCTCTCGCACCTAGGAAATGAGTCTTTTAATACAAACTTGGAAAAAAAACCAAAAGAAACCACAATACAGACAATATGCTGCAGTGTTAAACATTCCATCTCTGTTGAATAAGAAGTATAATTTATATCTCTGATTTGAAATTTTTAAGTGGAAAAAATAGTCTGCCTTCCCAATTTTAACAATTTTTAGTTTCAGTATCCCATTGCAATTCTGCAAACATACTCTTTCCACAAGTAATCCACAGGTATATTATGCAAGCTGCTGCAAAACCATAATTTCTACAGGTTTCTCCAACATTTTGAGGGTAGGAAGGAAGAGAACAGCAACACTGCAGACAGTTGAAATGTTACTTCATTTCCTTTAAACTAATCTCAAGACACACCAGATTGTGTTCCATTCCATTATTAACTTGCCATCATGTTCCCAGGGCTTTGTCTTGTTTTAAAACAACAGGACTTTGAGTAAGAGCTGAACAAGTACAGACTGGATGGGGGAGTGAGGGGAGAGAAAAGAGGGAAATTTGAGTACTCAACATACCTTTGCAAAAAGCAAATTGAGCTGCTTCCCTGATCCATGGTATCCACCCTGGGAGAGGAAGAGTTTAACCTGTTCTTGGACCTGTTCCTCATCCAAATGCCAGCAGTTTTCATCATCTATGCTAGCACCTGCTGTTGGGTCAGGAGCACCTGGAAACAGCAAAAAGAGAAATCATTATGTTCTATATAAACAAGAGAGGTTTGTGGGTCCAGAGGAAAGGAGTACTGCAAAGGTTTTTGGATTTGTGTATTGCCCCATTTTGGATGTTTTGACTTTAATCTAAAGTTCTTTAAAATAGACCTAAATTTCTCCTCCGTAGTCTTAAGCACTTCAAAATGACAGATTATGAAAAAGTATTTAAATAAACAGTATTTATAATAAAACATTAGAATCAAGGTGAGGTTTTTTTCCTCCTGCCTCAGCAGTTATTCTAGAATGCTTTTACAAAGAAAATTACACTTTACATAATATTTCAACAACTGCAATGTTAAAACCTTTCTCCCCAGAACACCTATGTAATTTCTGTACCTTCAGCAATCTTGTTCAGGTTTAAGTTACTGCTAATGAGCATGGCTATTGATGAACATGAGAAAAATCATCACTTCAGTGCCTTTGAGCTATGATGGCTTTGCAAAGCTAAACAAAAGAATAAAAAATAATCCCCAAACAAATCCAAAGTCTTTAAGTACTAAATGCATTAACATAATAAATAAGTTACAGCTGTGTAAGATTGTGGTGCTTCTGAAGGAGCATTTTTACATAGGCAATGTCATCAGCATAGAGTCAATTCAGAGCAACTCTACCTGAATTAGCCTAGTGCCAACTGAAGTGACTGGATTTACATCAGGAAGTGCTTTGGCCACAGGTTGCTCTAACTCAAATTTTGCAGTTGAGATCAGTGATTTTCCACTTGTGGCCTTTTCTAAAGGCTGACAAAAATAAAAACAGTTCTTGCAGTATCTAACAATCTACATATTTCTGAAGAAGCCTGCACCTTCACTGGATATTTTTTAAAAGATATTCTAACTGAAAAGGTTGAAAAGCACTTATCTAGACTGTCAGGGAAACATCTCATGGTATTGCATCACCATACTCAGATGTAAGGCATTTTAAGCATGCCCAAGACATAAGTTTATTTGACATTTTGATTTTGGGCTTGTCCCAACTGTGTAATCTCTATCTCTGTTAGGTTTTGAGAAGATGTTAGAAGTTGAATTGCATAACACAATCTATCACTTTTAAATCCCAGACCATGTTACCTTTGTAGCCAATACTAAAAGAAGGCTACTGGCAGGGAAGAAAAGTTGCATAGTCAGATTTGTAAAAACTTGCTTTCAAAGAAGTCCTGAGAACATGAAAAGCAAAGATAGCTACAACTCTTCAGATGTACAGAAACACTGATTCTATTGATTTAAGCCTTTATTTCACAATTGCAGCTCTGCCATGTAGGTGAATTTTAAGTGGTTGCAGAGAATGATAGAATCTTTATTCAATGAAAACACAACTGGAAGATTTAGAGGGTCAGAAGGACTACTAGTTGTTAAGAGGGTAAAAAAAACCTTCCAACTCAGCAAGTTCCTAAACTGCTTCCAACATCAGAGCCTACAGCTGTGAACACTGCACTGTTGTCCACATATTTTTTGTTTTTAGATTAAAAAGTAATTATGTTTTTGAAGATGTGAAAGAACTCTTCTGCCTTCCACGGGAACCATAAGACTGTCTCAGAAGATGGGAATCAAGCCCAAGATGGTACAAAACCTGGAGGACACTGAGGGGCCACCTCATCGCAGTCTACAACTTTCTCGTGAGGGGAAGAAGAGGGGTAGACACTGATCTCTTGTCTGTGGTGACCAGTGACAGAACCCAAAGGAACGGCCTGAAGTTGTGTTAGAAAAAGGTTCTTCACCCAGAGGGTAGTTGGGAACTGGAACAGGCTCCCCAAGGAAGTGGTCACAGCACCAAGCCTGACAGAGTTCAAGAAGCATTTGGATGATACTGTCAGGCACATGGTGTGACTCTTGGGGATGGTCCTGTGCAAGGCAAGGAGTTGGACTTGATGGTCCTTGTGGGTCCCTTCCAACTCAGCATATTCTGCAATTCTGCGATTCTGTGAATGGGAAACTTGCCCTTCTGTGAGTGCTTCCATCTTTACTATGTTAGTTTTAAGGGGTTATACATTGTTAGCTACATGTAACACATGCTGATTAATCTTCAGTTTCAAACAACTAGATAAAAAGGGAAATCAAGCCACACGAGATGAAGCAGTGCAGCTGTTGAACAGACCTAGGTTTGCAGTATCACCTTGCAGAAAACACCCATATTTATCCCTCACTTCAAAGGAGATTGTTTTGTATATTTCATTGCTCTAAAACAGAGAAAAGACCTGTGAAAAGGAGATATATAAAAGCACCAATATTCAAAACACACATATTTATCCCTCACTTTAAAGGAGATTTATCTTTAAATAATCTTGTTATGGCTACTTTTAACTTTTACTAAAAATAGCCTAAGATTTCTCAGGTAAGCTTCCCTATTTGGGGAAAAAACACCAAAATTCCTTCCATAACTGTTTAGATTTTATCAAAAGCTCATCAATCAGTTTGCGCTAGAAGGCTAAATTTCAACACAGCTACTGCGGATTCTTTAAACAGGGTTCCTGTACAGGAATAAGGGAGCCCACTGCCACATGACAGCAGCACTGCCCCCACCAAGGTCTCTTCTTTCAGCACAATCCCAAATATACCTTCCCCATGGTATATGCTATACTTACACCAGCATTATTTTTATGCCAGTGGGTAAGAAGTCTGTAAAAGCTTAAGACACCAACACAAGGGTCTGAGCTCTATGATGCTATTCAGCACAGTACTGACTCAGAGCAATATTTCCTCACAAGATCGTATATAGGCTACACTCAGTATGATCAAAATTTTTAACCAGAATGTATAAAGAACTTCCAGTATACATGTAACTGGCACCAGTTATGGTTTGTAATTTTTTCGACATCATTGGCAGTCTTCAGTAATAGCCATGAAATAACAAGGCAAGGAGATGGCATGTCAGATTGGGCACAAGTCCAAACCCCATTTGTAGCCCTGGCAGTAGTCAGGCATCCTGGTGTTGCTGCCAAAGAAGCCTCAGCTCCCACTGCCCATGTCATTCTTGTTCTGGAGTCGAGGCATGACCATCTCCACATCTCTCAACTAGGCACTTTTCAAGTTCACTACATTCACTTAGGTCATTAAGGAAACTTTCCTATCTGATCATTCAGGTGAGACTCCGACAGTCACACTCGTGCCACCTGAGACTTTAACTGCTGGGACCAAAGCCTCTTAACAGCAGGTGGCTCCAGTGAGCCAACAGATGCCCTGTTTGACTCCTTACACACCCCACACTCACACAGTCGGACAAGGTTTCCTTACCGGCTCCACCCCAGGTTTCCCATATGTCCTAGTTACAGGGGCTGGGACCAGTTTATCACAATGTGGGTGTAACAAAAATTGTGTATTCTACACCCTCTGTGTCATTTCTGATGGACTGTCAATAAATGGATTGTTTTCAGCAGCTGCCCAGGGCACACCTGACACCTCAGGCTACAAGCTGGGTGTTAAAGAACCCTGCAAGGCAGGGGAGTATTCTTTTGTTTTCACACCAATGACTCAGCTGGGATAATTTCCTTCCGGGGAGGCATTAATACCTTCGAACCCAGCCTGAGGAGTAATCTCTGCTAATGTGCCATACTGGACTGGCATAATAGGCAGCTGCAACCACCTAGACCATCAGAGACTACAAAAATATCCCATGACTCACAGAGTTAAATCACCCATTGTGAAACTCCCTGTCCTGAGGGAGGTACTGTACATTCCCACCTGAACCTGAGCATATATAATCTTTAGGTTTTGGGACTTCTGGTACCATTTGTCAGATCCAGTGGATGATCAGAACTTCAACAGGACTGCGACTCCTATTCTTGATAAGACTGCGATCATTACTTCAACAGAACTGTGACTATCATCTGGACAAACAGGTTTTCCTTTCTTTTCACTGTGCACCCAGGGGGGGCCATGTGGTGCTCAGCACAGGGGCTAATGAACACTGTTCTGTTCTTGTCCCAGGGTGCTCAGTTATACATCTGTCTTTGGGGGTTAAAACCATTTTTCTCTCGCTGTATTTACTGTAATCTTTTTAAATTGTAACTTGTAATCTCTCTTGAGTTGGGTTCATTTCTCCTGCCTGTTTACTTTTAAACCAGCACACCACATCATTGTCAGACCTCTGGTTCCTTTAAGTAATTTAATTATGATGCAGTGATACAATAACAGCTCAAGCTGGTGCCTATCAGGAGGGACCCCAAACAAAGGAATCCCTGGACTTTTATTACAGTCTGTGCGCCTGTTCCAATAGTGATTTTGGGTCTGGGGTCTTCTCATTGTTCCTTGGCTTCTGCAGGGTCTCTGGGTGATTGACTGGCTGGTGCCACAGGTCTTCTTGCCTTTTGTTAGGCAAAGGGTCCGGCGGTGCCTGTTCACAGCTCCTTGCCTGGGGCTCCAACCATTTCCCTCACCCAGGGCACAACCTTCAGCTTGCACTGCACCTGCACACCAAGCTACTGGCCCTAATTTTATTCCTCAACAAGGTGAACACTGATTGATCTAGTCTGCTTCCTCTCCCATTAGCACACACATCACTCTTGAGCAACACAGAGGATTTTCTACGTTGCTGCTTTTCTTCTGAAGACGTGGAACCGGAACTATCTGAACAAGCAACAGGACTGCAGAAGGGAGCTGCCTTAGGAGCCGTGAAATGAAGTCCTGGCAATAGCTGACAAGTAGATCTGAAGGGTCAACCCAAAGACAGCATCCTCACTTGGGGTGCAGTGTGGCCCTGAGAAGCACAAGGCTTCAGGAGATGGACAGTTTGACTGTGGAGAGGAACATGAGCAGCCATAGTGGGTTGACCCTGGCTGGATGCCAGGTACCCGCTAAAGCAACTCTCTCCATCCCCCCTACAACTGGACAGAGGAGAGAAAAAAAACAATGAAAGATTAATGAGTTGAGAGAAGAGCTGGGAGAGGTCACTTACTGATCACCGTCACAGGCAAAACAGACTCAAAGTGAGGATATTAATTGAATTTATTACTAACAGGGTCAGAGCAAAAGAGTGAGAAATAAAATAATCTTAAAAACACTTTCCTCCCATCTCTCCTTCTGTCCAAACTCTACCTCCTCCCTGCCGGCGGTGCAGGGAGATGGGGAATGGGGGTTGCAGTCAGTTGTTGTTTCTGCTGCTGCTCAGAGAGGAGTTCTTCCCCTGCTTCCCATGGGGTTCCTTCCATGGGAGACAGTCCTTCACAAACCTCTCCAATGTGAGTCCATCCCACGTGCAACAGTTCTTCATGAAACTGCTGAATTTAATTTCTGCAATGCGGTTTGGTACCAAGACCAAATCCCTTTCCCCACTTGTAAACTGAGGGTATTACTTATACTAACATATTAAATCTCCCTCTCTCCAAACTTTGGCTTTAACTTCTGTCATGAGTGGTTTTTGAAATAGGTTTTATGTCATGGGTTGGTCTCTTCTCCCAGGCAACCAGCAGTAAGACAAGAGGGCATGGCCTTAAGCTGTGCTAGGGGAGGTTTAGATTAGATATTGGAAAGAAATTCTTTACAGAGAGAGTAATCAGGCACTGGAATGGGCTGCCCAGGGAGGTGGTGGATTCTCCGTCCCTGGAGGTTTTTAAGATGAGGCTGGACGTGGCACTTAGTTCCATAGTCTAGTAATGCGGTGGTGGTCAGGGGTTGGACTTGATGATCTCAGAGGTCCTTTCCAACCTGTCTGATTCTATGATTCTATGATTCATGTACTTACAGTTAAATACAATAAATAAAGTATTTATACTCAGTATATAGATACAGCCATACATACATACTAATGCCCTTTTACTAAAATTACTAAATTGTAATCTTAGTAATAAAAGCAGGAATACTGTGCACAATTTTTTTGTAACACTGAACACCCAAATACATTTTGAAAACAGGGTAACAGCCTTTTATATTTATAGTCATAACAGGTTACATGTTAAATATAATCAGCTCCCAAGTTATAAAAAGCAGTAGCATTTAAAAAAAAAATTAAGCACTTTGATCATTACATAGCAATTTTAAAAGCAACTACTTTCAAACTGAGCAACTGAATTCAAGAACTGGTGTCATATATAAAGAACTTAAACTTTAAAAGTAAATAGAAGCAAAGCAAGGGGTTTTGACTAAAATAGGCTAATAGCCTATATTGCAAACTACTCAGGGTACAACAGTAAATTCAATAAGGCAAAAAAAGGTTCAATAAGGCAAAGTGCCAGGTCCTGCACTTGGGTCACAACAACTCCATGCAGCACTACAGGCTGGGGGAAGAGTGGCAGGAAAGCATCTCAGCAGAAAAGGATCTTGGGGTGTTGGTTAACAGTGACTGAACATAAACCAGCAGTGTGCCCAGGTAGCCAAGAAAGCCGATGGCATACCGGCCTGTATCAAAAATAGTGTGGCCAGCAGGATCAGGGAAGTGATTGTCCCTCTGTACTCAGCACTGGTGAGGTGGCACCTCAAGTCCTGTGTCTAGTTTTGGGCCCTTCACTTCAAGAAAGACATTGAGATGCTGGAGCGTGTCCAGAGGAGGGCAACAAAGCTGGTGAAGGGGCTAGAGAATAAGTCATATGAAGAGAGGCTGAGGGAGTTGGGGTTGTTTAGCCTGGAGAAAAGGAGGCTCAGGGGTGACCTTCTCACTCTCTACAGCTACCTGAAAAGAGGTTGTAGCCAGGTGGGGTGTCAGTCTCTTCTCCCAGGCAACTAGTGATAGGACAAGAGGACATAGCCTCAAGCTGTGCCAGGGGAGGTTAAGGTTGGACATCAGGAAGAATTTCTTCACTGAAAGTGCGTTTAAGCTTTGGAACAGGCTGCCCAGGGGGGTGGTGGAGTCACCATCCCTGGAGGTGTTCAAGAAATGACTGGGTGTGGCACTTAGTGCTATGGTCTAGTTGACAAGGTTGAGATTGGTCAAAGGCTGGACTAGATGATCTTAGAGGTCTTTTCCAACCTTAATGATTCTGTGATTCTATGATTTTAAATTTTAGTTAATATGACAGCAGAATGTAGCATCTTCAAAGTAAACTGCTTCCCTTGTCCTCATTTCTGAAGTATCACAAGAGTCGTTTTAATCTTCAAATGAAACCATGCCACATTATTTACTCGGCCATACTGAATGTTTTGAACTTAATTTTATAAAAATCTTATGAATTTAAGTATAAAAGTGAAATGTAGGTTAATTAATTTTTATTAAATGTCACCTCATGGCAGTGTCAAAAGGATATGGGAAAATAATTACGACTAAAAAGCATGTGTACTATGCAAAGATTGAGTGGTCCAAGCTAGAAGCCAATAATGCTGTACATTGCTTCACAACAGAATAGTAACTGATTTTTTAAACTTAGTGTGCTCAGAATTATTCTAAACATTAATTATATAGAAACAAATCTGATAAAATTATTTATTACAAAATATTTTGCCTTTGATTTCCCAAATGATTCAAAGTTTAGACATAAGTCACTTCATCTCGTATTTAATTTTAGAACTCTTGGGTAAAATATAACAACTGTTCAGTAGTGCACAGCATCAAAGAAAAACAGCAACTGCTGTGAAGCAGCCAGTGCTAATAAGAGAAAATGTAAAGAAAGGACTGGTGTGATGGTTTTGACTGAGATAGAGTTAATTTTTTCCACAGTAGCTTCTATGGGTGTATTGGGTTTGTGTGGTAAGGTTTTGGTAGCAGGGGGGATACATGAGTGGCTTCTGTGAGAAGCTGATAGAAGTTTCCATTATGTCTTACAGAGCCAATGCCAGCCAGCTCCAAGATGGACCTACTGCTGTCCAAGGCCAAGCTCATCAGTGAAAGTGGTAGCACCTCTGGGATAACATATTTAAGAAATGAAGTTATTGCACAGGAGCAATTGCAGCCAGTGAAGAGAGGAGTGAGAATATGTGAGAGAAACAACTCTGCAGACACTAAGGTCAGTGAAGAAGGAGGGGAAGGAGGTGCTCCAGGCACTGAAGCTGGTTCCCCTGCAGTCTGTGATGAAGACCATGGTGAAGTAGGCCATGGAGGTCCATGGTGGAGCAGCAATCTACCTATAGCCTGTGGAGGACCCTATGCCAGAGCAGGTGAATGTGCCTGAAGGAGGCTGTGATGCCATGGGAAGCCTGTGCTGGAGCAGGCTCCTGGCAGGACCTGTGATCCTGTGGATAGAGAAGCCTATGCTGGAGTAAATTTGGTGTGACCCTGTTAGGGACTCGCAGTGGAGCACTGGAGCAATCTGTTCCCGAAGGACTGCAGCCTGTGGAAGCGTCCTACACTGGAGCAGTTAATGAAGAACTGTAGTTCATGAGAAGAAGTCACATTGGAGAAGTTTGTGGAGAATTGTTTCCTGTGGTAGGGACCCCACACTGGAGCGGGGGAAGAGCGTGAGAAGTCCTCCCCCTGGGGAGGATGCAGCAGAAACAAAGTGTGATGAACTGACCACAACACCATAATGTAAACACCATTGTTATAGTTTCTTTTTCATTAGCTTCTGGTGATTTTTTTCACACCAACCGCTTGACTGGGGTGGGGTGAGTTTTCAGGTTTTAGTGTTTGCCTGGCTTAGACCTTAATGAATGTCCTACTGACGTGCTAATGGCTTCTCTCTGCAAGAAGCAGAGGTCTTATGTTTTCCTCTCCCCAAGGCAAGGGAGGGGAAGGTAGATTTTTGGTGTGTGGTTTTGGCCGAAGTGGCAGTTGCAGAGAGAAGGGGGACAGGGAGGCTGGCAGTTCTTTTTGCTGGGAGGTGCTTGGGGTTTGGGGGTTGTTTTGCCTTCTTTGGTTTGTTTTTTTTCTTTCTGCTGGGGACAGCACTTGACTTTTGCCCTGACTCAGAGAGGGTGTGGGAAGAGAACAGTTCCGGGGTTCATTTTGTTTTCGGCCAAGTCATCTAGCTGCCTTTGGCCCTGGTTCGCCTCCATTCCCTCATGCTGAAGCGAAGTAAAGCTTCAGAGGGCTAATCAAAACATCTAGTACTAAGAAGAACCCCCCTCCATATCTGTTATATCTATCCTGTACAAAGGAGATCTTGTTCTGTTCAGCTCAGCGGACCCAAACTCACAGAAGAATGTTAGGAACACTACACAAAGGGCCTAAAGGTAATAAATTAAGGCAAAGTAAGCTAGGGTAGACATCTGAATAGGTAAAATAGGCCTGAAGCCAGGGCTTTCTCCAAGCTTCAGTGACTGGGGCAAAGACAATGGAAAGTTAGAGAGGTCATAGTGAGGAAGACTACAGGGACCCCAGACTCAACGATGAAGTAACAGGATGTACCACCAAATTATTCCCCAAAATGAAGACCACGCCCCGGACTCCGCCCTAACTCCACCTGCTATGAATATTGTAATCTAATAATGTAATAGTATGAATATGTATGCAAAGATGTTGTAACCACCTTCAAAATTTGTATAAATTACCTGCCCTTACACTGACCACTTCGAAGCTCTTTGTCCAGCACGAGCTTGGGGCTTCCCACGATCGCGAATAAATACCTTGCTGTTTAAGGACATAAAATTCTGTCTCTAAGCAGTCTGTATCGGCCTTTTTGGGCTTCAATGCCCTGTTCTGTCCACGGCCTGGACTTGCCTCAGATTTCATTGGAGAAGCTGGTACCATCTGCGGTGGAACTTTTGAGGGGAAAGGCTGCTCTTCCACCCCCCTCCTTCTCTGTGTCAGTGGCAGTTTATACCCATTGACGAGGAAGGGGAGTTCTAGCCAGAGCCAGTCTATGACAGCGTGAGTCCACAGGAGGAATGACCCTCCCCCCTTCTCCTTTCTCCCTTCGGTGGGGGTCCCAGTTCGGTGCGCAGGCCCCACAGATGCAGCAGCTGCAAGAGCCCAACAGCGCCCCCTGCCGACCATCAGCAAACAACTGCAGCTTCTGCTCCTCTGGAGCCCAACAGCGCCCCCTGGTGACCGATAGTGAGGCACTGAAGCCCCTGCCTCCCGAGTGTCCCCTGATGGGTGTGGTTATAATTGTGCTGAAAGGCAAAGAAGTACTTAATTGTTTTCGGTGAAAGTTGGGTTACGGGATTGTTGCTTGTTTGTTTGTTGTGTTACCTATATATATATATGTATTTTTTTGTAAGAGCTGTTATTTTTCTTTACCACACCTTTCGACTGGAGCCTCTTAATTTCAAAGTTGTAATTACTCGGAGGGAGGAGCTCAGTTGTTTTCCCCATATCCTACCCTCCAAATGTAACATTTCTGTCTCGTTAAACTGAGACAACCATAAAAATCACAAAGTAATTCAAGTTGGAAGGGACCTCAGGAGGTCACACTCCTGAGTGCCACAAAAAAAAAAGACCTCAGAAACCAGAGAGGGAATGAAACAAAAGGAAGAACAACTATCAAACTTACCATGGACTTGATTGATTTCTGAATTCTGAGAAAGAATTTCATCTGCTAATTTTTGAGCAGTAGGCAAAACTTCTGTGTGGTGCACTGTGATCAAATACTGTACAAATTTTTGTAGTTGGTCTCTGTTCATTTGAAAGAGTGTCTCTGAAATGGGAAGATGCAGTTTGACCTGATCTGGCTTGCGGATCCGGTATAAAGAGAGTGCCACAACATGGGCACAGTAAAATATGTCCTTGTTTCCACAGCTACAGGTCACTGAGGTAATCTTGCAACGATCAAAGCTGATAGCTACATTGCAAACAGTTTCTGGCTCCGATTGCATTGCACGGTCTGTCACTGTGCCACTCAAGTGGAAACCTGTGAAGGGGAAAAAAGGAGGTCTTACATTATTAAATAAAATACCATATCTTATTATCAATGCCCTTTCATTAACCAAGTAAAAGTCATCTATTTCTGAGAAATAATATAACAAAGAATTTGCTTTAATTACAAATATGATGAACCTTTTCTTTCATTCATACCCTTTTCATCTCAAATAAAATCAAAAGGAGCTAGTTTACAAGCCCCCTTTGCTATTCCATCACAACATTCATAAAAGTTTGATAGTAAGAAAAAGTTATTTGGTAAATGATAGCTGCAGAAGCAGAGTTGCATACAATAAGACCAATGTGAAACTCCCAGTAGTTCATCAAGCTGGCAGCAATTTTCCAAACCTCACACCAGAGAGCCTGCACCATTCTTTCAATAAGTAAGAGGAAAGTAGTGCACTGTAGTGGCACAAACCCTGGTCCTAATCTCAACTCTGCCACCAATTCACTGACATAAGTTACTTAACCTCATTGCTTTCACCTCTCCTCTCACCGAGCTGATGCTAAAGCTTCAACCCAAGCAATTTTGTAGGGCAGCTATGTTTGTGTAGCTCTTTGGAGATGGAAACTGCTGCGGTTACTGATACACAGCATATCAGATTTATAATACTGAATGAGACACACACGCATTGTTTCAGAAGTGTGCATTTCCACTAGGCATGATAAAGTGCAAGGTGAAAGACCTAGGTTATCTTATATTGTAAGAAGGTATGCTATACCATAAGAAAGATTTTCACTTCAGCCGCTACTCCACAAAGCACCCTATTGAAACAAAGTCTGAAACTATTCTCTGAAGATCCGACCTAAACCTATCTCTGTTTTCCCAACATAAAGACCCAGATTTGGCTCTCAATATTTTATCACTGCAGAATTTGTGTGTTTCTTTTGGATTTTATATAAACATGACATTGATTTTTGGTTCAAGCATAAAGTCAGAGGTATAGATACAAAGCAATACAAACAAATTACATATTCTGTATCAGTATTAAACTTGAACAGACTGCACGCATAAAATCTAGAATGGTTATTAAAAGTAAAGTGTTATACATTAACTATTTATAATGGAAATAATGTAAAGCCACATTCCCTCAAAGTCCAAAACTGATGGAGTATTCTTCTATTTAAAGAAAAGTGTGTTGTAGGAAGCAGTATCCTCCCTCTGCCTTTCCCTTTGGTTTTTAAGTAATCATAGCATGCTCCCATGAGTGCCCTCTCTCAAAAAAAGAAGGTTTGTTAAAACTTATCCAGTTCTTTTTCAAGTTAATTTCCAGTAAATAAGATATGTATTGGTGGTTTCAAAAATTTGTATGGGAGATATCTTATTTTAAATATAACTCTCCTATGAAGCATGCATAAAACTCTCTCATCTATGACCTGAGATAAAGTCTAACACTTGAACACTCAAAAAGGGCCTGATCCTACTCCTTCCTGCTCTCAGCAAGGAGCTGTATTGGGTCTGGTTGAGATGGAGTTCATTTCCCCATAGCAGCCCTCAGTGCTGTGCTTTGCATTTTGCACTGGTAGCTAGAAAAGTGTTGATAACACACCAGTCCTTTGGCTACTGCTGAGCAGTGCTGGCACAGCATCAACGCTGTCTTTCCAACAGTCCGACCCCCATTAGTAGGCTGAGGGTGGGCAAGATCTTGGCAGGCTATAGTAACGGTGGTTATTGAGTATCAAGCTCCTGTGGGGGGCACAGAGTTTGTCAGCTGCACTGCTTATCTCTTTATTTTGCTGAGTTTGGGAACATGTTAATACAAAAAATGTCTCTTGTACTTTGCCCTTCTATCGATGGCCTTGTTGTGCTGGGGGAGATATTTTGTAGAGAGGATGACGGAATACATCTCCCTCTCCCTACCTGGCATTGATGTGGATGGTTTTATAATGCAGGCTCCCATGGTCCTGGTTCACCCTTACATGAACTGTTTAATACTATCAATTAATACTGTTGGCACACTATGGAGTTCAGGGAATCTGGTGTCATCCTGGTGTAAGAGAAAATAAATTTTAGGTGAGGATATATTGAAATGTGCCCTGAGGCATCCAGTTCCTAGCTGGCAGGGTATGTGAAAGGATCTGGGCAGGTTCCTAAGGCAGTTATCACCTCCCATTACCTGGGACTTCACACCAGAACAGGTATTCAACCCTGGCAAACTGACATGTCACCTGATGGAAGGGTGCCTTGCCTACCCCAATGAAAACCAGCAGCCTCATGCTCTGTACTGGGGCCTGGCCTGTGCTTATCAAGCCGCAGTTCAGTACTCTCAGAGGACTGTGATTGAGGCAGGAACTCAAACTGCAGTAGAGGACACTATGGTTGAGATAGGGACTCAAACCACAACAACTACAGCCATTGTCCCAGTAGAGAAAAAGAAAAAATTAATAAGAGCTACAGGTCCATGTCATCAACAAGAAAGGCTGGAAGAAGGAGAAGAAGAAGAAGAAGGAAAATCATGAAAGGAAGGGTCTGATCAAGAAGCCAGTCCTTCAACAAAGAAATTGAAGAAAGGAGTGAGACAAATCAAACAGGAAACTGAAGTTAGCCAGTCCCTGACCTCATCAGAACTTCGAGACTTGTGAAAAGATTACAGCCGTCAGCCAGGTGAGCGGATTCCTACATGGCTGCTTTGATGCTGGGATAATNAGAAAAAGAAAAAATTAATAAGAGCTACAGGTCCATGTCATCAACAAGAAAGGCTGGAAGAAGGAGAAGAAGAAGAAGAAGGAAAATCATGAAAGGAAGGGTCTGATCAAGAAGCCAGTCCTTCAACAAAGAAATTGAAGAAAGGAGTGAGACAAATCAAACAGGAAACTGAAGTTAGCCAGTCCCTGACCTCATCAGAACTTCGAGACTTGTGAAAAGATTACAGCCGTCAGCCAGGTGAGCGGATTCCTACATGGCTGCTTTGATGCTGGGATAATGGGGCCAATAGTCAGCAATTGGAAGGTCATGAAGCCCAACAGCTGGGATCCCTTGCAAGAGATCAGGAAAGAGGAATTGGAAAAGAGGCAGCAATGTGGAGTCTCTGCAGACAGCTCCTCTCCAGCGTGAGGGCAAGGTATCCATTTAAGGAAGATCTTGTGAACTCCACAGGAAGGTGGACCACTGCAGATGAAGGTATCCAGTACTTGAGAGAATTAACAGTGCTGGAAGTCATCTACGGTGATCTAAAAAAAATTATAACATTCAGAGGATGTCCCTTGCACATAAGCCATATGGAGGAAGGTGATTCAAAGCGCCTCTACATCATATTCCAACAGCTTGGTAGCATTGTATTACCCACAAATGGATACACCAGCTGTAGAGGTGCCATCCTATTGGATCTGAAACACAGAAGAAATTGTGTACTTCAACATCTTTACGGGCTAGCACCTCAGCTCTTAGGGGCATCCCAGGAGATCAGTCCTCTCCTGCCCTGGTCAGAGGGAAAGGAAGCCCCAGGCATAGGGCATGTGGGAAGACATGAGCAAGTGGAAGCCCATGTATGTGAACTGAGAGGGAAGAGAGCTCTTAAGAAGGGGCCAGCCAAGAAGGCTGTTAGTGATGTTGCTGTAGAGACACAAGAAGGCAATCAGTGATCTCCCTGACATAGAAGGACTGAAATCATC
>VXAY01002248.1:7521-30465 GCA_013399855.1 Oxyruncus cristatus
TTTTTTTTTTGTAGTATATATTTTTTGGCGTCTTTCAGCTTTTGCCAATGAACTTGGAAGGGGTGGAGGGAGCTGTGATTTACAGAACACATATGAAAACTTATAGACTAATATGGAAATATATGATAAAAAGTGAAGCATCTGAAAATTTAGTATTACACTGGTTAGCCTCAAGTTTTTGGCTTCTAAAACGTAGTGAAGCTTCAGGGAAGAACTTGTATTGCATCCACACTGAAGGATGTGAGAAAGATGTTGCATCGAACAACTCCTGGCTGTTGCATCTCGACCCTGCACATTCAGAAGCTGGAAATCTCTCTCTCCCCATCCAATAGAGGCAGCTACTAATGTTTCCCTTTGTGGGTGTGAACAGCAGCAAGCCTGAGGGTGTATCCCAGAGACACAGGACCTGGATTGGAGTTCGCACACACCCTCCGTCTCCAGTTTCACCATACTCATATTCACAGATCTACCGGTGCCAGTGTGGCCTTAGGTCTGTCTCATGTGTAGGTCCATCCAGTGTGCAGGTTTCCTCCTACTCGTTGTTTGGTCCAAATTGAAGTCAGTTAAAGAACAAATGCATGCAATCACCCAAGCATACCCCCTGTCAGGGATGCCTTGAATGTTAGCACAAGAAGCTCTCGTTCTACCTAATATCCATGGCCACACCACACACACCTCACTGATCACTGCCTCAGGCTGTGAGTCTTCGCAGATACAGGTGACTTCCTACGCACCAGTTTATTCAGCTCGAATTTAGCTAGAGACTTACACTTACACACACATGTGCAGGCATGATTAACTGGCAAAACATAAATGTATTTCTAGTTGAGAGGCTTTAGGCCTCTCATAGATGCACCTGCACTCTGACATACATAATACACATACACACCAATTGACATACAGACGTATGTACCCTGTGACCGGTAGTTCCTTTCACAGTTAGCCAAACCTCTCTTACACACTGATCTCTTTGTTTTGATACTTAAGCCTATGGACTCTTTGACCCTCAGACCCTTTGTCAGTCTCTGGCACTTAGATCTTGCAGTATTTATGTGTCTGACAGGAAAAAAACCCACAAACAAACAAAAACAACAAAACAAAATAAAACCCACCCCAAATAACTACACAATAGTCAAGAAAATAATTTAATAAAAGGGTAGGGCAGACTGCTGTGATGAGGCACAGGGCTCCATCAGACAAGTACACAGCCTGGCAGCTTCCTAGCTTGTAACTGCCTCTTTTATCTGCCCTCCTTTCTATTTTCCTACATTTGTTCTTCTCCCATCCCTCCCCAGATCCCCCTTTCCCTAACTTTGACACTTCCATGAATCATCCCATGACAAGTTTTCCACAGTTTCATAAGCCCCTTATGATATCTCCTAATGCTCATTTTGGGAGTCTCCCTTTTTGGGTTGACCCTCTCCAAGGCTGTGCTTGAGTAGTTTCATTAGTAGCCCATCAGACAGTGGCTGAGGAGCTCAGGTCTTCATTATTGCCTCTGTTATCATTTTTTGTTAGCTCTGTGTGTCTGTGTGTTTATCACTTTCCTCGTTAGTTGTTATTTCTTTTCCACTGAGTAGTCCTGAACAAAGTAACTTAATGAACAAGATGCTCTCACATGCTTGATTAGCCTCACCTATACAATAAATAGAAAAAAATGAGACTCCACAAAAAGGACTAACAGTAGCTATACACGAACAGATGATAACCATGGTCAGCAACTGAGAACAAAGGCAGAACATCACTGAGAAATGCTGACAGGAGCGAAAGTTTGACTCCTCTCTCCACATTCAGGACCGCAGAGCACCACTGTCCATCTTCTTAGTGGTCTAAAGTGTAGACTCATCCTTTCCTGACACCGAGAGATATATGCCCTCAGAAGAAAGAGTACTGAAGTCCTAAGTGAAGTACTAAGGTGTCCTGAGTGGATGTAAATTGTATGCCGCATTTCTACACTGATGACATCAATTTCCCCTTTTCAGTTAGGGCAAAAAAGTAAGCACTTAGAGAGTGTGCTTCCTCTGTTTCTATACTAGCCCTTTAAAATATCTCATATAGATTTCTCTGTAGTCACTGGTGTGATGTCTCCAGAGGATGATTCATTTAATGTATTTGTGCATCTGTCAAAGCCTGATACTCAGGAAATCTTTCTCTAGGGGCAACAGTTCTCTCATGCTATAAAGGAGACAAGAAAACTACCTCGGGTATAAAAATTCATGGTATGGTTATTGACAAGCAGGTAGTATAGTTCTCATGCTGGATACCCATAACATTTCTTTCCAAGGATTGATTAGGTTTAACTTTAAAAGGCTGAATTTACACTGTAAGTTTATATTATTTCCAACCAGCAAGAGGTAATTAATCTCTCCACAGAGACACCATATCTGGAACTTTAGCTGCCTCAAGGAAGCATGTTTCCTATTCAGATATCTGTGTATCTATTCACCTTCAAGAATATTTACGCTATATGTAGGTATTTTACTTTTGCTGGCAGTAGGTGTAAAGGTTGCAAAATGAATTTTTCTGTCCTGTTCAGGTGAGAAGAAAGGATAGGTAAGACAAACCAATGAAATATAAACTGGTTTCTTGTAGACTATGATCTAAGATGCTGAAATATTCAGTAACTAGCTTACAGTTACACGCATCCTATTTACTACAATTCTATTGAATTTACCTCTTCATCAACTTAATTTTAACTCCAGATTGTATTTCCTCCACTGACATTTTTAATAGATATTTTATTTTGTAACATTATAAAGTCTCATAATTATGTTTCAGTACACATTACCCAGTATATTATGTAAAACATAGCACTTTGCAAAAATGGGCCATCATTATTAGGCTACATATTTAGAAGCAATATTAAGATCACCACATTTTTTTAAAATACTTTTTAAATTAGAGTACACAATAGTAAACAAGAAATTGGATTATTCAAAAATAATTGGTTCAACAAATATCCTCCGCTATTCTTTTCCCAGTTCTTGCTCACAGGCATGAGTACAAATGCAAAAAAGCCTTCTATCGATTAACTCACCAGATTTAAAAGTGGGGAGAACTACCTTTTCTAACATGGACCAAAACATTCACTTGTCAATTACTATAAGACTTACAATTTTTCAGAGGCCTCGGGTGCAGCATATTCCAATGGAACTATACCCCAAGCAGAGATATTACAGATAACTTCTAAATATTTTGCTTTGACTTTTGCATTCCTTCATCAAGAATTCTCCCAGATTTGTAGAAGATGGTGTGTTATACATGTGTAGGAGCATAGTAAATACTCTTTTCAGCTTTATACACCTTGCATATTGCCAGGTGTTTCACAGCTATTGCAAGTGATAGGCTTCTTTTCAGCTTATTTTTGTTTTATCTGCACAGCATTAGAGCATTCAAGGCAGAAACAGTAAAAATACAGAGTTAAATAAACCTGTGTGACACGTCTGGTTGAAAATTTGATATCTTAGCCACAACCTCAATACTCATCTAGCTTCTTATGTTGTTGAGATTTAAGTCAAAGATGAACTACATTTGTAATTACGTGATATATGGCTAAAAAAGTGATTCTGCAAGAGTCCAAGACCAACATGTATAATGAAAAAAATTTCTTAAAAAGCCCCCAATGAAACAAAACAAAACAAACAAAAAACCAAACCAACCAAAAAAAAAAAAAAAAAAACCCCAAAAAAAAAAAAAAAAAAACCCCAAAAAAAAAAAAAAAAAAACCCCAAAAAAAAAAAAAAAAAAACCCCAAAAAAAAAAAAAAAAAAACCAAAACAAACAAAAAAAAAAAAAGAAAAACAGCAACAGAAAAAAAAATTATTAACTTTGAATAGCAGGTTTTAGCTCGTGTACAGGAAAATTATTCTAAGTTTAGTCATATTTGTCACGTTACTGCAAACGTATCGTCAAGTAATGCTTCGCTTCTAATGCTTTGTTCATTTTCACCTTTAATTCCTTTCAAAGTTTTGATGCCACTGTTACTTTCTACAACAGATAATCTGGAAATTAATTTCCTTTTTGTTCAGCTTAGTAGTTTATACTTTTAATTAGGAAAGTCTGCATCAGATAGACTTAAAAGAGTTCATGAGAATTTGAGCTCATGGAGATTTCCATACAAGAGCCTGTTTAACATAAAGATGGCCTTGTTGATGGCATTGAGTATGGAGTCCTGAAACTGATTTCTACTGCCAACTGTACTTCTAATCTGCTCTATGGCCTTAGCTACCCTTCAGTCCTCTACCTTTCCTCACTATTTAGGCTATTAACTCTCTGATGCAAGGACTTTTATCTTACATATTTGTGTATGGTGTTTAGCACAGCTAAAACCCTGCTAGTTCTGGATGTACTGTAGCAGTATTAAATAATTTCATCTAACCATGTGGAGTAATTAATTGTGAAGCTGGACAAATACTTCTAATCATGTAATGAAGAACACAGTCTCAGTAATTTTACAACAGTGTTGCAATAATTGTTATTTCCTTTACCACAGCTGCGGCAGGGAAAACTACTAGCTGATGGAGATTCATGGTGGAAAGATGGATACAAAGAGCCAAATTTCAAAATTTTCATTTTCGGTGTTTGCTCTGATGTTCACCGCCTCCTCTCCAAATTCCTGGTGCAGGGCTGGGAGCCTGATAATTAAATCTGTGCTTTCTTTTGCCATTGCGTGGTTGAAACGATCGCTCTCGGCTCTTCTAGGCAGCATCATTCCTGGTGAATTTAAGCAGAAATTTGCTGAGGAACACCCTGTAAAGCATGAGGACAGAGGAAAGGAATAGATAAGTGTTCTCATACCAAGTTTCCTGATGTCAAGATTTGCTTGCACAGTCATGTGCTCCAGAGCAACCTGTTCTAGCTGACCCTATCTGAGTAGGCAAACAGGACTATATAATCTGAAGAGATCCCTTCCAACATCAGCAGTTCTGTGATTCAGAGGCTTTCATATACATTTATTAATGCCTAATACGTGAGTTAATAACATGGGATGTTCACGTTTCAAAATCATGATACCAGTGTGAATTTCCCTGGATTTCATTATTTCCTATTACAAAGCCTTCAGAGGAAATCTATTTCAGTCAGTAAGTTGGTAAGACTCAATTTTCCATAAAATGTAATATCCTTAAGGGCTGTGTAACCTTTGTAGGACTAGTTTTCAGGCTAGTCTTTCTTCTTCCTTTTGAAAATCACTTCCTAGGCGCTGCTGCTGCTTTGTTACACATATGTTTACTAGTATGGCCAGAATAAACATTTTGTATTCCTTTCTGGCCTTCCCCATTCCCACCTTTCACTTCTGATCTCCTCTACCTCCTCCCCAGCAGCAGTGGAGGAGGAAAGGAAATATGCATTGTAGTCAGTCCATCACACTCCTTCATCTGCAGGGGGATGACTACTCCCACTCTTCCCCTGCTCCAGTGTGGGCTCCTCTCATAGGGCCGCAGGTCCTTCCAGGACCTTGCTCCAGCACAGTCTTCCCACAGGCTCACAGCCTCCTTTGAGCATTCCCCTGCTCCAGCATGGGCTCCTCCACAGATGGATCTCTGCTCCTCCATGGACCTCCACAGGCTGCAGGGGCACGGCTGCCCCACTGTGGGCTGCACCACGTGCTGCAGGGGAACCTCTGCTCCAGCACCTGGAGCTGCTCCTGCCCCTCCTTCTGCACTGACCTGGGTGTCTGCAGGGCTGTTGCACTTGCACAGTCTCTCTCTTCTTTACAGATGTCGTTTTCCCTCTTCTTCTATCTGTTATCCCAGAGGTGCTGCCAGTGCCGCTCATGGGTTTGACCTTGGCCAGTGTTGGGACTGTCTTGGAGCCAGCTGGAACTGGCTCCATCAGATATTGAGAAGTTTCCAGCAGCTTCTCAAACAAGTCACCCCTGTAGCCCCCCACTACCAAAACCTTGCCACACAAACCCAATACACTGTTTTTAGACATTTTCAGGATATAATAAGGAACTGTAAAAAAGCCCTTCATATCTGCATAAAAAACAATGAGTTCCATTTATCAGTCCCATATACAGTACCAGCAATTGTGTACACCTTAGCTAATCAATTTATCTAAATAATCTACCTAATTAGATTTTCTTTATAAGGGGTGAAGATGAGCAATTATTTGTAGCATGTGACCCTTCAACCTTTTTTATTTATATTAGTATGAGACAACTGAACTATGTCTAGTTGAGTGAATTTAACTCTCACTTTGTTCTGACAGGTCATTTTATCCTTGCCTGTCTCCTCAGCTCTCTTATTGCCCCATCCCAACCAAATATCAAAAGGAACCATACCTGGGCTTCTTTTAAGGCTGTAGATATCCAAGGGTTATATGAGTGACAAGGCAAAGTACCGGTTTTCCTGTGATAAACGCTACAGGTTTTTTGTCAGGGGAGGGAGGAATCAGGAGGATTAGGGAAAGTAAACTGAATTGTTTTGCACATAAATACCTATGTGTTTGTCTGGTGTGCTACAAGAGAGATTGCCCCTGGGCTGTTTTATGTGCCAACTGTTTTGGGAATTGTGTTTTGTTGCTGTTGTTTTTTATCCCTTTCCTTCCCTGTTTATGAATTGTTGTAGCTTGTATGATCCAGCTTTGGGGGGTGTGTGTCATGGTATTATTTATTTATTTGTTTGCTTGTTTGGCTTCTTCTCTTTACCTTATTCACCCCTTAGGAATGAGGAGAGAGTGTAATGGCAACCATTGTGTACAAAGAAAATAACCCTGGAGGACTCCAGAGAGGGTTGAGGGGTTTAAGGAAATCATTAGGATATAGTTCTTAGATATTTTTACACAGTAGCTGTTCAGGAAGAGGAAGAAGCCACTCAGTGTAAAATAGGAATTTACCAGAACACAGGACAAAATTAAAAGAGTTATTAATGATTAATAATAGAAATAAAGAAAAAGGAAAATCTCTTTAACTACCATGTCTCAACAATTAATAAACTTATCTTCTCTCTTGTAATCAGATACATAAAGTTAACTCCCTCCCTCCTCTAAAGGTAAACTCAAGGTGCTCTGCCTTCTTTCATTGCTTTTCTCTATAGTCTTTATCTTGCCAGGGGAGCAGCACAGGAACTGATGTGAGTATTTCTACGCATTATGTATATACTCTAAGGATGTACTTTCTTTACTCAGATGCAGATGTCTACTACGCAGATGCATTCATCAAAACTCATCATTCTAATAATCATCTGTAATCCCTGGAAGAAAATAGTCCATTTTAAGGGTGATTCCTCTAATCATAATGCAGTCATTAAAAATATATGAGAGTTCAGATACTAGGTTCTTTCCTTTCACTTTATTTATTTATTTGTTTATTTGTTTGTTTCTTTATTTATTTATTTTTAATAAAAAACCTCAGATATAAATGTATGGAATATTTACCTAAAGAAAAGCGGGATAAATCTCAACCTGATCAAACTACAAACAGCATTATGAGTTTTACCATCAAGACACCTGAAAGTTAGGCACCATGACTCACCATCTAAAAATCAAAGCCCCTTTTTGGATTTGTCTTGGCAAGACAAACGAATTTTTGGAGCCAAAACACTTCTCATACTCTTGCAGGAACACAGAGAGTATCAATATGTACCAGTATAATTCTACATTAGATAGTATAACATTTAGACATATGTCCACAAATGTTCATTTTGCCAGTAATCTTATGATTCAAGCACGAGGTATATATATATTCTGTTTTTCAAAAGAACTAAGCAATAAGAGCTGCCAGGCCTCAAACACATGAAAACATCTAGCAAACTTTGGCCATGAATATTTGCTAAACCAGTAATTTGGATCTTTGATCTATCTGAGCTCAGGTATTATGCTTTGCTGGCAAAACGTAAAGTAAACTCTGAATAGTCTTTTATACTGAAACAATTTAAATACGTGCATGTATTATCACAACAACACTGAAAACAACAACAACAAAAGAATTTATTGATTTCTGCACAAATTAAGGTCTTTGCTAATTTGCACAGACACAATTGAAACAATAAACTCTATGAGAACAACAAACTGGGTAATTATCTTAATGATCATTTAATTTTACATTTGGTAATGGATAACTTTTTTTCCTTTACTAATAAGATGTAAATTACAGTCAACTGGTTTTAAATCTTGGAAGTATAATTTTGCGCATTTTAGCTGCCATCAAAAACCATTTAATGGAAGATCCATCTCATACTGTGAATGATTCAAACTTGGTAGTGATGTTTTCCTTCATATATTTGGTTGTGTATTGCAGATGGCAAATACTAAACTAGACCTACAAATTCAGTTCTAAAAGTATATGTGCCCTAATCTCTGATCTTAGCTTTCTACAAGGGGTAACAGCAATTGCATTGTGCCTCTGTATAGAATCACAGAATCATAGAATTAACTGGGTTGGAAGAGACCTCCGAGATCATCAAGTCCAACCCTTGATCCAACCGCACTGTGATTACTAGATCATGGCACTCAGTGCCACATCCAACCTCATCTTAAAAACCTCCAGGGACGGTGAATCCACCACTTCCCTGGGCAGCCCATTCCAATGGCTGATCACTCTCTCTGTGAAGAACTTCTTCCTAATATCCAACCTAAACCTCCCCTGACAGAGCTTAAGACCATCCCCTCTTGTCTTACGGCTGGTTGCCTGGGAGAAGAGACCAACCCCCACCTGGCTACAACCTCCTCTCAGGGAGTTGTAGAGAGCGATGAGGTCTCCCCTGAGCCTTCTCTTCTCCAGGCTAAACAACCCCAGTTCCCTCAGCCTCTCCTCATAGGACTTGTGCTCAGGTCCCTTCACCAGCCTGGTTGCTCTCCTCTGGACCTGCTCCAGCACCTCAATATCCTTCCTGAACTGAGGGACCCAGAACTGAACACAATACTCAAGGTGTATGGGCTGGTCTCTGTCACCTACAAAAATCAGAGTGACCTAAAGGTTGCTCTAACTTGAGGCATAGAGGTATGGTCCACTACAAGGCTGGTAGAAGGAAACTTCAACACATCCAAAACAGATGCTACCTTTACCAACTTGGTGCTAAATAGATTAAGGCAAAGTGGCCAAACTCTTTGGGCTCAGGATTTAAAAAAGTGCATGCCTTGACACAGATGTTGAAGTGGACTGATTTTTAAAAATATTTAAAGCCCAACACCTTCCATGCCTGTATATTTCCATATGTTGATATTTTCATATATTTTTCTTTCTCTGGGTAGCCTTACTAACAAAACATAATTGCTGAAATCCTTACTGATAGCAAGTTCATTCAAAGTTCAAACACAGATTGATTTGAACATTAGAATAGATAGAAAAACTATTTAGACTTGTGACTGAGTCTGACAAATGTAAAAGCAATAAGAATTGCCTTTTTAGTGATGTTGTATAAGAAGCTAGTTTCCACCATTTCAAAATTTTTAAGAAACATTATCTTCCCAGGTTTTCTTCCAACTTTATTAAACTAAACTTGACATAAACTTCACCATGCATTGTATTTGCTTGGCTAAATTTCTCTGCCTTATTCCATCAATTTCTGTGACTTCTAAAACTGCAGAAGCAGCACACTTGGTTGAAAATCAAGGATGCTTTTAAGACAGAATCATAGACACGCACAAATTCGAAACTTAGGGTAAATTGGGAAAAGTTTCCTTTAGAGACAATCTGTAAGAATAAAGACATTGCGGATCTCAGCCTAATGCCACAAAATTTACCGAAGATTAGCTTGATGGCATGGTTAATTTTGTTGGTCAAGACTTAGAAGAATCTGAACAGGAATACTGAGGTGAACTTTCCAGCTACCAGCATCCCTAATTAATAGGCCAAAGCAAGCACTAGCTGTCCACATCCATGCTTTAGGTGAATTTGCAGGTAGGTTCACATCTGAACCATGCTGCCTGAGATTACCTCTATCAAGAACTTCAATATAATAAAATCCAGATGCATTAGTCAACTTCTTGCCTGATTAATGGAATGTTGACAATGCATTGCTATCAGGACAAAAGCTATGTGGCCACCTACAGCTTTCTGTCAAGACTTTAAAAAGAAATACCAACTGTGCTATAATAAGAAATCAGCTTGCCAAAACATTCCAAAAAGCAACAACTTCCAACTCACTGAAACTCTACTTAAGTTATTATATGCTTGAATGGCCCCTGGAACAACAGATAGCTGTGCAATTAATGCAAACCTTGTCATCCTTCTCCACCTCGCTTGTCTCCGCACAGGCCAGTAATGAGGCTCCTTTAGACATGGAGTGTGTGCAGAGCTCTGACAAACCACCTCAGTATGCAAAGAAAAAAGCCGAGGGGAACCGCAGGAAACACGACCACAGTTGTAAATTATGTCAGCCCCCCCTGTATTCACAGCTTTGGCTTTTGGAATCAGTTTGCACTTAGGTGGAAGGATGCACGATTAACTGTTGTTGCGTATCTGTCTTGGAGGGAAGTATTTCCACTTTTGAGGAACAAAGCAACAAAGTCACAAGGGGAAAGCTTGCTTTCTTTTTTTTTCATGGGCTAGCCATTTCCCTCCTAAGATCTATCATATGCCAGGGGGAAAAAATACTGCCTGAAGTTTCCTGTTCAGGTGAGAAAGCATTAGCTGATAAACCATTTTCTAATAAATTCTAAATTCTAAAAAAAAAAAAAAAGAAGCACACCTGTTTTGTTAAATCACTAAATAAAGCACAGTGATGGAGTTATTTGAACAACTCAGTTTTGAATTACCCAGCTTTAAAACAGAAGTGTTTCATAGACTAATCACATGCTTTTTTCACTCTCTTCTTGCACAGCTCTTTTTATAGAACTCAATTTTGCAAATTACTCCACTGTGCAATTGACCTCACTTCTAGAAAATACTGTCTTTCTTAAATATTCTACCTTGGTCTTTTGAGTTTGAGGACATTATTCCCTATAATACCATCATTAACCACCTTAAATAGTTCCTCCGGCAATTTCATGTTATCAAGTATTTATAGACAGTTACCATCATCTTTATTTCTTGAAAGAGGTTCATATAGATTCGTAGCTTCATAGATTATGAAGCCAGAAGGGACCATTGTGAACATCTCATCTGACCTCCCTCATAACAGAAGTCATAGGACTTCCCTGAATTAATTCTGTTTGAACTAGAATATGTCTCTTAGAATATTTTGATTTAAGCATTTCTAGCATTAGTGAACCTACCAAAACCCTAAGTAAGTTGCTCCAGTGGTTAATCACTCTTTCTGAGGAAAATGTTGTTTCTTTCTGGTCTGAATTTCTGCAGCGCTGGATCTAGGTAACCACAGTGTGTTTCCATTACACAAATAAACATGAGAATGAGTGTGGAAGGTCACCCAGATTTGATTCATATGTGCTTTGCAATCCAGCTTGGCAAGACTCTCTTGCTGCTGTACAAGGCATAAAGGGCTTTAAGAAGGGCTAGATCCATTCTAAATCACAGAATCATCATAGGATGGTTTGGGTTGGAAAGGACTTTAAATATCATCTAGTTTCAACTGCCCTGCATGGGCAGGAACACCTTTAACTAAGCATCTGAATGTTATTGATCTATGATTCACTCTATTAGTATTACTGAGATTANAAACAAACCAACAAACCCCAAACCAACCAAATAAAAACCACTTTTACTGATTTTGGGGTTCTTGTCTCTCAGTGCAAAGAGAGACAGAAGCATACAAGAATATGTAATGAAAAGCAGTACATTTCAGCACTGAGCAGGGCACTAAAGATTTCCATTTTGGCCTTCTCATCACTCCCACATTCACCCATTCTGCAAGTCACCCAAACTCCTCTGCATCAGCTCACTTGCCTCCAGTTGGACTCCCTAACCAGACAGATGTGACTCAAAGGCAGAGTAATTCATATTATGAAGTATTTAGTGAACTCTTCATATATATAAAGTATTTTTTGAACTCTTAAAAAAGATGTAATGTAATATTACCTTTGCATATAGTGAGTTTTCCTCACCTGTTTCTCATGGTTTTTGAGACAATTTTCAATTGGTGTTTCTTGATTGCCTGTGTAGGAAAGATCATAAAGAATCAAGAGAAATATATATTTTTATTCTTATTTGGAGACCTTACCACTCACCCTAGAATCAAAGTACCTGCTTGCAGTCATGTAGCATTACTTGTCGAGAAGCATTTGAGTGCTTAAAGAATGGACTAAAAATAAATCTGACACTGCAGCTGTAACACACAATGACACAGTTTGCAGTTGTATGTGCTTGTTTCGTACAACTCCAGATCAGGAATTTCTTCCATTACAGAACATCAACTTGCTAAACACAAATCCTTCATATCCTAAAAAGTCACTGTCTGTGTGAAGCTGTAACCCTGAACAAGCAGATGTAAATCAAATGGAAGTGAGCCTAATGGAGATATTGGTTCTCACAGAGATATAGCTACATAACAAAAGAAGGATGTTAGGAAAGGCGTGATCAACAGTGGAACCAAATTCAATATTTCACTCTATTTGTGACTGGGCGATCAGGAAGAACTTAGGGTGCTAAAAGGAACATTTTGGAATGAAACAAACTCTTACTCCTCCAACTGTACAACTTTAGATCCGTTGCCTAAAAGGACTCTATGCTAGGGGAAAAGCAATACCAGCTTCTAAATGAATGTAGATTAAAATGAACTTGTTGAATATTTTCACGAAAGCTGCATTTAAAATTAAAAGCTCTCAGCTTCTTTCAGAGAGTAACCAATGATGTGATTTATCTATCTCAATCTAACCTTCTGAGTCTGCGCCATAGATGGTCATCATCAATTTCTTGAGATTAATAAAGGAAAATGGGCAACATCTGGATATCATTCATCCCATGATAAGAGAAAGGCCTACAATAAATATATTGCTGCTAGTTGTGCCTTTCTCTTGACTGAATATAGGCAGGGTTTTAAACAACTGACTCTGACTTAGATATGAAAGTTTTATATATCTGAGCTTAGATTAGATGAATCCCAACACTAAACCCTTCCAAATATTCTTTATACAGGAATAGAGTAAGAGTTCCCCCAAATTCAAAGAAATTAAGAGACAAAATCTAATCTATTCTCTTTAGTCTCCAACTTTCACACTACTAATTAACCCCAAGGGGGGAAAAAAAGGAAAAAAAAAAAATTAAAAAAAAACCCTCTCTTCACTTTTGCTGTTAAGCACTGGTGTGGTATGTGCACATCAGGTATTTACTCCATTCAATCCAATAAATTACAGACATGTAAAATCATACCCTCTTCACTTGAAAAGCACATCTCATGATTTTTCAGTTATGCTGATTGGATTGCATATAAAAAGAGTGTGTGCAGGCCATACCCATTTCTAAAATTTACCATATAATTTAGAAAGCCTAATTTGTATTTTTTCTTCCTATTATTTACTTTGAAAATTTATATATGAAGCTATTAAGCAAAGCTAACTATTCATAGTTAACAACCTGATTCACAAAAATTTAATTGTTTCCCCTTTTATTCACAAATATTTTGTGATTAACTCTATTTATATGATTTTCCAAGAATATGTAACAAATTTTTCTCTTAAATATGTCTCTACATTTAGAATACTTTCTCAATGAGTTTTTTAAATGGGTATATATTGTGTAACTCGTCATTTTAGTCTCTTTCTGATTAGCATTCATCAATTCAGACAAGATATTTGCAGTAAAAAAAGAACAAATGTATAAACAAAACATCCAACTACCAGTTCCTAACTATATATTGACAATTAAAAATTAAGTGTATCATCTCAGGGAGAAATGCAGGGCATTTTCCTTGTGACTTCACCACTTTCTGGGACACTGCTAACACAAAATGTAGTGATTTATATGTTGTTTAAGGCTAAATTTCATCATCTTCCAAGACATTCAGATCACAAGCTCATCACCTTTAGCATCTGTACTAGAGTCTTGTGGAAGGTACTTCACAGAAGGAATCTGGAAATTATACAACACAGCCACCTTGGATTGCATGGCCCTGTTGAACCCTGGCTGAAAATGCTAAACCCCAGACTTTTGTGAAGATCCCCGAGTTTCAAAAACTTGTAATATTAAGTTAAAAATAAAACTTAAAATATTAATTTATTTCAGAATGAGGAGGAGTAAAACATTACCTCTGCTCATATTCTCAAGCATCATGTTTTAACAGAAGTTACTGATTTTACAGAGGAACACTGGAAACCAAATTATTCTGTCTTGAAAAAAAAAAAAAGAGTTTGAAAAGTTAATGTCTCCTTTGACACATACTGGGCATCCTGGGTGCTATGAATACCAAACTAACTCAAGGAAAGTTGTCAGTTCCCTCTCAAAATCAGAAAAAAACAAGCTCAACAGTATAAATGACGTTTTTGGTGCTAGGCAAACTTTACCAAGTCCCTTTGCAAGATGTGACCCTACTGTTTCTTAGTTGTTTGTTTTTTTGTTTTTTTTTTTTCATCTGTGAAAGAGAAACAATGACATTTACCTACCTCATGTCATCTTAATAGGTCATGAGATAAACAGATAATGCACCCTCTTACAATTATTTTTTGGTTTTGTTTTTGTTTTAGATCTGTTGAGAGTGTGTCAATTAAGAATATATCCCACAGAAATAAGGAGAGAGGAAAACAAAATTCTGAGTCCCCAAATCTCAAGCATTGTCTGTTAATTCCTAATGTGCAAACGGTATTTGATGTATGTTCTTCCATCCCAGCCTAGTGGATTTTGCCAGGACCTCAGGGGTAGGAAATTCCAGATAATATTTACAGCGAAGAATATGTGTAAGAGGGAAGGGATGGTGACGGATAGATTATATTTATTTAAGCTCTAGCCCATTTTCATTTCCAGGATTTTGTCTGCATGCTTTACTGAGCCTGTGCTCAGAAATTAGACTGCTCTCTTATACCCCTGCTTTGGCTTTGAAGCTGTTTCAAAGCTGGCAACCTGAATGTGGCACAGCCATGCGGGCATATTTTAAAGTGTCAGAACTAATACTAAGCTTTTCAGTGTTGCAAAAGAAATGTAATTTGCTTTGAGGGCTGGAGTTATTATTGAGAAACATTGTTGTAATCCAAATTTTTCATTAAATCTGTCTCCCTCCTTTTTTCCTTCTATTGCTCCCTCTCTTTCCCTCAGTCTCCCAAACACATGAACTCATAGATACTTATACTCACAGGCACACTTGTACTTTGTTCTTTTTCTCTCCCAGTCCCTCTTATACTAGAAAAAGAACTGAGCCTTGTGATTTCAGAGGGAAGTGGCAACTTGATTTACATATGACATTATAAAGGAGAAGATAGTAATTTTGGAAATCTCCTAGTTATTACTTCATTTTTTGGTAGCTTTCCAAAATAAAATAGCCTATTTTAGTGCTTAAGCATAAGCCAGGTTGTGCTATAACACAACAACCTGTTTTATTAGATTATGTTGTCCTGATCAAATATTCTCAATGCACTAGACTTTGCATTTTGCATTAAGCAAAATATTGATTAAGCATGCTGTGCCACACCCTTACGCTGTCAGAAAATGAGATGAAATACCATTAGTTTACAATTCTCATTAACAATGAAGGATGAGAGAGGGAGAAAAATATGAAGAAAAATTTCCCTGTAGTCAAAATAATCTGTTTTTCAGAATTCTGGTTATGTGATTTGTCCTTTCACCTCGGCATTTCAGGACCCTAAGTGGAAAGACTAGAGATAAAAGAAGTGTGTCAAGTTTCTATCCGTGGTCTGTTACAGAACACACAGTTCAACATATCCCCAAAGTAGTTTTTCCACTGAATGGCATGACATTCATCCTGCTCTATCCTCTAATCATGACCAGTACCAATGGTAAAGAAATAAGATCTCTGCACCATCTCTCTGCTCAGCTCCAGGAACTCACGCCAGGACCTCCAGTGCAATGCTGTTGATGAACAGCTGGTGGCAGGAGGATTGTGCTTTACAAATGAGTCTACAGTGATCTGCATTTCAGATAGGTTCAGATGTCATGTCAACAACTGCGGAGTTGGCACCCCCACCAGGCAAAGATCACTAATCACATAGTTCTTCGTCCGAATGTATGATATCGGAATATATATCATAGAATTATAGAATAATTGGAGCTGGAAGGGACCTTTAAAAGTCACCTAGGTCAATCCACCGGCAGAGAGAGTATATATACACACACTTATCTAGATATATTTCTTCATTATCCCTTGGTTTGTTATACTAAGTTAACACACTCTTTTTTAGTATATTGTTTGGCACAAAGCTGGGACTTTTGCCTATTATAATAGAGAAGAGTCATACAACTAGAAATGCCATTCTCTTTGATTTAATATATTTTTTGACTACCGAGATAAAAAGTGGGCCCTTTCACTAATTTGTGAAATAATTCAGTGACTAATGAATCCCTAAGAAAGCAAAGGGAAGCATTAGCCCTGAGCACATTACTACTCCACCAGCACTGTTCTTGCTTTACTTTCAACAAAAGACTGTACAGCTGTAAGAAAGGCTGGACATCGTAATTGTTTGAGGTAATCACTCATATAAATAAATATGGAAGCAACTTTCCAAAGTCGAGGAATAGGGTAAATGTCTTGAAGCTCTCTTTTCTCTAAAAGTTATATTAATCCTACTTAGTTTGATAATAATGTATTGACCACACTGAGTTGCTGTTCCTTTGTTTTATTGTCTGTTCTTTTTAAAAATTAAAAAAAACCCAAGTAACCAAAACCAAAAAGCCCTGAAAAAAATTAGGTTTTTTAATTCTGTCTTATGTCTTCAAAACTGTAATACTAGTTTTATTAATTACTTATTTCTATTAATCACACAATTACCACTCATTAAATTAATATTTTAAAGCCATGGAAATACGGGGTTTTTTCAAACGTAAATTTAATTCTTAGAAAAAAGCATAAGTGCTGAAAAGAAAACTCTAAATCAGTTTGTCTTTAGATAATAGTAGTAAGAAAAACATCTTCTTATTAGCAGCATCTGTCTTGGCAAAGTTTAATAACAAATTCAATGTCCATAGATGTTGACAGTTTATAGTTTGTTAATGAGAGAAGAAATTATAATTTATCTGTATTTCAAATTGTCATCAGGTATCTTCGTGAACGATCAATGCATTTTAATACTTTTTTGCAGAGAGAAATGCATTTGTCTTCTAAACATATGAAAATTAACTATGAAATCTGTGAGATAAGGTTATATTGTGGTTTCCATATCTTTTTCTTATACTTTCCCTCCATATATATGTATATAAGATATGTATATATATAGCATGTATATTCTATATATATTATTTCTATATATTTGTATATGCATATGTGTATATGCATATTTATTTTTCTACATATGTATTTGGATGCACATGGATGGATCAAATCTGGACCAACAATGATTATTGCAGTCTGAGCATTGTTCAGAACGAAGCTCCCATATAATTAAATTTCCTGTTTCTGTCTCCATGTACATATCTGTGTACAATGGCATGTGCACAGGTGTGTATAGAGAGGAATTTGCTTAGAGCTGTCTGTGTTCACACTTGCTTACGGATGAATTGGTTGGGTCCCAGAGTAAAAAAGAGCAGTAACTAATCCAGGGACCACCCACGGCCCTCAAGGTTGTTAAACATCAATAGGATTATCTTGAAAAACATAAAGAGAAAAAATATTCTTTGGTTTCCATGCAGACAAGAGCTTGTTCTTTGTTTTTAAACAAATACTCTCAGTTTTGCACTGTTTTTCAACTTGCCCTTCCTACACTGTCTACACTGTCTGCATTTTGCTTAAGCTCTCATGCGCAAGTTTTAGCCAATGCTGTGGCAAAATGAACCACATAAATCATGCTCCAGTTTAACCAAAGGCATCCATTCACCTTGGACCAAATTATACATCTGACACACTTAGGATATTTCCCAGTTTATCTATACCTGCATACACTTGCCACATATCTCTTTCTTGTATTGATGTTATATTATTAGGATTTTAATGGGTATGCAACACTGTTTAGAAGTTGTTTTTTAAAAAAAAAAATGGAAAAACTGAGTTATATCCATATTCCCAAGCTCAGCTGGAGATTTAATATGAAAGCAATGTGTAAAATTTAAATTATGCAGTAGCAGTAATAATTATTATTCTGAACTGCACCATTTGATACAGTGGCAAAACCAAGTTGGGTTTGCCATTTACTCTTCTTACCAAAGAAAGTGCATTCTGACCTTGACTTTAAAACTGTCATTAAGCAATTATTCCTAAGCTTTTGCAAAGATCTCTCTTTTAGAAGGCCTAACATGAATATTTAAAGTTTTTTTGGGGGGATGCAAATATAAACAAGGGCATTTTCACATTTTAACAGTTAGAGCTGGGATAAGAGAGGCTTGGAAATAGCTTTTGCACAAATATAAGTGTTTTGCCTCTTCCCATATTTGTCCCATTTGAGAATAAGTAGCAACAAAAAGTGTTTCTTAACACCCAATGGTGTACTTAGGGCTGGCAGGAGTATGTGTCTTCTATGGATTTATGGTGAGAAATGTCAATATCAAAGTGTTTGTGACAGCTCTTATCTCTGCTCTGTTGGGCTTCACATGTATTAAGGCTGAAAGCCAACTCGCTTTTTCTTATTTTATGTTTGGGTTTTTTTGCAGCTCAAACCATTCAACCATCACAACAAGGTCGCACCAACACACGGTGGATGTTAAAAGTGGAATCATAAAAGTTTGGCCGCTTACCTGAAATGAACCACACATGGGTGTTGACTATTTTAAAAACTCATGTGAAGAATACAAACTATGAGAGCTGCAGCACTGCTGCAGACGAGGGGTTCTTCTTGCCTGTGTTGCTTCTTTGATGTGCAAAGGAAGGGCAAGCTAGCAATAGGACATTTTATAATTAAACTGCATAGAAGGTGCCACTACCCTGAGGAATATCTGTGAACGTGGGTCGTCCTAGGTAAGGGTTGAACTCAGCCTGCCCATTAGACCGTCATTCACTGCCTTATCACTGACTGCCTCAGTGGTAACATTTTCTGGAAAATGAAATCAATTAATCAAAATTGTCTTTGAAAACATTTCTGACCAATGCCACCAATAGATCAGATATTCTGCAGACGCTAAGAAAGAGCATTATAAGTAAGATTTCTACCATGTAACTTCAAAAGTGCTAGGTCAAAATCTGCCATCCAAAAGCAGAGCTGTGTTAATAATTCAGGAATCCAAAAGATATGTTTGCCAGTATAAATGTGTGTGACTGCTTCTCTATACATGCACAGATATTAAGTGCCAGAAAGAGCAACTTCTGGGAAATGTGAACTCAGAAGGGATGACATCTGTGTTGTCCTGTGTTGTCAGCACGTATTGTTTTAAGCAATAACAGTCACTTCCACTTCTACAGCCGTTTTGTTCAAGGACTTTTGCAAGCTTTAATTTGTTAACCTGTACAACAGCTCTTAAAGGGTGTCCATGAGATAACAATTCTGGGTCAAGCTCTGTCACTGTTATTGTTCTTACTCTCCCTCTGTCTCATCTCTTGTGCTTAATTTAAAGCATGGTTCTTTACCACTTACTCTGACTAAGCAGTATTTTATTATGCAGGTATTCATTTTAGGTTAACATCAAGGATATTTGTGTTTGGCAGACACTGAACTTCTATTCTGAAGGGCTAAACTGTCTTCCCTAAGATAGAAACCTCACCCAGGACCTTTGTGTTCCTGGAACCCACCAGCCAAGCACAGATATAATAGACACCTTCTGCTTTTGCACTGAAGTACTTATGTTAAGGCCTTGTTTATTTTTATACTGTTTCTACATCTGCCTGGGAACCTTGTGTCATACCACAACATAGAAAAAAAGAATAAGCTACAGAATTTATATAACTGTAATTTCCTCAAGAGACTTTTCAATGCAATTCATGGTAAAGTATTATGCAAAACAACAGAGCCATATCTATGACATTATAATAAGGGTGATGTTTCCAACATTGCTCTGTTGTTATGCAATAATGAAATAGGGGCTGATTTATTGCAACTCACTGACTGGGACTTGCATCCCCCTCATTAGTACCACCTTGTCCCCTACAGCACACTACATGCACTGACTTCCTAGCTCTGTGCTCTCCATCTGCCCTAATTCAGGACAAGGATGTGTTCATCCCTGACAGCAGCACAGTTTTATAGATTTTTAAGTCTGAAAAGGATCATTCTACTATTTGTTATCAGACAGCTAGGATGCCGTTTAGTTTAGTACTTTCTGGGCTAAAACTTGCTAGAAATTCTTACCCTCAGAAAACATATAAGCAGATGAAAACACAAAGGAAGTTTCTGGAAAGGCCCATTTGTAATCTGTTCTGCTGGAATAAAACCTATAATAAAATAAAATTAAAATAAGACCTTAATAAAACCTCAAATTCAGTTGCTTGAAAAGGGCACAAATACAGGGTGGGTGGAGAATGGATTGAGAGCAGTCCTAAGGAAAAGCTCTTGGGGGTGCTGGTGGATGAGAACCTCAGCGCGACCCAGAAATGTGAGCTCACAGCCCAGAGAGCCAGCTGTGTCCTGGGCTGCATCTAAAGTAGTATGGGCAGCAGGTCGATGGAGGTGATTCTCCCTCTCTGCTCTGCTCTGGTGAGACCCCACCTGGTTCACAGCACCCAGCTCTGGAGCCCCCAGCATAAGAAGAACATGGAGCTGTTGGAGCCAATCCAGAGGAGGCCAAAAAGGTGCTCGGAGGATTGCAGCACCTCTGCTCTGGAGACAGGCTGAGAGAGCTGAAGTTCATCCTGGAGACAAGAAGACTCCAGCAAGACATTAAAGCCCCATCCAGTGCCTAAACAGAACCTGCAAGAAAGCTGGAGAGGGACTATTTACAAGAATATGGAGTGATAGGAAAAGGGAAGATGGGGAGGGCTTCAAACTGGCAGAGGACTGGTTTTAATTCGATGGGAGGGAGAAATTCTTTACTGTGAGGATGGTGGAATACTGAAACAAGCTAGCCAGAGAAGCTGTGCATGCCCCATTCTTGGAATTGCTTTTTGTGGATGTCAGTACCATAGCAAGGAACGCCAGTTTCTAAGGACCTTGTGCTGTAGTATCCGAGCAAGTTATTTATATTGTACATAATTTGAGTGGTTCTGGCCAGCAAGCAGATAAAGCTGTGTTCTACTTATGTTCATCTAAGGTGGCTCTCTGTCTATAAGTTACATTAAGTTAAATCCTGCAACATCAGAAAGAAAAGTACCTTAATTCACAGCTTTCCCACAAAACACTGTCCCTTAGGATACTTTTTTATTTTAAGAATAAGAGAAATTTTGGTAACTCAGATACACCTACACAGTTATTTGTAGTAAGTGCTTGTTTCTGCTGAAATGTTTTTTTAAAATGAATTTATTCCTTGAGCACAGATGCTGTTAGTGCACCTACCTAAGAAAACTTAAAGAATTAATTGTAGTTTTCGAGGTGTTGTGATATCAAGATCACAAGATCAGAGCTAAATATCATATTATTATTATGAATCCTGGTATCCCTTACATTACAGAGTCAAGCTGCATTTCGCCATGCTGATTGTGAAGAACTGTTGAAAGGTAAAAACAAAAAACAAACAAACAAACAAAAACAAACAAACAAAAAAAACAAACAAAAACAAAGCAAACAAAAACCAAAACAAAAAAACAAAAACAAAACAAAACAAACAAAAAACCCCCAAACAAACAAAACAAAAAACAAACAAAAACAAAAAACAAAACAAACCAAACAAAAAAACCCAAAAAACAAACAAACAAACAAAACCCACGAGTACCATAATGCCATAACACCATATTCATGGACCTTACAGTATTTTCTGTTTTGGTGGACAATCAGAATATTGCAGGAACTGGAAAAAAAGTTAGATAGTTTAGCACACCTGTATACCTACTATGTAGATGGTTTCCCTTCCCTTCCCAAACCTTCCCTTCCCAAACCTTCCCAAACCTTCCCTTCCCAAACCTTCCCTTCCCAAACCTTCCCTTCCACCTTCCTCTTCCTTTCCATTCCCTTCTCTTCCCTTTCCCCTTCTCTTTTCCAGCAGTATGTGTACCGAAGTGTATCTCACATTCGTCACCCCTTGCATGCACACGTACACACACACACACACAGCTCCCACACATGCACAAATAAATAGACTTGCTTATACAAAAAGTGTTCAAGGGAAAGGCTGTGCTTGCCTGAAGCAGAGGCCAGATGCTTTGACTTCCAGCTTTCTTCCATCAAAGCTGTGCAGTTTCGAAATTAAAATCTGCAGCAATAATGAAACATATTAAAATGCATGCAAAGTCTTGAGGGCTTATAATATGCTAAAAACTGGCAATGCATGTTTACATCCATATATCAACTTGGATGTGCTGAAAAGATTTAAAGTGTAAAATATGCAAATATGTGTCATATTGTCACACTTGGTCTCCCTAATGGAACTCCCTTTCATCTCAACTCTCCTTAATTTCATGAATATTGCATGCCCCTCACACCTTTTACTCCTGCTGTTGCTAGGCTGAGAAGATTATGAAAATATGTTAATAGTAACTTTCATCAAATAAAAGTTGCAATATTCAAAATAATATAAAATTGTATCTTAAAATACAAATGGTTGAGGTTTTTTAAGCTTCCGCCCTCCTCCCCCCCCCGCCCCATGGAAGCTCAGATATCTACGAGCCAATTAAATTAATAAGGAAATAGTGGGGAAATGATAAAAACCTATGTAGGTAAATTGACAAATTCAGCAAGTGTTTGTGTGTTTGTGTGTATATGTGTGTGCACCTGCACATAAACCTGACAAACATCTCGGGGAGATCTATCTGGACAAAGATCATGAGGAGGATTTTGGCTCTGCCATACTTTTTTTTAGACACTACACACTTCCCTTACTTTCTTTGATTTACACGACCTGCTAAGCAAGTAAAAGTAGTTTTAAATTTTTCTTCACATTCATTTCATAGCACCAGTCTTCTAAAGTTTTCAGAAACGAGCACCCCTTTAATGGAC
>VXAY01002248.1:51958-93359 GCA_013399855.1 Oxyruncus cristatus
ATAATAATAATACATAATAATAATACATAAAATAATAAGAAGAGTTCTGGCTTTCCAAATGTAGCTATGCTTGTGCCATTTTTTTTTTTCAATAAGAAAATTTCACTCCCCTGATGAAAGACCTGCTGAATATTTCTTTCCTTTAGCAAAATCCGGATGTACTGACTGACATTTCATGTTCCTGCAAACAAATTCCCTATAGAACGAGTATATGATTTGTATCATTATTAATTTTGCACTTGGACTTAGAATTGCCGCTTCAGAAGATTTCACCTAATTTTGATGAGCTTGTGCTTATTTGCAAATCAATTGCAACTACCTTAACTTTATTGCCACTATTTGTAGACAAAGCAGTTAGAAAAATTAAAGTAAAATCTATTAACTGCTTGTAACTGAGCGGGGAAATAACATTGCATCCAAACTTACATCTGCAACCATTGATTCTGAAGTAGTGACAGACAGGACCCAACAGACTGAGTAGGTTATAGCAGGCTGGAACAGCCAGTAGAGTGCAAAGGAGAAAATACTGGCCTCTAAACTGCTCTTCAGACAAAAGAAGGGCAGGAGAAAAGGGATGAAAAAAAAAAAAAAGATGGAAGAAAGAACACTCTACAAACAGACACTGTCCCTGTTCTCATGTGTGGCAGCAGCAGCAGCTTGTAATTGCCAGCTTACTTTAATTCGTAGTTATATCTTAAGGAGGCAAGAAAGAAAATTCTTTGTAACAGATAGCAATAAAAGTATTATTCATCTAATCATTCCCAAGCACGTGTTTTTATTTGAAATCTATGCCTTCGTGCATCCACAGCGTATCACATACCCAGACAGGCAGAAGCAGCTACAGCAGCGTACAGGGACATAATCCAAATGAACATCACTCCACTGCACAATAGCACAATGTGCAGCTGAATGTGCTCTGCCCGGCTGGACACAGGACTGGAGAGCATTCAAATGCAAATAACATATATTTTCTACAAGAACTTTGCCCTTCTGAGACTTTTTTTTCCGCCTTTTGGGTCACTCCTTTCCCCATCTCTCTGCAACAGCCATGAAATGCTTTTTCTCCCACCCAAACCCCATTTTTACTGTCATACAGACAAATTATATTGCTCCTTCATTTCTAAGCACTCAGCGTAAATGCAAATATATAATATCACAACATGAGGCAAAAACACACTTCAGGACACTTAAAATGTCATTTCAAAACCAAATTCCTGACGACTCTCAGGCACTGATTTCTATTATTGCACTGCTGCATTATGGTGATTATAATTTCACTACAGGTCAGGCTGCAGGAGACACACACAAGGAGAAAATCAGTTCATAAAGCACAATTCCCCAAAAATGCCATCAAGTCACAGTGAGGTGAAAATGTTCTACAATTTGTCCCAGTGCAGATCAGGATATTGTGTGAAATCTATAAAATGTTCAAGGGTAGCAAATGATATTTCCCATTTTATTTTACTTTAAAAATGAAGACACTTGATAGACCAGTTAATTCTACTTTGATGGACTCAGGTTCCCAGATGGACACATATTATATTCAATAAAGTTGTGGCTGAGGCCAGGCTTTGCCTACAATTTGCATGATTCACAGGTTTTAAAGGCAGTGGGAACAATGGGATCATTAAAACTGACTTCCTGAATACCACAGGTCCTTTTCTCCAATGGAACATCTCCACATCATTCTCTCTAAAAGATCTTCCAGTCCTCATGCAAACATTCCCCCTCTCTTTCAAGACTCGCTCAAAACGTAGCTACTTCAAGAGATGCTTAATCTTCCAGGGAGGCATCCAAGCTTGATTTAAAGGTATCAAGGCAAAAAAGAATCCACTTTTTCCCTTAGCAGTTTGTTCCAGTGGTTAATCACCCACGCTGTTAAAAAATATTGTGCTTTATTTCTAATTTGTCTGGCTTCAGCTTCAGACATCGTCTCTTGTTATGCCTTGCTCTGCTAGATTAAAGAGCTTTTTAGTAGTTAGTGTTTTCTCCCTGTGAAGGTACTTAGACACTCTAATCAAATCACCTCTCAATCTTCTTCTTGATAAGGTAAATAGGTAAAGCTCTTTAAGTGTCTCACTATAAGGCATTTTCCATGGCTCCTAAATAATTTTTGTAGTTCTTTTCTGCATCTTCTCTGATTTTTCATCATTGTTTTTGAAAGATGAGCATTAAGAGTATTAAAAGAAATAGAAGAAATTCTAAATCTGTTTTATCTTTGTCATATATAAATGTTAAACCAGTCCCTATTCCTGCTTATCTGTTTAAACAGCCAGGGATTGCATTAGGTTTTTCACATTAGATCCACAGTTGGGAGGATTTGCATCAGCTTGTTTGCACACTGTAGCTCCTAAAAGCAGAGCTACTCTTTCCCACAGCACAGTACAGTCCTCTGTTTCTCAGTTGTACCCTTCATTTCTTTGACTCACATTCTTTTTACATCACACCAGAAAGTAAGCAAATATTTTCATGCACACTTAGAAATCCTATTGGAGAGATGCTGCTTGAGTGTCACTCTCTTCAGTAAATTATCACTCCTCAGTTAAAAATCAAAGCTTTAACAAAACAGAGAAAAAAAAATAAAGTTGGTGTAAACCAACTGCATTCAGTGAATGAGAATGTGTGAAATAACATCATAATAATGAAGAGCACAAGAATGGTGACCAAATTCAAGTGGTTTGTTTGTAGCTAATTTTTTCCTTACTGTTTAGTGATGTGTAGAGTGAGACTTATTTACCCATATTAAGGCAATTTAAGTAAATTTCTGGTCTACAGTAGTCATCATACCACCCTCTAAATTAATGGCGAGACACAAACCTCTACCTAGAAAAGTCATCCTACCATCTTAAACACTATTTTAGGATGGAATGAATGGCCCTCTAAAGGTGTTCATCCTTTTCTATTTGCAACAAAATTATTTTATGTGATTACCTTACATTAATCACCTAATTTTTAGATGGCTAAATTTAGCTGAGGTGAATCCCATCCTTATTGCATTGTTTAATGTTTCTGTGAACTGTTAAAACTACTATTTATCAGTAGAGAGGTGGTTGCTACGTAGTAATGGGTGACATGAAGCATGAAATGTGTTTAGTGTTCTGACAATTGAAAGGAACAATATTACTCTGTGAGTTCAGAAGTAGTTTGTGTTTTTAAGGCCACAGAAAAGGCTGTTACATTTAATTCCAGAACTGGATATCTCATTACATTACCAAAGGTTCAGTTACCTGAAATGCTATAAAATCAGTGATCATCCTACTTGTGGAGGAGTGTAAATATTCACTATAGGTCCTTCTGACAGATTAAGGCATTGTAATGGATGGTGAGATGGTTAACTTACAGATAATAAAATGAATAGTAGAGTAGTTAGCCAGAAGTTATGTTTACAGTGCAGGGACAGAAAATATGTACAAAAGAAACAAGATAGGTCAAAATTACTAAACAAACTATTATGTAAACTGATGCATAAATGGAGTTAGACATTTTAAGGGAAAATAGAGACTAATTCCAACTACTACATTGACGGGTACATCATGGCTTGGCTAAGAGGACATTTGTGCAAATGAATTGTCCTATGATTCCTGTGAATACTTTCAGTCCTAGGTGAGACGTGGAGAGATGGCTGAAATATTACGAACAGCTTGCAGAGCACTTTTTCAAAAGCTTGAAGGAAGTCAATATTTCACTTCTACAAATTGTGGTTGGCTCTCAGATTAATTTAGGTCTTTTGTATTTTTATTAGCTTTGAATCCATACCTTTGATTAGTTGTCAATCACAACTTGCTTTGCTTTCCTGACCTCTAAACTCTTTCTGTGGTGTATCACAATAAGACATGTAAATTTTCTGGAAGTTCTGATGATTTGAAGAAATAACTGATCAAAAGTCTCACACCCTTTTTGTTGAAAAAATTGAGATGGACAAATTGAAACAATCAGCAGCAGGCAGCTGTTCATTGAAACAAGAGTGTAGTTATTCCATCAAGCAATGGGAGTGCATTGTTCATAATTCGGCAACTTCATAGACAATGTACCCAAGATATTTATTGTATGAGTAAAAAGAAAATAATTTATCTTTGAATAATAATAAATGAACATAATATTAGGGATGGAGTTGTTCTGCACACAGGAGTAGTATTCAGGACACTTTGCTTTAAGCACAGAAAAGGGTTTGATGTCTAATCTAAATAAGTTTTCTAGAGTATGAGCAACTAATAAGGGGAATTTTTCCCATTTCTTCATACTTTTAGAACCAATACTGTAATATGGTCACAATTTAGTCTATTGTTACTTTACACCACTCACAAAGTCAGAAAAACTAATATGATATTTATGTGTAGGATATATATATCACTATATACCTATATAGAGTCATATCAAGAGACCACCATAATACAGAGTACTGTAATATATAGGAGTTATAATAGAAAATATTTTCAGTTTTGAAATAGAGCTGTAGTGCAACTTCTGTATTACTGCTACAGCTGCTGTGTTAAAAAAAGTCTTTTCCATTCTGAACAACAGTATTTTACATAACCTTTTTCATTGTTACTGTTTTCATTTCAGATTATGAAACATATTGAAAAAAAACCAAATTAGGCTTTCATATTTTTTCATACTGCTCCTGTTTTGGTTTGGTTTTGTGGGTTTTGTTTTTTTCTTTTTAATTTTGATCCCCTTGCATCCTATCCCTGAACAAAACCTCCCTTATGCAAGTTTATCTTATTCTTTCAGAGCTTTTTTGAGACGCACACAGTCTTTACAGGCAGCAAGGGCACAACACAAATAAGCAAACAAAAAAAGAGATAGTTCAAAGTACATTATGTTAACTAAAATCTAAATTCTTCTTGTAATAAGCAAGACTACCAACTTCTGTAGTGTCTGCTTCAGAGTACTGTTCATCTAACCAATGGATTGCTTCACCACACATTTTATTTTTGTTGATCTTCAGCATTCCATATCTTGCAGGATCCAGCCTCATTCCAGTTTTGGTGCATGCATCTTTCATATATTTCTGGATGGTTATTATAAATAAGCAGCAGGGCTTTAGGAGAACGAATCTTGTCAGATGAACTTGATTGCTTGTTTATGACAGAATTACAAAATTAGTGGCTGAAGGGAATGCATTTGGCATAATATATTTGGATTTTAGTAAATCATTTGATACAGTGTCTCAAAAAATTAGTTCAAATTGGCTCAGATATGAACTCAGCTTCATGTACTGAAAACTAACTGAACACCCATAAAGCAGTAGTAATAGTAAGTGGCATTGAATGGAGATGTCTGTGATTCAGAAGGCCCAGCCAATATTGAACTTCTTCATTAAATGTACATGATGCTGTGATGGAAGGTTATACAAAGACAAAGAACAAACACATGGTCTGAGTAAAAATGTTTGGGAGACATAGCTACCAATTTATGAGGAATTGCAATTAATACCTCTCTTTATTTCCAATAAAATATTTGGATTATGTTGAAGGAGCCAGAATATAATCACTACTGTAAACTTTCCTTTTCCCTCTGTTTTTTCTAAATATAAAAGAATTATATGTTTTATATTTTACATTATGCACTACAGATTAAACATTACCATGACAGGACCTCACATCAACTAAGAATTTTCTGTCAATCTTCCTAAATCTCTATTTAAGGTTTTTAATCCTCAAAGAAAATCAGAAGAACTTTAACAGTGAAGAAGTGAGAATTAATTAGAATAGACTGGCTATACAACTTTTTTGGGGATCAAAATAAGGCTAACTAACCTATAAATATCTAGGTCATACTTTGGGCCTTTTTTAAAGATGGATTTAATATTTAGTATTCTCCAGTCATTGAGAGCTTTGCTTGATCACTAAAGTCCTTTAGAGATGATACAGAGGTTCTTGTGAGGACATCAACCATCTCAGCAGCCTTGGATGCTACAGGTTTGTCCTCATCTTGCTGTGTGGGTCAAGTTCCCTCTCTTTCAAGTTACTGCAGCACTCAAATTAATTTGTATCATATGCCTAAATGTTTGTCTGGCTCAATAAGGAAGGAGGATAATCTGACATTATTATAGAGTATATCGCTATCTGGGCCAAAATTAGTACTTCAGAATTTACAAAATTTTATAGCTGTAACATTATCTTAATAGGATTTTATTATATCCCATTACTGTATCATATATACGTGTCATGAACTTAAGGCAGTCTAGACTTCCTCAGTGTGTGAGAAGTGATTTGAAAATGCTTTGGCTTAGCAATATTTCTCTTTTCTTACCACTCTTCATACCCTACCTTGCTGTTCTTTCTCTCTTTCTCTCTCTCTCTCTCTTTCATATTAGATTGTAAGTTCTTTGAAACAGGGGCTGTTCATTTGCATTTGTTCTATAATGTGCATGTCGTACCTGAGAGATACTGACTGTTCTGGTATACATGAGTGCTGGCAACAAGCTCTGCTTCCGTTAGATGTACCTGAATTGAACTGTCAAATGGTAAATAGTGTCTGTGGCAAGTGCACTAACTGTGAGTGGCAAAGAAGCCCTGGAGATTGATGAATAATAAATAACAGCTCCCCTTTCTTTGTTAGCAGTATGTCCTTGTTCACCTGTGCTCGTGCTGGGCAGATGGTAGGTGAATTCCACAATGCTGGCATGTGGATGGACGGGATGTCTTCACATGAGGAGTCTTAGTGTTAGCTTAGTTTTTGTGCCAATGCACCTTCAAAAGGATTGAGGCTCGGTCTTCTTTTTTACCTTTGCCAAGTTTTTGCAGCGACAGAGAAAAATAAAATGATGACTGATCAGAGGATAGGATCAGTTCTTTGCAGATTCTACACTGCTAAATCCAGACATCACTGAAATTTTATTAAAAAAAAAAAAAAAAAAGGAGGGAGTTATTACTGATATTGGTAAAGCATAAATTATTCTCTCTTTGACTTCTTTCCATATAGTCCATTGACGCTTTTATGAAGCTACTGATGAGATTTTATCAATAGGTATATTTTGAGCTTATTATCTGTATTTGTGTTTATGTTTAGTAATAATCAATAGGGAAGACACCCTATCCAAAAAGTCCATTAACAGCGAGTGATTCAGATGGGTTTTAGTCTATTTAAGTTTGATTAAATTGTCTGTAGTAAACTGAAAAGTAACTTGTTGAATGAAATAAAGAGAACTGTTGCTCTTGGTCAAATTCTGATATCCAGATGGTGGTCATTGTGTTTAGGATTTACAAAAATTTTATGCCTGACCATATAAAATTTACTTAATCACCAAAGTTTTCCACTCATCCAAGTGTAGTGATCATTTGATGATTTAACTAGCACCATCAGCATCTGATTTTCTGAGTCCGTGGGTCACTCTCGTCTGTTTTATATATCTGCTCTTTCATTGGCAATGAACCACGTTGCTGTAATGGAATTAATGAAAAAGAAATTGAATGTTGTGATTGAAAAATGGTCTCCAGCTTTGAAAATAAACATGTCTGCTTTGCTTGAATACTTGTATTCACTGTCTGTTGGAGGCCATTATTCAGTCACAACATTCAATACAAGTTACATTATGGGGTAAATTCTCATTTTCTTTTCCACTAACTTAAAAAAATTTGTGCTTAAGTTGTTTGAACCAAGGACAGGCATGTGAAAATCGAGGGCCAATGAAATGAGCAGAGATAGAATTTTGGCCACAGTGCTAGGATAAGTTTTACTGCAATACAGACAATACCTTGTAGGATTTTAGGCCTTAACACTCAATATTGATCATAGTAGAATTCTACTATAATTTAAAATATCAGCCTGTCTCCTTTAACAGATCTACAGGTCCTCAATTTTATGACATATGTGGTTGTAAGAAACATTTCTGGGTTTCCACCTCTTTTCCTCCTGTTACACTTACCCTCTTCCCCAGTGTCCCAAGGTCAGTGTTTTCATCTGCTGAGGGTGGTGGTGATGGCAGCAGGTGAGTCTTCATTATCCTGAGGCCTTAGCTGGGACAAATACCATTTTGATCTTCATAGCTTCTTCTTCCTCTAGAATCTATGTGGAACCTTTTTTTTGATGTTTCTAAACACTTTTTCACACCGTGTCCTTTTTTAAGTATGCTGTGCTGCCATGTTGCACCCAGAAGTATTATATATTTTTCCCTTTTATGAAAATTACGTATTATATCATTGTTCTCTTTGTTACCCCTTAAACTAGTTTTTCCCATCTTCAGGTCTGTTTGTCATTAACTGACACAAATGAGTTGTTAACATCCATGTGGTCTCCAGTGGCAGCATGCATCCTATCCTTTATCAACCCGTGTTCTCACTACTCAAGTCCTCTGCTATGTTACCAAGTCCATATTTCTTACACTATGTCATTGTGTTAGTCACAGATCCCTTATTCTACATAGATAAACTAATTATTGTTTCTATCTGTGTATAATGTGATTGTACCATACAAGGATAAACAAAACCAAAGCAAGTCTACCACACACGCACTTGGTCAATTAAAGCAAAATGCATTTACAGCTGAACCAAGTAAAACAGATCTGCAGGTCAAGAAAAGATCAAACAGTGGAGGTCTTGCTAACCCCAGACTTCAGGCCTTCCAAGCTCATGGCAAACTGTATGGCCTGCTATCAACAATGTCAATTACAGGACTACCACTCTTACAGAACCAAAAATGGACTTCATGCTGCATGGAAGGTAGGCTTGTAATTTCAAGTAGTTGTGGAGATTTACTCCACCACTAATGGAGAGGATTAGGGATGTCACAGATTGAGTTCATGCAGTTCTAATGTCTTAATAACTAAGAAGCTGAGGTGGACCAGGATGTGGAGCTTTCCATTTGTTTCCATTGACCATAGCAGGAAATTATATTCCTTTCTTAGATGATTAGGCACTGGATGCAACTTGTCTGGATGTCAATAAGATGACGAAGCTCATATCCAAACTTTTAGGTAAGCAAGTTGACAGGATAAGATTTTGAGAAACATTTCCATTCTGTTTTATTGCCTCCATTTATTTCTAGATTTGACAGACTAATTCTATACTAAATAAGACTTCCCTTCTTGAGACGTGTTTTGTGATGGTGTTTGTCACAGGTAGTGTATCTGACGAATAAATAATAGAAGTAATGTCAGTATCTAATGGAATCAGCAAGCTTTTAACAAGTTGATTTTTTTCCATTGCATTTTCTACTCATTGTTTCCTTTTTTATATTTTGATTTTTTTTACTTGAATAAATGACAAGACCTCCTGGGAAAAGATCTGTATTTGTTTCACTGGCATTATATTATTGGATCCTCTTTCTGGTTTAGGACCCTAAATGCTACCCTAATCAAGGCAACTATTGTTATCATGTAATCATGCTTTCTAAAATTGCTCCATTTTCAAGTTTGTCATGAAAATGTTGGCTGAAATGACTCCACTCCCATTGTTATTTTATTGTGTTTCAGACACTTCTACCGAGACTTTCAGATCGCAGAATCAAACTACAATTCATGTTCTGAGTGTTCTACCAGATGTACACTGGTGACTACCAAAGCTGATGTCATGACCTACAAAAATTCATTTACAAAAAGAAATTCACAGGATCCTTTTTAGAGAATGATGTAGGATTTCTAAAGATAAAAATAGAATCAGACCTCTGTTTTATGTTTCAGATGGATACATAATTGGTTGCCATAATTCTGTTTTATCCCAGATGATATGTTTTCCAGAAAAGAAGTATATTAAGTTCTTACTTGATTTTTATCATGGACTACCTATGTAAAAATATGTGAATGGGTTTTTTTTCTAATAGAGCTTACCAGGGGAAAACAAACAAACAAACAAACAAATACCTAATTTCCTTTGAAGAGGACCAAGAGGACCAAGAGTTTCACATCCGTGAAAACAGCACATTCTTGAAAACTATTTCTTTGGCCCATCTTGGGTATATGACTAAATCTCACTCTTAAAGATTCTCAAGACACAACAAATAATAGCTAACAAATGCATCCCATTTACACTAATAAATGAACAGATCATTCATCTCTGAGCATATGGACTATTTAAATTGTCTTCACTTGATATTATAAGAAATACCATTCTTAATTCATTTGGCATTTCATTATTTTAGTTCTCCTAAATAAATTAATTCTGAAAGGTTACAGTAGAGATTCCTATCAAACATCTTATCTGGCAATGAAGAGAGAATGAAAGAAAAAAGCTGCCTATGTACATTGCAAACTCTAATCTAAATATGTCATTTAGATTGTGAACAAGTTGTTAATGTTGTCCTTGAAAGTGACCTTGTGCTGAAGACATGTAGAAGGTTGCATCGCTGTCTTTATCTGAGCTGGCCTCCAAGCTTACTCACTCTCCGCCTACTTCTGGAGAAATCTATCATTTAGATATTCATATTCAAATCAATCTAGGATAATAAAATGCTTTCAAACAGCTTTGGTAGAAGGGCTTGGAAACACAGAAAATGCCTTTTCAGAATGATTTGTAAAAAATGTGCACGCAGAAGGATCTGGTGATAATTCATGTGAAGAGAGAGGGTTGTGGAATCATTAATCTCAGGGGTTCTAAGTGTAACCGGAACCCCGATTTCTGTCTGACTGGGATTCATAAAGCATGCAGTTGCGTTTTCTTTGTTGTGCTGGCAACTAAAAATTCATCTTTTAGCACTTCAATTTCCCTTCTGTGGAACAGGAGATGATATTGCATTTCCTCACACAGCAGAGCTAGGAGTTTGATTATACTTAGGTATATGAGATCCTTCTATTTGCAAGTGGTAGGAATAGTAATGTATTTAGAAGTGGGGTATTTTTAGGTGTTGAAATACATTGCCAAGAGGCAGGACATGCTGATAGGTGAGTTTTGGTGCACTGTCTGAGGAAATGAGATGCCTCTGCCTTTCACTGATGAGGATTCCTTTATACTGACCATTTGCAAAACCATCATAACTAAACTGGATAAACTATTAGATTAGCCTATGATTTGTAGAATTCACGAGCCTCCTTTTCATTACAAAATTGTGCAAATGATTGGTAGAAACACAGTCGACCACATCACACCTAGGAACATGGTTGAATTAGCAGGGGAAAACACATTTCTGGAAGAAAGCTTATTTAGTCTCTCCTTCTCATTTTCATTTGCTCTTTCTTTCTTTCTGTTACGAAGCATTTTTACACTGACATCCTGACAGCCAGGGCCAAAGCTTTCGGAAATCAAATGTGAACTCATTTTGAAATACCAGCAGCGTTTGAATTTTAAATTAACCTATTTACAATGAAACTATGCCTGCTGATTGCCATCATCTTCAGGAAAATTAACAGTAACGATCATTGGTGTCATAATGCAATTTCCCCGCAAAAATCACATAGGCTTCATTACTGTTTACATAAATTGTCATAAATACCAATTATAGCTGAACATAAAATGTAATGCTCTTTTTTTTAATCATAATCACACAATTGTTCTTCTAATTCATATGCTGGGGGAATAGGGTTTTGATTCAACCTTTGTTGTGAAGGAAATGTTTTGCTGGTAGTTAGTTTTGCTGTAAGTGCTTGTTGGCTTATTTTCAAATCCTCTCTCTCCCTTTCTCTTTCTTTTCCTCTCTCCATTTGGATCATTTAGTCCTTGTCTCCTGTTTACTTTGCCCTCTAATACACCAAAAAGGAGCGTGTGGATGTGCTAATAACAGATGAGGGAGATGCACCGCTCATGTCCTCTAGACATCGGACATCAGGCTACAGAGGAATAAGTATTTCCGGTGGGAATTTATAACATCATTTTGTGCAATTACACAGAAGACCCCATAAAGGAATAATGTAATAATAAAACTGTTAAAAGCACAAATTTGTTGCACCAATTTCTGTTTCTCTCATAAGTCAGCAGAACAAAGAGCTGATAAAGGGAATGATGTTAAATTACTAAGTTAAAAAAAAAAAAAAAAAACCAAAAAAAAACCCCACACAAGCCAAAACAACAAAACCAAACCAAAAACAAAGGCCAGAAGAAAAGATCTGGCTTTATTTTAAGCACATTGTTTGCTACAGATATTTTTGGAGTAACTACATTTTAACTGTCGGCCACATGTTACATAAGCAGTGCAAGGTAAGCGCTGTGTAATCGCAGGACAATTATCTTGTTATTTCTGTCTTCCAGCTTAAGCAGCAAGTGCGGAGCCCAGTTCTGTTTGGAGCTTGGGGCCTGCTGCTGACCACTGAAACCCTTCCCCTTAGACTCTGGTTGTGAGCATATTCACATATATGCATACATGAATGTACACATATACTTCCGTGTATGCAATGCGGACAGTAAATGACAAAAGTGGTAATTAAATCACATATTGAAGATACTCACTCGAGGAATTCAATTTCTGGAAAGAACAGCTCTTTCTCCTGTACTTAATGGTGTGCTCATATCCCTACTGATGGTGTGGCTCAAGTTGCAGCCCCTTATTGTTCAGATTGGTGGGACTAAGAGCAGTTTCCAGAGAAGAGGAAGAAAAAAAAAAAACAAAATGAATATCATGCCAGATAGTCTGGTACTTGGATAACCTTTGCTAGAGGGAAAGGGAGTCAGGTGGTGAAAAAAATGAGTTTTCTGATTTTAGTCCAGGCTTTAGAGCAGACAGATCTGTTCAGAACTACCAGAAAATCTGCCTTGGAGGTTTTGTTAGTCTGGGTAGCAGTCCAGAATTTTCTCCCTGAGCTTGACATATTCAATATATTTGCTCCCTTATCCACTTTGCTCTTACTAGGTCCATGCCAAGCACATCTGTAATGTCTGCACAGAACAGTTGGGGTTTTTTTTCTTTTTTTTCTAAACAGCCTGGAGCAGCCACGTTGTTAATCTTACTCAGTTTTTCTGCTGTGGTATAAATTCTTAGGATAATCTTGATCCGTGTTCTTCACAGGAGTTCGATGAAGAGCACTCAAGCATGTATCCCCAAATTATGGACCATCCATTGTCAGAGGGAGCAGATTCATCTGCAGGTCTATTTGCCAATATAAAGTAGAAACATTATTTTTCTTTTGACATAATTAACGGTTCCTCTATAACATGGATAAAATATTTCTTGCAGAGATCCCACTCTCCTTTTTCTTCCTCCTTTGTTTCTGACTGTTTTATTTGGTAGCACTGAACTGAATTTGTAGATTTCAAATAAAGTAGGTTATGAGTTGCAAATTTACCGGCTGTAGATGTTTAAACAGGGGAAGAATACCAGAGTGTTGAAAAATTTGTGATATTTTGAAAAGCCTATAAAATATTTGCTATGTCTCCTTCAGTAAAATAAATCTGACCCTGCTGCATCTAAATCAATGAGAATCTCAACTTTTTTCATGGAACATTGGATGATTGCTACTGGATATGGTGTGAATTGTCCTGGATCTTGACATTTTCACTTGAGACCTCTTTTCAACTGATCTTCTCCAAACTCAGTGGATGTTAAGAGGACATAACAATTCTACCTTTGGTATCTTATTGAATCTTTGGTCATGATCAAAGTATTTGTAAAGATGTTGGAAAGATATAAAGTATTCAGCAGTGCATGTATTTCAACCTGGGAACTTTCTATAGTAGTATTTTTCTGTGTTAATCTTATGACCCAAAACTATAGGGTAAAGATCCACCTTCTGATACTGTCTGTAAAAAGTGACATTTTGTGTGCATTGGCATCAAAGGACATATGTATTCAACCATCACCACTGACAGCTTAGGATAATATCCACTACAAAAGGAAATGCAGTACAATAATTTTAATTTAGGAATTCAAGTTCTCAGACAATGCTTAACACTTCCACTCTTCTTCCACAAAACAATGAAATAAAGAAAGCAAATTTCCTCTCTCAGAAGGAAGCTATCACTTTGTCCCATCAACAAAGTGATGTTTTTCATAGACAAAATGAAAATATGGAAAACAATAGAGTGACTTAATTTTTTTTTTGACAAAAATTATTAAACAAAACCTGGGCATAATTTTTACATAAATGCAGATTAAACACAGAAATACAATACAAACTAATTTTCAATAGATTTGTGAAACCATTCAAGTAATTTTTTGGATAAAAAGTAATTTCCAATAGACTTGTGAAAAGAGTCAAGTAATTTTTTTGAAAAATCATGTATTTTTTCCACTTTTCTTACGTTTAAAACAGACGCAGATGGACACGCAAAATTCCCGTTGTTAATTTTTCATAGGTTAATTCTGACATAAGTTGCTAGATGTGAAATTCATAAATATTGATTAATCTCATTATTTTTGGAGATGTTGTTTATATAACTAATGGTCATGTTAATTTTCCTGTACATCACTAACTATGACTTTGGCTGTGACTACTATTACCCTCTTCCATTTCTTGCCACTATAGTCTCAAAGAGCAATGTATGTTTTTAGGAATGGGGGTTGTCTATCCCTTTGTGCTCGTATGTTTTTAACACAAGATTCCTTTAAAATTCCTTTAAACCTCTGCTAAGGGATTACCGCATTTCAAACTGTGTTGTGTTTTCTGCCTGTGCAAAATGCCAGTATTTCAGTTCTGAGGGTTCAAAAGGAATCTCTCAGACTTCTTGGATGACTAAATGTATTCCTACCTCCGTAATATTTAAATTCAAATATTTTTAATGAAATAATGAAATAAAAGAGAAAATTTACTTTTTCACTCTTCCCTTTTATGTGTAAAAATGAATAACTGAAGTCAGCTTTGAATTTTCAGTTCATCAAAATTCACTGGTCGTAGTGTGAGCAAATGTCTTTGGCACAAATTGTGACAAAGTTACTACAACTATTACTAAACCCTTAAACAAGCTAAAATACAGTAAGAATGTATTAGGGAGCTAAAACCACATGTCTTAGAAAAAGGTAAATTTCTGGTTAAGAATAGCATCATCTTCAGGAAGTATCCAAATACTGAAAATTACAGTGACATACAATTTTCTGTTGATTAGTCATGGTGCCTGCAATAGATTAGACAAGTCACATAGTATGGCTATAGAGTCTGATTTAAATTCAGTAGTACACAAAGAATGACAAATAATGAACTCACACACACACACAAAAAGAATAACAAATAATAAATTATATGCACACATGGGAATTTCAAGGTTAATCCAATACAAGCTGAAATAATGAAAAGATTCACTTTTTATTTCAATAGAATTTGCATCAGACCCATGAGTTATTGTATAAACAACATTAAACATTAATTTCTTTAAATATCTGTGTAATAAAAACTCTTATAAATCAAAGCAAATAAAATGGAAACAAAAGAGGCTGAAACTGCATACTGAAAAGTAACAAAGAGTTTGAGAGTTTGGGGAAATATTTGCTGGTGTTTTTTTTTTTCCAGCTGCTTTGTGTTTTGTTTTTGTTTTTAGTTTTTGATAGCATTTAACTGTGTTAAATAATTTTATAAAATCATCTTCAAGAAATGTATCTGTGGTATGTATGGGGATGATTATTACAAACCTGGACTCCTGTTTATTGGTCTGGAAGAGGTCAAGAAGTTTTTCTTTTGTAAGTTGGGATTTTGCAAGAACTATTTCAGACAAAGTCTAATTAAAGGATGTCCAATTATTCATGGAAATGACACATAGTGTGCGGAATAGTGTCTCATATGATCTTTTCTTGTAGTTACTTAACACTTGTGAGAAATCATAGAATCATATAATGGTTTGGTTTGCAAGGCACCCTAAAAATCATCTAGTTCCAAACCTCCTGCCATAGACAGGGTCACCTTCCACTAGACCAATTTGCTCAAAGCCCCGTCCAATCTGGCCTTGAACAATTTCAGGATGTGGAATGCACGAATCAACTGGGCAGCCTGTTCCAGTGCCACACCACCCTCACAGTAAAGAATTTCTTCCTCATCTCTGATCTAAACCCATCTTCCTTCAGCTTACATCCATTGTCTTATTACTTCATGACCTCATGAAAAGTCCTCCTCTGGCTCTCTTGTAGCCTCTTCAGGCACTGGAAAGAGGTCTCAGGTATTACCAGAGCTTTCTCTTCTCCAGGCTGAACACTCCCAACTCTCTCAGCCTGTCTTCACAGGAGAGGTTCTCCAGCCTGATGACCAACTTAGTGTCTCTCCTCTGGACTTGTTCTAACAGGTCTTCAGGGCTTTCAGGGCTGCAAGGATACATTCAACAGGTCAGACTGAGCTCTTCACCCACAAAACACTAACAAAACAATGGGTACTGGCATTAAAGTTACTGATAAAAAAAAATTCTGCAGTTGCACATAAGAAACGCACTTGCAACTGCCTTGTAAAGGAACAAAATTTGGTTTCTCTATTTTGGTAAAGGAGAATGGAAACGTGTAAAGAAGGATCACTGCTATAAATTAAATCTTCTTTGGAATATCATGCTGGTTGCCTGTTATTAGAGCAAGGACATATTTTGCTCTGTTGTAATTAATTCAATTCCATCCTAATGCTAACTTCCTACTTAAACTTCTTTTTCTCTAAAGGTTTCAGAAAACCTTTATGATTTTCCATATGAAGTTCTTTAATGCCATCATTATCAGATAACCAATCTGTACAGTAAGGAGTCACTTTCTCATTCAGCATTTTATGGTAAGAAAGACTTCATTTTCTTATTTATTCTTGTAAAGCAGGACTTCTGTCCCCCTGTTACAGGTGTAGTAATCTAAGTTTTTGTATTCTGGCACTTCTAGACTCCTCTTTATACCAGATCTTTTCATTGATATTATAAAATGTTATGATACAGTTATAGTTTACCCCATTTCTACTCATCAGGTTTGCAAGGGCACACAATATATTCCTTATAGCATTCCAACTTCCATTTGCATTTTTACTTCCTTCCCATGCTGTAGGGAATACACATAGCATGTCACCTTTTTTACAAAGCTCATTAACAAAATCATAGAGTAAGGTGAGGGTTGAGGCAAATGTTTGAGGAATATCTTGAGCCATCAGGTGCATTCAGTCATGTGCACTTCCCCAGGTGTTTCTTGTGGTACAAGACACAGAAGCCTCTAGTTTAAACTAACACAAGGGTTATGCATTGCTAGAAAGTTAATTTTTTTGGTTGGTCTGTATTACCTAGGTGTTTGTGCCCTGCCAGGGTCTATTTTCAGTGCATTTACTAGGGGAATTAAGAATTCCGTGAATCTTTAACTGGAAACAGACATTTCTCATGAGCAGAGAATCTCTTTCTCACTGCAAACAACAGAAGAGGTGAAGGAGGAAGTGAAGTGGTACCACCCTACTCTGTTTGGAAAGGTAATTTAGCCCAGAGTGTGTCAGCCACCACCTTCTCTTACGTTCAGAATGAGCTGTGTGCAGAAGTAATAGCTTTAAACAACAAATTCCCAGTGCCCACGCTGTGAATCTTCCGCCTGAAAACAGTTAAACAGAAGACAAAAGAAATTTCACCATTCAGTTACAGTTATTGGGGGATACAAGAGAAAAAACACATTTTTTAAATATTGTATGTCATCATTTCCATCATTATCAGACTCCTTGAGCAAGAATAAATGTGTCGATGAGAGAATTGATCATACATGAAAGTTATGAATTTTAAGGAGACTCTGCCTCATTTGTATTTTATCAAATAGTTGATAATGATGTTCTATAATACAAAATTAAATATTTCTGTCTCCATTGTGTGTTCTTATTCATGAGTTGGGCATTAGTCCTTAAACAGTGTACCTGCTTGTATATTTGCACTAGATGTGATTATTTATATTCTGAATAGTCTGCAGGGTCTTTAACTGCATTGCCTAACCATTTTTACAAGTTTAAGATTGTGTGGGGAGAAGGGAAAGGTTAAGTTATTGAACTCATTTCCCTGCTCTTGTAATGGAAACCATTTTCTTTATTATTTTATTAAAAATAAATTGATTTTTTAAAAAGGCAAGAAATAAGAGAGCTATAAAAATATGTGTTTACACCTGCTACTCATTTGGTTATACTGGAAAATATCTGGAGCAATTCTACTTGATATGAATGATATATGTGTACTTAAAATATGTCCATATTCCTATTGACAACTATTTGAATGGTGGAATTTTAACATGTTTAGGTACTTCACTAAACCTGGGGTTTTTTAAGGAGTGAAATTTGTATGACCAGATACATGCATTATTTATTTAACTTAGAGCTGCTTAGATTTTCCTTCCACTTACTGAAAAGAATAGGTAAATTTAGATAATAAATCATATCATCTTATCTTCCACGCAATGCCTGAGATAGACCAGATTAACAAAATAATAAAATACTGAATACTTTTCATTAATTAGGGGAAATCTCTCAGACATGATCTGTAAAACCAGGGAGTTTAGGAGGAATTTTCTCTTCTTTAAACTTCTGTCCATTGTCCTTGTATGAGACCTTATGAGCAATATCAAGTACTGTTTTACTAATGATAATGACAGGATATAATAAGAGTATTAAAATTACTATGAGTATACTTGTATTTAGCCTTTAGTAAATGTAATGTTCGTTGTGAACTACATTCTATGGAAGCTTGAACAAGCATAGACAAAGAAAAGAACTTTACAGTAAATACAGCCTTTAAGGTTCCATAGAAAATAGACTTCACCTGAGTCTTACTAAGCAATATATTTTGCTTTTGCAAATACTTTTTTTGGGTGTGAATTTTCTTTTTTAGTGTGGCTTTTTAAACTTAGGATTTATTGCAGACTTTCATGTAGTAGCAGAATTTTTATTTGCTTATTTATCTTAGCCTGAGGTCTTAGGTCAAATCTCTGATTAAAAATTGACTCACACACACACACACCTTGGTGTAAGGATTCAGATATTAGAATACCTGGTTGAATAATCAAAGCTTGTGGTTTTTTTTGGTTGGTTGGTTGGTTGGTGGGGGTTTTTTGCCTTTTTTTTTTTTTTATATTTGCCATAAAATAACTATAGATATAGTTAGGCAATGTATTAACTCATTCTACCCAGTTTATTCACCCACCTTTATCTCCCTCTACCTTTTTCAATGATTCTTGATTCCATCCATGTTTTACTTGCATCTAATGAGCTTCAAGATGTGTTTACATCTGCAAAAGACATTATTGTAGTTCATCTGTATTCATTTTTTTTCTGGAATATTGACATGAAAGAGGACAAAGTTTGTTGGAAAATTATCTAGGAATAAGGTTCAGGGAGGGATTCATCTCTCATTAAGTTATATGTCTACAGTGTAGAAATATACAGCTCATCTTCTTGATCCAAACACCTTCAGAATGAATTACTCTGAATTCTCACATATTATCTGTTTCAGAGACCTACTTCAGAAGAGTTTTGTCTGAGCTGTGGTTAATTCTCTCCATTGATTACACAGCGATGTTTTGTAAGTGAGTAGTTCAGATAAAGTTGTTTATAACTTATATCTGATTAGGTAAATCCTTATTTGAAGTAGCTTCTTTTATCTTTTCCATGTCATATATCACAATGGCCTGAGACCAGAGAAGCAGGATAATTTAATTCAAGATTTAGAGATATCAGACTAAGAGCTATCTGTATTAAGCAATTGTACGTCAAATCAGTAGTGTGTGAACTAACCAGTTCCTTGCCATATTAGAGTCATAAGAGAACGGTGTAACCTATTCAATTACCATAATAATTTCCTCACAGCCCTGAGGGTTTCTTTTTGGAATTTTCTACCCCAGTGGTGCTCTTGTTTTAGACAATGCACAAATCCTCATGAGTTTAAAAAAATTCAGGTAATCTGGGAGAACACAGAAAATACAAAGGAGGTGGTAAAGTAATTCTAGGGAATGATAGAGCCAAATAGAGCCAATCATGAAACATCAACAATACTGTAAGGCCAAGTGACAGTAAAAGTAACACAACAATTAAAATAACAACTATCAGCATTAGAAGAGGGAATTTATTGGATCTCCACCTCTAAGTCCCTGGTCTGAATCCAGATCTAACGAGACTGACCAAATGTCACTCCAATTACGCAGCAATAAAAGTTCCAGAGTAAAATGAATTCCACAGTCTGAACTCAGCTTCAAGTGGGAATTTGTCTTCATTACAAACCTAGCATATATTTGGCACAGTTTGAACTCCTGTCTTTAAAAGTGCTTCATAAGTTAATGAACAGGAAGATTGAAACATTTGCCTAGCACTAGTAACTACCACATATCCAGGACTGGGGCAGGGGATAGAGCAAAAGACCCCAACTTCAACATCCTTTCCTCTCCCTTCTTCACATGCAAAATGGATATGCTTCTTGTGGATCTTTCAGTTTCTAAAAAAACAAACCAAACCAACCAACCAACCAAACACAAAAGAAAAAACACGTAACACAAAAACAAAAAAACAGACAAACAAACAAAAAAAAAACCACAACCCACAAAACAAAACAAAAAACCCCCAAACAACTACAAAAAACCAAATAACCCAAAAAATAAATTCCCTCTTTTTCTGCTTCTCCTGTCCTTTCCCTTTCACTCCCTTGCTCTTCAGTGCTATTCAAGGACACTCCACAAACTTGCCACAAAGATTCAGAGGTTCTAGATTTTCATTGTTCTTCCATAATTCAGTGTTCCACTTTTTAGCTGTCATAACCACCAGGAAAAAAAATAAAAGAAAAGAAGATGTGAAGATTTCAGGATTGCACACAAAAAAAATCTTTCTGCTCTACTACTAAATTTGATCTTTCCCATCAGGAAGACCTTCAACTTTGCTTGATAGACGCAGAATAATAAGTATATTGGTCTGTAAGATAGATTTTGAATTTACTTCTAATTCTCATTTGGGTTTTTTTTTGTTTTTGTCTTTGGTTTGGGGGGGTTTAATTCCAATCATTTGATTTTCTGATGGACAGAATAAAAACAATTTAGTCTTCTATTCACATTCTCCCCATGCATGTCTTAGAACAAATGATTCACATCATCCAAGGATTTCCTGATGCTGTATATCTGGAAAGAAACATTAGTATTGTAAGGAAGAGTAATAGCTTGCTTAGGAGTTTGACAATCTGAAGCAAGGAGGGAGCTGATTAGGCAGTGATTTGAAAATGTTTGAAATGATAGTACTAGCGGGAACCCAATTTTTATTTTGTTTCCTCCTTTTGACTGTAATACAGAGGAGGCTGGATGGAGGCATTAATGTAGAATCATTGGTGTTAGTGTTGAGCAATGCTCTTTGACCGGGGCAGGGGCAATGCCAAAACCTAGTAATATTATTAAGTGCACTGTGAATTTAGAGCAAATCAGCTGAGTTCTGTAGTTTTACCTCATATGTGCACCTATAGACCAAAGATGTTGTTCCTCTCACTGCTTAAACTGATCTTCTGTCATGTCCAAATTTTGCCATTCAGAGAGTGTATTAATATAAAATTAATTTGATCCTATACCTTGAGCAAGCCACAGTATTACTAGGATGGTCAGAAAGAAAGGAACATCCATCTTCTGAGAGAAGACTGAAGGATTTCTTTTGTTGAAGCAAGCAAAATTAAAGCTGATATGGAATAGCGAGGAAGAGAGGAAAAGCAGCTACTTGAGCTAAAGTTAATTTTAACACAGAATAAAATGACCATGAATAAATTATATTTAGCCCATTAATAGTGTTTTATCCACTGGGCTCTAGAAACCTTTTTGGAGAACCACTCCTATAAAAGAAGTAGGGGGAAAATAAAAACTGGTTTTGAAAATGATTGCTCTAAGTTTACAGCAATGATTACATGCCATCGTGCCAATGGAAGGAGGATGGGTCTGGAGGGACAAGGACACTTATTTCACTTTGGATCTTTAGGTTAGCATAAAGCCTGACTTAGATATCTCCTATCTCTTCCATTAGTGCTGTTCAGTACCCTAACAAAAAACAAACAAACAAACAAACAAACAAACAAACAATCCCCACACACACACAAAAAAAACCAATCCCCCCCCCAAAAAAACCCACAAAAAGTAAAATTCTTAGAAATTGAACAAGCAGAAAGATCTAGACATTTCTTGTAACAAGGTTCTCCAGTTTCTGATTCAGAAAGCTGACCCACAAGCAGTCCATGCCTATGAAGTCAGCAGGCAGCAGCCCCTCTTAACTCCCGATGGCTTTTGAATGCTGTATTCTTAAGCCAGCTCTTTCCACACTTTGCAGCAACCCTGTCACAATCCAGCAAAGAGCTCTGACTCATTCTGCCGACAGAGCACTTAAAATGAACTGTTATTCAACGCTGAGATTTGCCACATGGCTAGATCATAAGTAACTTGCAAAGTCCATTGACTTGTACTGTGAGTCAGAAGTCACTTACAGGATTTAAGAGTACCCATATATTCAACTACTCTCTTTTTACCACTTTCTCTTAGACAGCAGACAGCACCTTTATTAAAAAACCTTAAAATACTTTTCTTTACTTAGGGTATTTTATTTATTCTTCAGACTGTCTCAAGGAGCCTGTAAACTCCATCGCTAAAGACTGTCTCTTAAAAACTTGCAAAGACAATCCTGGCATATTAGCACTTACAATTTAGTACTTTTTTCTTTCTTTTTTTTCTTTTCCTGTTCTCTTTTTTTTTTTTTTTTTTTTTTTTTAAATTCAGGTAAAACACATTTTTGACTAAGTAACTCTCTTGGTTCTAGGAGAGAAGAAAAAACAAACCAAACCAAACGAATAACAGGAACGTGAACAAGTAGACGCAGAGGTAGTGATGATATGGCAGTAAGGAGAAATTTCTACCACTGACCTTTTGGTCACTGATGTAATAGAGACATGATAGGCACCGAACTGTTTCTTCCCACTTGAAACCAAGTGTTGTGGTTTATTTGAAGACAGCAAATTATAAAAATGATCTCAGAAGGACTCTCCCAGATGTGGGTAAAAATCAGAAGAGTTGAAAGTAATGCCATGTACTGTCTGAATCTCCTTAAGAGTGACCATCAGCTGTGTAATTGAAAGATGGCAATGAGCACTGTAGCATCTTCTCCTGTGGGAAGGTGTTTCCAGAATGGTGCTCTTGCATTTCTTTAAGTTTGCGGGGGTGTCTGTATGATTTTTATTTTTTCCATTATTCCAACAATATCTTTTTGCCCTCCTTATCATTGTTAAACTGGTCACTTGATTCATGAGGTAATGAAGATCCCCAAAATTTTATCAGATAAGATCTGGTGTTTTACTGGCTTTCTGTGACTGCTTCTTAAAAGTAAACACTTGCAAAATGTTTATTTTACCTTACAAGGAAGGGATTTAGGGCAGTATCTGTCTTGTGTTTGTGCTTGTACAGTGACAATCTACTGTCAGCATTATAAAAAAATATACTTTCATTAGAACTATAAGTAATTAAGTGTCCTGATAGCTTTATGGGGGTATCTGTTCTTGAGGAACCAGTCTGATGGTTTTAGTTGATTGTATGTAAATCGAAAATACACAATAATAAACCATCTCAATTTCCTGTACCTCTCCTACCTCAGATTTGTAATATGACACCTCTTGCCCTACAACTAATTTGAAAATTTATATATATTTTTCCAAGCAACTTAATTCCAAGAAATGCATCAAGTCAGTATATTTCCTAATTTATTTGGGTCCTTGTAAAGTTTCATCTGATAGACATAAAACTGTAAGATGATAGCATTGAAATGCAAGTCACAAGCTTCAATTAGGTACAATCAGAAATCATGCGGTGACTTCATTAAGTATCATTAAGAATGATCAAAATATTGCTCTTAGGAAAAATACATCAAAAGCATGCATTTACACATTGATTAAACAGGATCTGCAATTTCTAAAATCTGGTACGAGAAAAAAGAATGTAGTAAATTAAGTGCTCATACCCTACTTAGCAACAAGGGACTGCTTAGCAACCAACAAAGTGAAAAATAATGGATATGGCAGTGCACAAACTCTCACCCCCCTTCAAAATGGAAGTATTGGACAGCCATAGACAGAAACTGAAATGAATTGTTAGAAAAAGTAAAGAAAAGTAAAGGTTTTCCTTGTCTCAATAAATTTCACTGATGTCAAAGACAGCTAGTGTGGTCTAAGAGAGAAGCAGTTGGCAACCATAAGCTACTGCATAAGCGTTACAGCCACAATTCCTCAGTCCACTGATTCTCTAACCCACATTTGCCCTCCTCTGTTGTACATCTACCAGCTCTTTGTCCTCTGTGCCCACATGTGAGCTTATTAGTCCTTCTTCATGTTGTTTCAGACAGTTCAGGCCACAGCAGCTGTACAGAAAGTCCATTTCCTAGCTGTCCCTTCTCATATGCCAATGTTTCTCCACCAGATACAGGAAATGTTTATGCCACTTGTCCTCACACAACAGAAAACAAGAAGTGTGATGTTTGGGACTTGAGAATCTGAGATTAATTACTTGAAATAACATGATTTTATGGACACACCCTTTTAAAAAAAGTTCTCTGAGGTCTCACTTTCTTCTTCCTCCAAACAAAATCCTTCAATTTTTTCTCAGAGTAAAATCTTACAGTCCTTTAACATTTTAGCATTTTTGGATGGAAGTGTTCCTTCTCTTAGGAAGGTGAATTGAAAACCAAAAAACTATTGGTTGTCTTGCTAGTTTTCTCAGAAGCCTGCTGAACTAAGATTATGTAGGAATTGAATATATGGGAATATATAAGGGAATTGAATTTATAGGAAAGTGACTTTTTACACAGGCAGAAGGTGATAGGACATGGCAAAATTACGGAAGGGGAAAGATTTAGACTAGATATTAGGAAGAAATTCTTTACTGTGAGGGTGGTATGGCACTGGTACAGGTTACCCAGAGAATCTGTGTCTGCCCCATCCCTGGAAGTGTTCAAGGACAGGTAGGAAGGGGCTTGGAGTAATTTGATCCTAGTGATTGGCATCCCTGCCCATGGCAGGGGATGGAACTAGATGATCTTCAAGATCCCTTCCAACCCAAACTGTTATATGATTCTACAATAAATTTGAGCAATGAGAAAATATTTAAAGGTTCTGGAAGCAGACACAATGATCAGGAAATGCTCTGACTCCATACGGTCTGTCCCAGACAAAATTATGAAGATACTACAGTGTAAGACACACAGACCTTTAAATAAACCATGCAGGGAAATCCCTTCCAGCACACACTCCTGCAAATTGTTCAGGGTAAACCCAGAGGGGCTCATCTACATTTTCAATACAGGCATTGATTAGAACATAATAACACAGTAATTGTGGCTGAGGCCCACAAATTCCCCAAAACTAGTGGGTTTTGTTTGATGGAAAGTTTTTCCACATAGTCGCTTGCCTACATTGTGATCACTAATGTTAGAGGGTAGCTTACTCTCTCAGTGTAGAAACGAATCTTTAGATCCCTTCTGATTTTAAGTTGAAATGTCATTTAGGATAACAAGGTATATTTATGATGTGCAAACATAACTGTTTGTACTCTGTAGTTGCTTAAAAACTAGTCTTAGGTACTTCAAGTGACTATGAATTCTACCATGTAAACAAGACATACAAATCTTTTCCACCACTCTTTATAATTTTCTCTTCCTAATTGATTTTTGACCCCTTTATAACAAAAGAACAGTATCCCAGTCTATCTTCACTGGATTCAACACTTGGATCTGAAAAAAACTGCTTTATTCAAAGTTCTCAAAGCAGATATCGAATATTAAAAGCAATATTTTCTGAAGTGACCTCAGATTTTCACTTGACTCCTGTAAGAGAATTATAAGTCTGAGTAGGAATGAATGGATGTGCATTGCCTAAGGTTTACAAATTGCATTTCTTAAGACCTTTGTGCAGTATGCAAATGTTGTTATATTTGTTTACAGCTGAATAAACTGAGGCATCAAGAGGTTAAGTGGCTGGCTCGAGGTTGTGGAGCAAAGCGATTCCAACACCATGAGCAGACCCCCAGGGTCCTAGTTTCCAGAGTGGTGCTGTATCTGCTGTATTGATTCTCCCTTTACAACCACTCCAATGTATTAATGGGCTACAAAGCTAATGGAATATTAAAAGAAGCTTAAGAATTTTGTCTCTTGAGGTTGGCTGGCCACATAATTTTACAAAAGAAGGTTTATAAAAAAGAGAGAGAGAAAAAAAAAAAAGGAATGAAAGGTAAAAGGAAAAATGTCAGAACTGATTGATTAAGGGAAAAAGTAGGTACCTGGGAAATGCCTGGTCTGATGCCAGCACTGGTTCAGGTCAGACAGGGCTATTTTTAAATTATTTGGTATTTTCAGAAATTGATTACTTGGCTAACACATTAAGAAGTAGCTCTACACATTCATTTAATGGGCCAGTGACTCTTGTACAGGTCTGGAACAGTCACATTCAATCTCATCTACTCCTCGTTAAGTAGTGTTTTCTTCTTCAGTGTGTTTATTTACTGCCAATGCTGTAAGCATAAAACATATAACAAAAAATAAATAATACCTTAAATAGTCTTTCAGCCATATGGGCCTTCAGGACAAGTGACTTCACTTCAGGCCTTGTGAGCTCAGTTAGGGCTCAGACATCAATTCTCATTCTTTCATATACCTGCAAATTGAGCAATCCTTTCTTTTCATACTGTTACCTTTTTAATGTATAGCCACTGCAGTCTAAATCTGCCCTGAAACAAAACATGGTGGGTTCTTACAATAAACAAAGATGAATAATGAGTCATTTTAATTTGATGACCCTGGATGTACTGGAGTAAAAGCAGAGTATTTTAGGTAAGGTAAAACTAGTAAAAGCTTTTGGAAAATAACTAAGAGTCTTGATATCTTGAGTACTGTGAATGCAGGTGTTGGCTGTTGGACTGTTTCACTTTTCTCACTGACTTTTCAATCAAAATAATACTCAGAGCTGTGTTTCTAAGTGATGGCGTCTCTGTTTCCCTAAAAGATATTTTTAATAAATGTAGCCCTAACCATAACAAAGACTTTTCATGAATTGTCAACAATTACATGCTTGTGGCATTGTCTGTGGGGATGTTGGGAATAGCTGGATTCTTGGAACTACATAAAATATTTCAGCTACAGGAGTACCCTGCTTTGGTGTCACATGACATTATCAGGAAAACACAAAGAAGAAGGTAATAGTAATAATACATACTGACCATGAGAAACTGCATTATCACCATGAATAATATAGATCTCTTCCCTACACCTAGGACTGTCTTCCACCTTATTTATTGTAAGTAAAACAGCATGGCAGAAAAGCTCAAGTATCTCAGCCAGCGAGGGAGAAATAGTTTTTCAGTCTCTCAAGTTAGATGTTTAATTTTTAATGTGGGTATTTGACTTCTGGCCCCAGATTTAGAAAGGTTTCCCCTAGTCTTTAATATCTCTAAAAGGGTCATCCTGGTATGCCTTTGTCTGCTGTTGCCCTCAGTGAAAACCATGACTTACACAAACCATGAAATGTGCAGCCTTCTGCTGTTGAAATGGCTTCTTAGATTGTTTTTCTGTAGAAGCTGTTCACTGATTTTCTGTGTGAAGTGTATACAAACAATTGCACAGAGCAGTTCCACTTGGGCAGGGCTGTACTGTTAAAAGACACAGCCCACACCGTGGGATATGCTGTCCCATACATCACCTCTTACTGATCATAGTATATACTGACCCTGTCTCAGAATTAATCTGATCCTATAATAAAGCTGAGATATACTATTAATGTTTTTATTATCTTGAATATGATGACGATGATGATGATGTTGGAAATTAAAACTATCATCAGCTTCAATGATACCTTACGGGCTACCCTTCTATTTAATTTCCTCAGTAGAAGGTATATAATTTCATTTTTTTCACTGGAACTTTTAGTCATTTTGGATAAATGTCATATATTGAATCTTTGTTAATTAAGTAATTAATCAATTATTACAGAAAATTGAAGGAAAAAGCAATGCTTCAGAATTAGACAGAGGTGATGGAACAATCTTTATTCTATTACATTAAGGGGATGTGTAAAGGATGTTGGATCTTCTGATCAAGTTGTACAACTTCTAGTCATCCAGTATTTGGATACTCACTAAATGCCTGCTCTGAAGTATATTTCCATACCAAGCTATGTTTCAGTAGTTTATTTTACTTTTCTTGTCCATTGGCTATGCCTCTGAATTTATTTAAAAGAAAAAAACATAATTAAGCTTTTGTTTTTTTCTTCTGTTGTACAATCCACAAAAAGGGCCGGAAGGAAGATCCGGGAAACTACAGGCCTGTCAGCCTGACCTCAGTGCCTGGTAAGGTTATGGAGCAGATCATCCTAAGTGCAATCACACAGCACCTACAGGATGGACAAGGGATCAGACCCAGCCAGCACGGGTTTAGGAAGGGCAGGTCCTGTCTGACCAACCTGATCTCCTTCTACGATCGGGTGACGCGCCTGGTGGATGAGGGGAAGGCTGTGGATGTGGTCTATCTGGACTTTAGCAAAGCCTTTGACACCGTCTCCCACAGCATACTCCTGAAAAAGCTGGCAGCCCACGGCTTGGACAGGGGCACTCTGTGCTGGGTTAGGAACTGGCTGGAGGGCCGGGCCCAGAGAGTGGTGGTGAACGGGGCTGCATCCAGTTGGCGGCCGGTCACTAGTGGTGTCCCCCAGGGATCAGTGTTGGGCCCAGTTCTGTTTAATATATTTATTGATGATTTAGATGAAGGGATAGAGTGCACCATTAGTAAATTTGCAGATGACACCAAGCTGGGGGGGAGTGTTGATCTGCTGGAAGGCAGGAGAGCTCTGCAGAGGGACCTGGACAGACTGGAGAGCTGGGCTGATTCCAACGGGATGAGGTTCAACAAGGCCAAGTGCCGGGTCCTGCACTTTGGCCACAACAACCCCCTGCAGCGCTACAGGCTGGGCACAGAGTGGCTGGAGAGCAGCCAGGTAGAAAGGGATCTGGGGGTGCTGATTGACAGGAAGCTGAACATGAGCCAGCAGTGTGCCCAGGTGGCCAAGAAGGCCAATGGCATCCTGGCCTGGATCAGGAACAGTGTGGCCAGCAGGAACAGGGAGGTGATTCTGCCCCTGTACTCGGCGCTGGTGAGGCCACACCTGGAGTGCTGTGTCCAGTTCTGGGCCCCTCAGTTCAGGAGGGATATTGAGGTGCTGGAGCAGGTGCAGAGGAGAGCAACGAGGCTGGTGAAGGGACTTGAGCACAAGTCCTATGAGGAGAGGCTGAGGGAGCTGGGGTTGTTTAGCCTGGAGAAGAGAAGGCTCAGGGGAGACCTCATCGCTCTCTACAACTCCCTGACAGGAGGTTGTAGCCAGGTGGGGGTTGGTCTCTTCTCCCAGGCAACCAGCCGTCAGACAAGAGGGGATGGCCTTAAGCTGTGCCAGGGGAGGTTTAGGTTAGATATCAGAAAGAAATTCTTTACAGAGAGAGTAATCAGGCATTGGAATGGGCTGCCCAGGGAAGTGGTGGATTCTCCATCCCTGGAGGTTTTCAAGACGAGGCTGGATGTGGCACTTAATGCCATAGTCTAGTAACCACAGTGGGGTTGGATCAAGGGTTGGACTTGATGATCTCCGAGGTCCTTTCCAACCCGTCTGATTCTATGATTCTATGATTCCATATCTGGCCCTTGCAGGAACTCATTGTTTGTCAGAGAGAGTCTAGAGATGGAGAATCAGAAAAGAGCTCTCAGGTCACATTGCTCATGCCCAGTGTTCAGGTTCGGCATAGACCTCATTATTAATTGTTTGGTAGACCCAGAGGTTTATCCATTCCAGCAATAAATATTTCCATAATCTAATAGATCTCACAGTAAGGTGCAGGCTGTAATAATGTAACACATTTTTGTTTCCTTGATTTCATCCCATCATTCCTAATTATACCCCCCATGAATTTCTTGCTAAATCTCCTTAATTGCACAATTGTATATTTTCTTTCAACTCAGCCAAATGATATGTACCTGATTCAACTCATCAGGCTTTGCATTTTCTCCAGCATGGGAGGAACTACTCACCCTTCCTGCCACATGAACTACAAAAAACTCTCCAGTGTACCCCCAAAGAATGGTTCAGGATTAGAGCAGTTCACAATACAACATTGACACTATGGCATCAGGTGAACTTGGCATGTACAGAGCACTATAAACCTTGTTCCCTCACATTTGATACCTGTAATTATATATTATTTAACTTTCTGCAAAATTTTAAGAACAAAATTGCTTTAGATGCCACTTCAGAAATAACTGGATTTGTTACTCATTGCAAGGAGAATAATTTGCATGTCATCTCACCAAGAATTTTGAACCCATCTTTATAGGTAGGGATCCTGAAGCACAGAAACACAATGGAACTCAGCAGTGGTTAAACAAATCATTACTGCTGGAAAAAAAGACAACATTGCTTATATTTCTCTGAAAATATAACATTTCACTGTTGTGATCTTCATTCTTAAAACTACCTACTGTTATTGATATTGAGATACATTTTCATTTATTGTTTCCAGAGATTAGTAAAGAGAAGCTCTTGTATTAGGCATTTTTGGGTCATGAATTTTCAACATGCATACATTTATACCTCACTCACGAAACTCTGGCATCACTAAATGTGTTTGTCAATGCCCAGTGATCAACCATATGTGCCTAGTGCAAAAAAGACTGCAAACTCAACTTCAGTATGGTCTTCTTTACTGAAATATTCCTCAAAGAAAGACTTGCACTACTATCTACACAATTGTCATTTTAAACCTAGAAATTCTGTGTATCAAAACCCAGATACTAAATAACAAGAAAATACAGATAAAATGCATGGATTTTTTTTTTTCTTTGTAAAGCTTAATAAACTTCACTGCCACTTTCATTATGAAACGTACTAATTTATAGTTAATTCTCTGACTGTCATTATTAAAAACACATAGAAAATACAGACTTTTCAAAAAAAAACAGAGTGGATGTAAATTATTTAAATGTTCCATTTCATAGCTTCAGAAAAAGAAAATAAACAGATTCATTACTATTAATTGACAATATTTTTACCAGAGTGTAGGGGCCCCAGTGAACTAAACATTACGCAAGCCACAAAACACAGAATTAAATCTTGACTTGTGTAAAATGAGTATCATAATTCTATCAAGTTCACTGAAAATTTCATCCCTGGCTGGAGACAGTCCCTCTTCCGAAGAGTATGCAAAATTTAGTCCCCAGTTTTGCACACACACGATGTGCATAACTTTTCTCAGGTGATTAGTAAAGCTCCTTTTTTATTCATCCCCAGCACCAGAACAAATTACAAAGATAAAAGCATTGCAGGGACTGAAGTGAAGTTGGATTAGTTGTCTGTGATGCCTTTATCATCTGTGATAACTTTACTCAAGGTTACACAGGTTTTAAGAACTAGATTGGGGGTTAATTTAATAGATGATGTAACCAGTGGGTGTAATAAACCAATCTGAGAGAAAAGGGAAAGAAGTCTTGCAGTAATGTAGATGGATATTTAAGAGGGACAGATTGGTACTTTATTTATTTGTGAATGTTTTATGGTGGAAATAAACTGCATGTAGATCAGACCAGAATGAGCTCATGGCATGGCACTCTTTCTTCAGGATGTGTCTTGCCAGCTTCATTTTCTGACTTGTTATTTTACTGTGAATGCTTCAGGAAGCTCTTACTTCTCTGTGCTCTTATCATCAAATCACCTTTTCATTTTAACTCACAAAAAATCTGCAGAACTGAGTTTCAATTCTGACGTTTAAAAGGCTTGCACTTTCTTGAATGTGAATCTTGAATAAGGACAGTGGGCTTCCTGAAGGAGGCATTTCCCAGCACAAAAGTCTTTTCTGTATACAACAGTAGGTAGAAGGGCAGGGTAGTCACTGTCTGCCAGCACTGGCAGCGCTGCAGGTTACACAGCTTTACTTTGCTCTGTCTGTTGAGATTTTGTTTCTGCAGTCGACCTAAGAACTGATTTAACGGTGGGGGAAGAAAATAGGAATTTCAATGCTTACTTTCCAGTATCCACTATGGGTTTATCCCATTTACTCTAGCACAATTCTCATCTTTAATCTATGACTGAAGGTAGAGCATTCTGGGTATCCAAGGTCCAAGTTACCCTCTGATTCAGGAAGGGGCTTGAACATTTTGTTTAATTCATATAAATTGTATTGTTGTATAAATTTTCCCTGCTGCTACAAATTTCTGACTTACAAGAATTAGCACTCAGAAATTTACAAGAATTAGTAACTCAGAAATAAAGCCCATAGCATCCTGAAGCACATCTGTCTTCAGAACTCAGGGGCTGATCACTGCTGAAGGTCTATGAGGATTTTTGACAAACCTCCAGAGGGGCTTGCAAGCAACTGGGTCTTGTGTTGTTCGTCCGGATGGAGGTCTTTACATACTGAGAACATTTCACTGTCAATGCTATTGTCAGGACAAAAGTACCTAGATAACTTGTTACCCTAGAAAGAAGAAAATGCACCCACCTGGTGCAAACCCATTCCAGTTAAATAAAGACTGATAACATCAACTTTTAGTTCCCCTCCACCCCTCCATTTTCCATCATGAAAGCATACAAATAACTAAAAAACAGGTATGTGACACCTAATTTATCCTTGTATTTGTAATTTATTAGTACTGTCCATTTACTTTTTAATGTCTCCAGAGCAGTGATGGTGAATTTCATTTCTCTCATCTGGCTATTAAAATAAATCTTCAACAAAACATGCGGAATGGGGGAAAAGCTTAAGAGATACTATTGTTCAAAGTTAGTCTTTTCTACTTATTCTGATGTTGAATCATTTATCCATGTTTTGAAATCCAAAATTAGGGAAGGTAGGGATGGAAAGAGAATAACATACTGGTGACAAGACAACCCTAAATCTCCCTCCTTAAGAAATAAGGCGAAAAACACACCTAAAAACATATTTTTTTTTATATACTTCTCTTTCTGATTATAACAATAGGACAGAAAACTGGCAGTTAAAGCTGGATTGATCGCTGGTTAGATGACATATAGCCTTTATGACTGGGGGATAGAAACTGATAAATGTTTTTTTTTCCCCTTCAGAACCTTTTTCTAAAGCTGCAGAAAATGTGTCATGCATAAAAAGTATGCAATTTTCATGTAATTAGAGGAACAGGAGATGAAAATGAGTTCCATCAGAGCAATCAAGGATGGTAATGTGGCATGGATTTGTCAGCGCCTATTTGTCATGAAAGCAAAACCCAACAAGTGTTCTATATTTTATTTCATTATTATCACTGCTATACCTTAAAAACCACTTTTAAAACACACCAAAAAAAACCCCTAAAACAAAACCCAAACAATTTTATAACAGTGGTGCAAGAAAGTAACCAACAACTCACTGTATAAATGAAAATAGTCTCATTTTTTAATAAAATTTGTTTATTTTGGTTTTGTTTGAAAGGCTAGGTTAGCTGTGTTTCTTCAAAGAGAGAAAAAAAGTGTGATTTATTCTTATGATATTTTAGTTTTCCTCCAGTATCATATCTCTGGGTTCACCGTTTCCATTCTGCAAATTCATACGGTAACCTTTGCTCTGCTAAGGACTCCCCCATTCATCCCACTGAGTAATAACTGAGGCATCCAAATTAGGAATGCAATCATCTTAAATTGCCCTATAATCTGTCAGAAAAAAAAGAAGTGCATCCCACCTTGCCTGAGAAATGTGTTAATTCCTGACCTGCTTGTAGAGGAAGGTCAAGTTAATAGTGCTCCAAATTGTGTGACTCAGGTAAGCACCTAAAGTTTGACACGGTGCTCTGAGCCTTATACAAAACCCTCAGCAATGTCACTCTCTGTTGTTCCTGTTACCCCTCCACTTCCCCTCGTGAACCTCAGGTAGCAAATAAAAATGTAGTTTGCATGGTAGTACCCAGACCTCTGCTTTATCTACAGCAATTAAATGACCAAAGGGTTGAGAATGTTAACTTGTGCTGTTGGTTTACTTGACACTTCCACGGAGAGGATAAATTCAGTGGAACTGTGGCTGTATGTTTGCATAGTGCCTGGGGACAACACTTGTAATAAAATTATAAAAGCAAGAGGGCTGTAAATCAGTGTCGGTAATAATAATTCAGGATGATAGGACCTGCCTTGCAGGGTCAGATCAAAGGTCTCCCTAGTCTAATATTCTGCTGATGATAGTGGTCAAAGACAAATACTTAAAGAAAAAAAAAAAAAAAATAACAACTAGGCGAATATGCAATGGTTGTTCCGCTGGCTTAGTCTCTCAGCTTCTGGCAATCTGTGGTTCAGAGGGTGATGACTCAAACCATGATATACATGGTTAATATGGTTCAATTTATTTCTTGAAGGAAGCACTAAACATTTACAACAGTTATTGACAGCTTTAAAAATTGCTGCCCAGGAAATATCCCTTCATTTACTTCCTATAAATATTTTATTTTATAAAAGTCTAGTTATGCACCAAAAAAATATCAGCGTTGTACACACACAGACTCACTCCCCAACTTGTTACAGGGTACTCTGATTAGAAATGCAGAGGCCTTTAGTTAAAGGTTGCTGATGGTTAATATATTCCCTGTTTTCTCCCTTTGGGCTGAAGGTGGGAGACAGTTGCTCTCAAGTTGCATATGTCTCTCTCAAGCCATCCATGATAGGTCTCTTCGCAGTCTTTCAAGCTGGCATATGCCCAGATTTCCTGCTAATGCAGCAGGAATAACACAAACAAGAACTTGAGAAGACAGAGAGTAGAAAACTGTTATAAATGGTTACTTGAGTATTCTGAATTATGGATTTCTCCTGATGATACTTGCTGAAGGAGTGCATCTCCCTCTGTATGTGGCACTGGTAATGTACCTCAAGTTCTGTGTTCAGTTCTGGGACCCTCACAACAAGAAATACAGTGAGGTGCTGGAGAATGTCCAGAGAAAGGCCACTGAGCTGGGAAAGATTCTGGAGCACAAGTTCCTGTAAGGAGTGTCTGAGGGAGCTGGTGGGGCTCAGCCTCAAGAAAAGCAGGCACAGGAGTGGCTTTATCCCTCTCCTGACAACTCCCTGACAGAAGGGTAGAGCCAGGTGGGGATCAGTCTTTTCTCCCAGGTAACCGATGACGGGACAGGAGGACATGGCCTCAAGCTGCACCAGGGAAGGTTCAGGTTGAACATCAGGAGGAATTTCTTCATAGAAAGAGTTGTCAAACACTAGAATAGACTTTCCAGGGCAGTGATGGAGTCACCATTCCTGGAAGCATTCAAGAAATGACTTGACATGGCACTTAGTGCAATATTCTAGCTGACAAGGCAGTGATCAGCCAAAGCTTGGACTTAATGATCTCAGAGGTCATTTCCCATTCCCTTAAATGATTCTGTAACTCTTTGCTCAGAGCATGCAACCAGGAAGGAATTACTGAGGTCCATCCAGAAGAGCTGAATGGTGATTGCATGTCTGCATGGATGGAGCCATTGACAAGAGAAGACTATATATCCCTGACTCTCACAGGCCTCTGACCTAAAAATCCCTGCTGCATTTCGTGTTTCTGTCTGCTGTACACTGGTGATGGAGGACACAGTGGTTTTCCATTAGTGTTTTAATTTCATAAGCAGATAGGACACAAAGCTGAAATACTTACTAAAGGAAAGACAGTATTTTTCTTTCCTGGGCACTTGAGACAAAGGCATTTGAAAAAGGCATTCGAAAGTGCCTGTCTCCTGGCTCTTGTCTGCGACAAGAACCAAGAGATTCAGTAATGATTTCCTTCTCAAAAAAGCAAAGCAGAGAAATCAGACCACTCCCACACTGAGGGCTTAGTTTGGGCTAGAAAACAAGAGAGTATTTTGGGGGCCAAAAGGTACTTCGTAGAATCATAGAATGTGTTGGAAGGGACCTTAAAGACTATCTCATTCCACCCCCCACATGTTCCACTATTTCAGGTTGCTCCAAGCCCCATCCAACCTGGCCTTGGACACTTCCAGGGATGGGGCAGCCACAGCTTCTCAGGGTAACCTGTGCCAGGGCCTCACCACTCTCACAGTGAAGAATTTCTTCCTAATATTCAATATAAACCTGCCATCTTTCCCTTCAAAACCATTCCCTCTTACCCCATCACTACATTCCCTTGTAAAGCTGAAGAAGATAAAACAAAATTTGTCAAGGATCAAGAGAGTAAGTGCTTGCAGTTGTTGTTTGGGTTGTGGTTTTGTGGGTTTTGGGGGGTACATGCACACACGCAGGAACCAGTTTGTGGTATCTGCCCTTACTTTAAGGGTGTCCATCTGCCATACCTGTCTGCCTCCAGTGGTAAATGAGAAGAGGAACCATGGCCTCACTTCCTTCTCCATTCGAAGATCCAGGACTGGCAGTACCGACTCAATTCTCAAACTCCTTGCTCAAAATGATCTCTGACTAGATGAAATTGGCTTGTCCTCCATATGCTAAGAACTATAAAAATACCATCTTTAACAGGTGAAAATCCACTTCTCTTTTGGGAGCCCCCCCATTATGGTCCCACTGCAGCCTGTGGAAGTTGGGTCTGTGTGCTGTATTGGCTCAGTGCAGGACCTCTGGAGCATAAGTGATTTCATACCTCCTTAGGTTTCAGTCAATCTGCATTTTGCATAAATATACAAGACTTCAAATGGTCTCAGTAAAATAAAATTACTGACATTTATCACTAATTGGCTAATAATGTCATTATCTAGACTAGTTAAAAAATAATCATGAGAAGGAAAAAATATCTGGGGAAGAATTATTCAATTTAGTAATTTTTTTTTATTATTTTTTTTGAATTGAGTAATTATTCTTCCTAAGCCAAGATTTTCTGGGAGAAAAAAAAAAAAACACACAACCCTGCAAGCATTTTTTCCATTACTTTAATGTTCTGCATAAAGTTGGGATAAAATATTAACTATTCAGAGACAAAAGAAATGTTTCGCAACTAAAGTGAATGGAGTGGTTTTATTGTCGTATTTCTAATTTATTTTTTTCTTAAGAAAATGAAATGATGGAGGCCTATTTAACCTCTGAAGCAAGGTAGGAGCCATGAGGAGCTCTCAATTCTCTGTAAAAAATCAAAGTCCTACGCTGAAGGAAGTGAGAGAAAAATGTAACAAGGGAGATAAGGACAATGTGGGTTTTTTTCAGTTTGATTTTTTTTTTAAACTCTCTAATTCCTTGTAGTCCAACCTCATCTATAAAAAATTGGTGAGCTCTTACACTCCTACGGCCAGATAGAGATGTTTGGTTTCTTTACTCCCAGAGGGACACACATCAGCTAATTTCGTGTTAGAAAAAGAACGGTTGATTTGGTTAGCATGTTTTGAAATGATCTCTTAGACCAGGAACATCCGTGGTTTTCCAGGAAAAAATATTGTGTGCATTAGAGCATGTAGTAAGTGTATCACATTCTGTGAAGTGTCTGCAAAGCTTATCAAACCAGTGTTCCTTAACCATTTTAGACTTGTAGGGTCAAAATGCAAGAATTCATATCTATAGTATTTCTGGAGTTTCTCAAAAGTATATGTTAAGCACCTAAGCACATGCTTTGTGAAATTCTGGTGTTTGACATTCAAAGTGAAGGTACAAATTGCCTCTAAAAGCACCTAATCTGCTGGGACTGTAAGGCACCTGGAACTTTTAGGTAAATATGGACTACAGCTTCAACTCCAGATGGAGAACCATCACCTATTCTAGCTGTGACCCTGATGGTCTGCCTTTCTATTAGTCATCCCTGCAAACCAAGGGCTTTCTCTCTGTCGAGGTGACGGGACATTAGAAGAGGGGTGAGGGGGGAAGAGGTAAGGGGCAAGTGAAAGAGGTACATAATTGCTCCATAGAGGTTTCCTATAGTGAAGCACAGTACTGATGGTTCTGATGTCCAGAACAATAATTTTGCTCATTAAAAAAGGGAGGAAAAGGGAGGTTCCACAATTTAGAACTTCTAAAAGAGAGATATAAAACTGACAGGACAGAAGTACCAAGAGGATTAAGTGATCATCTGGACTAGCTCCTGATCCCCAAACAGTAAGAGGTGTAGAAATGATTTTTGCCATTTTCTGAAATGCCTGTGTGTCTGATTCCTCTTAATGTGAGTCAGCTTCCTGACCACAACATCAGAGATTTAAAAGGAAGAACGTGTCCATTTTAAGGTAGATTTGACTCTCTCATGTTACGCAGGTCATATGGATATCGGAGAAGCTGAGTATGAATGAAGCAAAGACAGGCTATAGCTGTAAAATTTCCAGAATCTGCACTTGCTGCTTTAACATGCCAACATTCTGTTTGGAATATGGCTTTGGCATCTTATTATTTCTTGTTGGGTAAAATAAAGGAATTAACAGGATGTGGACCCAGTACTGAACACAAAGGTGGCATAATTTCATTTTCTTCCCTGGCATGATGATATTTTATTATTATTATTATTATTATTATTATTGTTTTTTCAGGTCATGGTTGTTTTTCAGATCCCCTCACTCCCCACCTGCCCCTTCCCCTTCCCACCCTTCTGCTTCCCAGAGATGAGCAACTTTGCCATCCTTATTGAGGAAGTAAATAAATAAATTTCTGCGAGTCAGCTTGGAAGAATGTTTGATAATCTGAACCATTACGGAGGTGAAATTTCATTACACAGATGGTGACATCCCAATGTCTATCATCAAAACACAGCAGGTAGAAACAATCAGCTAGGCCCATTCCCCACTATAAAATTACACTTACATTAATGTCACTCTAGATTTCATTATGAGGAAAATGATATTGCACAGGTCTCTGACGTGAGGGAGACAGGGGGAGGAGAAAAAAAAAAGAAAAGGAGAGATGTGAATCTAGGTTAGGGAGTGGGGGGGAGGATGGGTGGGCAAGTCAGAGAAGCAGAACATGGACTAGGAAAGATTGACTCTGCCAATAAAATAAACACACTACCACACTGTTGCAGTCTTTGTTGCAGTGTCCTGGTCATCTCCAACCTTCAGTCTCTGATGTAGTACTTAGAAGCCCTTCTGTGGGAATAAGGGAGTTTCACAATTTTTATTTATAGAAGCACAGAATCATAGAATATTCTGACTTGGAGGGGACCACTACAATCATCGAGTCCAACTCTTTGCCCTGCACCCCAAGAACCACAATGTGTGCTTATTAATAAGTCCTGACAGTCTTAGTTTAGTGAACAAAGGTACTATATCATTTCAAGAAGCCACTTCTGCATGCTGAGCGTTCTAAGGATGCTAGGGTAAAAAGCCTCTCGGGTCAGAAAATCTCAGCTGTGGTGGAGGTAAGGGGCTGGCACAGGTTACCCAGAGAGGCCGCAGATATGCCACCCATGGAGGTATTTCAGACCACTTCAGATGGGGCTTTGAGGAACACGGTCCAGTGAAGGGTGTCCCTGCCCATGACAGGGAAGTTGGAATGAGATGATCTTTATAGTCTCTTCCAACCCAAACCACTCTGTGATTCTGTTTTGTCATTTCTGAGTTTAATGATATTACTCAATCTATCACTGCTGTATTTCTACCATTTTTCTTCTTTAATTTGAAATCAGAACAAGTCCTGATACTGGGAAACAAACTCTGGGGAGAGGATATTCACATTTATGTTGTTTATATGGCTTTCCCTCAGCAGTGTCACATTTTTTTTCACTTCAGAATCCAAGTTAATTTTTGACCCTCTCTATTCTCTATGCTATGCAATGAGACAGAACAGAATTTCCATCTCTTATTAGCAGCACTGCATGATGCTTCAGTTTTATATTTCCAAACATGATAAAGCACAGATTTATACAGTAGTAGGAACCTCAGTATTCAAATTATCCCAGGCTCTCCTTGTACTTAAGGGAAAGTGAGCAGTACTTTGAGAGAATAACTTTCATAGTGAAATAAATGTTATCTGGCTTCAGAAGTTGAAGGTGTCTATATGTAACCTAGAGCAGTCTACTTTTATAATCAGCAGGAATCTGATAAATAGAATTGATAGGGTTGAGGGTATGATACATCTAAGTAAATCTTAGTGTTTACTTTAGAACCACAGCTGAAATTACCAGCACTTGCCTGTGGAACTACTTCTGGCCTCAAATTACGAAGTTAGTATCTATAAAAATTAGCCTTTTTATTAGACTAGGGATTCACTGTAATAGTCTAAATTGTATCTTATAAAAAAGAAAGGGAGATTCTGAAAGTGCTTTTTCCATAAAATACTGAGAAATCTGAGATTGTAATTTAAATTAGGTGACGTTGCTTTCACTAAAAACCTGAGAAATTTTGATTCCAGGGTTCAAAATCCTTAGATGTCATAAAAGCTTTATATATATTTATACATATATATTTATACTTGCATACACTAACATATATGTGTACATTCTGACTGGACAAATGGCTTTAATAAGCCGTCATCTGACAGAGGTTTTTCCAAGGAAATTTTATGTCCAGTTTTGTGAAGTGAACGGTGTGAATATTTTAGACAAACATTTGAAGACTAATTCAAACAGTATAAGAACCCTTATGTTTTAACCATCACTGTGTTACAGCCTTTATTAAGCAAGAGTATCCGGAGTACAAATAATGGATCTTCTTTGCATTTCATTTAACAAATATATTGATTGAAGTCCCCTTTCAAACCTCAGCAGACGGGATGCTTTAGGGGTAATTTTTTCAAAGGAAGTTTGCATGGGGATTTAACCAGCAAACTTCCCTTGATATAAGCAGGAACTATGTGACTAAACAGACATGGTACTTTGAAAAGACACCCCTAAACACCTTATGTTGAATCACTGGAAGTCTTTGAACTCAGCAGGATCATTGCCTGAATAAGAGTGGTGGTTCAGATCCAACATGTGAATCAGTTATAATAAACAGTGCTTCAAGTGGGACACAGATCATATTTGTCCAAAGAGAGAGAGGGAAGGCTAGGGTAACATGGAACCAGTAAATCTGGCATTAAACTTTTTCTTCCTCCTAATTCCATCTTGGATAACACTTCTGGGAAAGTACTTCATCATCTATGATGAAGTAGCCTCATTAAAATAACTGTAATATTCTTAAGTCAGTTGCCAATAAGGTGGTCCCTAATGGATTTTCCTGCAACACATTTTAAAGCAAACACAGTTTGTTCCAAGTCATTTATAGGCAGCAAGATGACGACCAATCATAAACTAAGGCAAAGACCTACAACTAAAAGAAGATTCTGTCTGGAGACCAGTCCAAAATAAGACAATATTACTTTCAGAATACCCTCATTTTGATTCAAACTGTTCACTGTATAACTGTATCATAATTTTGCTCCAGACTTCTTTATCATCCTAGAAAGGAACTAATGGATGATTATGTTGAGTCAAGATAGAATCACTTCCTATTCTTTGACTTCATATGCTACCTCTCTCCTGCTGTTCTCTGCAGGAACTCTGTGTCCTCTCCACCTCCCACAGAGAAGAAATAGAGGTCTCATAGATGGCTTTTAGAGGTCATGCTGAGTGGGAACATACAGCAAAGGTCAAATTCAGCCTAAATTATTTCAGACCATAATGTCATTCCATGAATAAACCTTTCTTTTCACTTTGTAAATTCTTCAAAGGAAAGTGCTTTGAACCTTTGAATTGGAGAATTTTGATTTGACATAGTTTACACTCCTGTTTTATATAT
>VXAY01002248.1:93505-105252 GCA_013399855.1 Oxyruncus cristatus
TAAGGTAATCTTCCTCAAATTAGACAGACAGACAGAGATGTACCATTGTTATCTCCTGCAGCTGTCTGCCTACCAGATTTGTGACATTTTAGGGGTATCTTTTCAAAGCACCATACAGCGTTTTAGCTGCATGACTCTCAGGAACATCAACAGAAGCTGATCGATTAAATCCCACACTTGCTTTCTCTTTGAAAAATTTTCCCCTAAGCATCCTGTCTGTTGAGTTTTAGGAAAGGACTTCGCTGTTTTCATGAAGAGAAATGCAGAAAATTTTCAGTCTACATTAAAAGATAAATTAAAATAGAGCTAGATTAAAAAATATATAAAATAAAATAAAGATCAGCATTTCTACTTGTTCTCTATTCCCTTGATTGCTGCTCTGGTACTATGAGTGCTTTCCAAGCTTTGTTACATCCATCAGGGATGGTACAGATGGACATTTTGCCTGTCCAACCTGACTCAACCGCTTGAAGATTCATCAGAGAGAATCTGTTGGCAATTGCAAATGGATCTAATCCAGAGCCGGCAGATTTTGTCTCTCTAGAGGAAAGCAGGACTGTAAAGGGCAGACTAGACTGGCAAAAATATTTACTTTTATATTTCATCACTTCAAATTTATAATGGGACAAAATGTCTTTAAAACTTCACCTTTTTAATAGGATACTAACAGAGATTTTCAGTGCAATTCATTTGCTGGCAAGTCAGACACTTGAGAGCTGGAAATGTTTTAAGCTAAAAAAAAAAAAAGAAGGAAGAAAAGAAAAGAAAAAGCAATCAGCAGGGTGACATATACTTTATTAGTCCTCTTCAAAATCACTTCCTCCCCTTTCTCCCTTTTATATTTCTTGTCTTTCTATGTGCTCTCCTTCTTACATTACATCCCTCATTTTAGGCATTTTAATCCCTCCAAAGGGATGCATCCCAGTGGCACAGGCAGTTGTAAGGCACAATTCTCAGCTACACCATGGCTCTTTTACAGTGCTGTGGCAGCGAAAAGCAGCCTTATAGCCCATGGAACTGGCCACTGTGGAATATCCTCCCTGCTATGCACAAAACGGGGTTTCAGAAAGCAAGTAAAGTCAGCACATTGGATATATAATGGCCCCTGTCACATTTCCCAGTGTAAAAAGACCCCTGTGCTTAAGGCAAGCATGGGGAATGAAGAAAGAGGAGCTTGCTTGAAGTCTTATCATGGCCTTGAGAGAAAAATTCCACAAAATTCAGGTTGTGATGAAAATCAGGCTAGCCCTAAATGGTGCCTTTTTGCCTCTGAATAAGCCATGGTACAATGAGGAGAATGAGTAATTTATTACCTCTTGCAGAAATGTAGGGAAGTTCACAGAAATTTCCTGAGCTAAGTATGAACATATGGAATTTACTTACTTGACACTTGAGGAACTGTCAAACATAAGGGTTCTACTGTCCTCATATTCAGTAGCTTAGGGAAGTTTACTTATTTGCAGATGGAAGTCTTGTTAGGTGGTCAATACCATCCAGGTCTGATAAGGATGTATAACTCGACTTCTCCATTTCTTCCGGGGCCTGTTTGGTCAGTTAACTATGCTGGAGTTTGTCAGAACATTTTTCTTTCCATGTTTCATGTGTTTATAGCAGATTTGCCAACAAAGATTTCCTATCATTGAATGATGGCCTGTGCCCACCTCTAACCCAGTTGGAACAGAAACATTTTCCCCTGTGCCAAGTTATCTCATGGGTACAGAGCGCCTGATGTGAAAGTCCTTTGTCAGAGGCTTTGCTCAGGTCAAGAAACCTGGGAATGCAGGTCTGCTTTTGCATATATGTTTTGAGGAAGTGACGCAGAATAACTTAGAGAGTTAGCAGGTCCCTAAATTTTTGAGTTGAGAAGGAGTGCTGCAGCATCTGCTTGTCCTACTTGGGCATGACAAAAACACCACTAAATTGTACTTTTCATCAATATATTCCCCAAAATTTCCTCAAAAGAGAAAGTGCCAAAATAAATTTAAAAAAAAAAAAAAGTTTAAACCTGTTCTTCGTCTACCATGGGTACTGTTGATACTCTTATGAAATGCACTCTGAGTTTCCTTCTCACTCTCCTTGGGGAGTGCGGTCTACAATCCTCTGCAGAGAGGAAAATGCTGAAGCCATGCAGAAAGTGCAGAATCAGGATAACCTTTCTGCTCATTCTGCTCTCCACTGTTGTCCTTGTTCAAATGGTGAGTCAACCCTCAGCTATGCCACTCCATTTGGGCATGTCAAATAAACCTGATGTAAATGGTCACAGCCACATAAAGCACACCATGGAGTGCTCGATATCAGGCACATTTCACTGCATATTGTCAGTAGATTCTGTGTGTATAATTCATGCCTCTGAAAAAAATCCCCACTCTAAAACATAACTAGAGCGTAACTTCTCAAGAATTGCTCTATGACAAAGGTGTGGAGTGAACCCTCACTCTATCAATGACTACTGTGAATCCAAGTGGATTTCTCGGCTGCGAAACAGAGAGGAACTTCAGGTTCATCTGTCTCACTGCTCAGCACCAGCCACAAGATGTTGCATGTTCTGAAGTCCCATCAATTTCAATTGAGTTGAAAGGCCCTAATTCCCATTACTCTCTTCCTGTTAGTGAAGATTCCTGTTACCTCTAGTGAGTTTTGGGTCTGTACTCCCTAACTACAGAAAGCAAAAGGCAGAGGAGCCAGACAAGTCCCTGAAGAATGGTAAAGCAACCTTATGATGGCTAAAATTTTGTATTCTGCACACAAATATTGCATATCATTTAAATGCTGCTTTGTAAAACTGTGTGGTTATTATTTTTTTATATTTTCAGCTTTTCTTTTTTGTATTCTGGAGATTAGAGAGGAAACAATATAGACCATATCCAGCTTCTAAAAATTTACCACCACTCTTTACTACTTCTCTCACACCCTCTGAGAGTATCTTTAGAAATCTGTTTTCAGCTCTGTTTATTTTAGAACACTATTTAAATTAAATTGGAAAAGTAATATTGTGAACATTAGTTGGTTCTACATTATTTAATTAAAGGTTGTGAGTTCCTTTAGAAAAAAAGTTCCTATGCAAATGTAAGCTTTAACTGTATAAAAGTACATATGCACGTATGCAAATATGTATGTGTGTGTGTTCCTACTGTTAATATTATTTTTATTATTTTATTATTTCACTATTTTATTATTTGTTGCCTGTGGCTATTTCTTCCTTTTTTTGATTTTTCCTACTCTTTCTTCAGAAAAAAAAAAAAAAAAAAGTCATGTCACTTACTGGTAGAAAACATAACAGCCTTGAAATCTATTTTCTTCTTCTCTTTTTAATCCTGCTTTAATCCTTTAGAGCTATAAACCAAGGAAAATGCCTATTTTCTACTGTATATATTTACAGCTTCTATTCTAAATAACTTTAGTGCTTTTAGATTTGCAATCACCATGATTTCCTGTATGGAGGAAAAAAAGAAAATCAAACCTTTAAACTCCACAGGGAACAATTCAAGTCCACTGGGTTCTTTAATGCAGGATCCATGTAAAAGCAATCAGAGTTGTTTTCTCCACTCCAGCTATTAGGTTCCTCTTGCTATTGTCTGCCATACTTTTACCTTCAGTTCCAGGGCAGATACATTTAATAACAAAATGCACTGAGACAATTAAATTCACCAACGTGAGCCTCCCAATGCATGCAAAGGATGGACAAAGCTTAAAACCATTTCCAAAAGATGATCATTTTCTAATTTACGTGCATGTAAGAATTTGCCTTACACAATCTGTTGTTAATAGAATATAAACAAAGAGTGACCATGAGCTCACAAACCGGTTTCATCATATCAGAGATACAACTGTTCATGGCCCTATCTTTCTATTTGCCTCTTTTATGTGCATTAAGTAAAATGTACACAAGAAGAGGGAGCAGAGATGAAAAGACTCATTAAGCTATCATATTTTTATGTCATTACAGCATTGTTCTTTATATGTTCCCATTCTTCCCAGGAGAATAAAAAGAGAAAGGAAAAGATTTCCTGATGTATAATTTCATGATGGGTACGTTGAAGCTGAGGGACTTTTCACATCTTGTTTACCTAGTCAAAAAACTGACTATGTTTATGAAACATCCTGAAAGTTAATCCATTAATCCATAGGCCTAAAGCTACAGAAGTATCCCCTTAGTATCTTTCAGTGAACTCGAAGCCTACACAGCACTCAAAATCAGTCCTTAAAGAAAGAAAGGCCATAATGGACTATCTTACTTACTAAATTTAATTCCCTAGTGTCATATGTAGTTATAAATGTCATGACCCTGGAAGCTTCTTTTTTTTTAGAATGAGTTAAATTCTTCAATCCTCCTATTCCCAAAGATGGCTTTTTACCTGGTCTGGCCCTTTCTGCAGTGTATATTGTCATTCGGAATAAGGAGTTGTCCTCGATGTTTAACCTCTGATATGTTTGTGCCAGTCAGCTGTCGATCTGCTGTAGAGCTGTCTTCCAGTATTTTTAGACTGCCAATCCTCTACAGTCTACACTGTAAGACTATTGACAGAAGACTTCTTTTTGGTTGACTGTCATGGACTGCTGAGAACTGCTCCCTCAGGGCTAAACAAATGAACAACTTCACTTCCTGTTCCAATAAAATATGTTTCTACACTTTTGGTCATCAGAGTCACTCTCTTCTGTGCCTTCTACCACTCAGATGCAAACTTATTTTGTTTTACTTTTCTTCCTGATTCTGGAATGAGAGTGATGATAGCTGATCCACGTGGAGAAATATCCCTGCTTTTTCTAGATCACAGGTGAAAGTGTTCAAAGATAAGTACCACATGGATATCAAAATGACAGCACTGACTTATAATTGGTTAGTCTGTAAGATAGGTAATATCTGTCACTTGATGGAAGGTTGAGGGAAACAAAAATCTCTGACTAAATATGGTGATTCACAGAATTATAATGGAAAAATCTTAGGAACACAGAGAGGAAGGTATCCTTTTCTAAAAGGAAACCTAACAAACTGTATGAGAAATCAAGTTAATTGTATTTATCTGAACATCAGTTGTTTCTATTAGACAATCATGTTTTGCTTTTCACATTTTGAACAAAATTTCTCAGGTTTAGAAAAACAGTAAAAATGACCAAGTGAAGCAAAGCCAAGGAACTGCTGTGTGGATTGTTTGATAGCTAATGCAAGATGGGTTTGGTCAGGATGCAAAATTTGGTCAGGATTGCAAAGTTTCTATGCATAAAAGATTTCTCTCTTCTTTAAACAGCCATAAATTTTCATGGTTGTGGGAAGAAATTAATATCACATTATTCTTCACATTTTTCTTGATTTGGGTGCAAAACACAGAAAGAGATGTATGTAAATGTACAGTCATGCATCAAACCTTAACATATACTCCCTATTCTCAGGAAACAAGGCTAAAAATGTATCTGTCTTTGAACAAATGAGAATAAAGTAGCTTATACTTTCAAAAAAATACCATGAAAATAGTTTTTCCTTTCCCCAACCAATTCTAGACCCCACAAGATTTAGAAATTTAAAATCAAAAAGGCCCAAATGAACATAAAATTTAATCTGAAAAAAATTTACTTTAGGGTTCATAACACACTAGTTCATTTTGGCTTCTTTCTTTCAGCTTGTGTTGTCATGGGTTTCAACTGGTAACATGATGAGAAAATGAAAGGAGTATTAGCAAACTGGCTGAATGCACCAAGTCATTGAAAAACCATAAGTAAGCTTATTCTTTTGGCCATCCAAACATCAAGAACAAAGTTACAGTGATATTTGGAGACCAGTTCTTGACTGTCATCAATTGGCATAGCTGCACAATGGAGCTAGTCTAGATGGAGTTTTGGTGATTTCCATCTGTAAGGGATTTGGTTTTAATCTTCTGATACTTACCACCATTACAGTGTTCTCCAACTGACTCAAAATAAAAGACCTACTCTTTTCCTTTGGGTAATGTGAAATGACTCCTCAACGTCTATGTGGAGTATTAAATGACTAACACCATAGAGGGAGTGGATCTGTCTTCACTGATCTTTTAAAACTCCCCTGTATCTATGGGAATCATGAAACTGAGTTAGGATAACTGATCAAAATGTGATGCTTCCAACATTTCCTGTCCTTAATCTTGTCATAAACAAACTTTTTATTTCAATTAATCTACCACTTCATAGCTCAGAAAATCTGGCCCTCTATTTTTCTAAACATTTACTTGTGTATTACCCTTTGGATATATTTATTTATTTTACTATAAATCCTCTCTTTGCTTCTAGTCTTTATTTCTTTTCCTTTTTATTTACCAGTAGGGAGACTTAGATAGGCTCAGTTTTCTTAATCCTCTTTATAAATTTAAAAAAACCCAATTAAGTCTGCACAAAGTCTTGTTTTTCTGATGAAAAAGAAAATCAGGCTTCCTGCAACATAATAATGTTTCGCACTTCTATAGACCCTTTTATCTGAGGTTCTCAACTAGCTGTAAAACATGCATTCATTAATTAAGCCTTGAAAGAGCCAAGAGACAAAACATTATGCCTAGGCTGAAGATAGGTAAACTCAGAAACAGAAATTCCCTGTTTTGATGGAAGTACCCAGATTTGAGAATTGGGATCAGGACTCAGAAGTCCTAATTTCCAAATGACAGCTTTGAGTTCCACGTGAAGTCCAGTCCAGCACCAACTGCCTTAATATGCACAATTCAATGTGTGTTGTTTTTTTTTTCTAGAGTTAACAATGACAAAAAAAACTGTATTATGTTGTCACCCAGAATGTTCCTAAATCACAGCCTCATTTCTCAATGAAAAGACTGTCATGCAGGTTCTCAGTGGGGATGAACTACTGTAATTTGACTTTAACCTACTGAGATCTGATAGTGTCCTAAGTAAGGTGAGTCTGTCCTTAAAACAGTCCATGCACATGATGGACAACAGTAGCACTAGAGCATGACCCTGTGTAGCTCTCACTGAACACTCAATGGCTGTGCCTTTTCCAGGTATCCTGAAAACAGAAAACAGGCAAAACTGTATTGGCCACATAAGAATAATGCTGAAGGACAAAGTGAATCACATATTCTAACAACTGGGCATAACTTTATAGTAACATCAGGAGAGAAAGAGGATGAGAGGAGAATTAAGGTTTACTTGCCTGTCTTCAGATAAAAAGAAAGAGACAGAGGGGAAAAAAAGCTGATAATGTAAAAGAAGGGAGAAGTACCTTCAGTTTTAAATTAAAGCAAGAAAAAAATTCATCAGACAGATGTCATTTCAGCATCATGCTATAGAGGGTTCAAGGGAACACAGCTTCATAGTAGAGCTTATCTGAGGGAACATACTTCCAAGATGTTACTAAGGAAACAAGGTGATTTGTTTCATGTGTTACTTCTTTATATTCATTCCAATTTTTTCTTGCAGTAGGATTAAAAAGAATATTTATACAGTTTCTTAAATTTAACTATGGATTGAAGTCCATAGCCTTTAGGAGACAAAAAATGAGATTTTAAATTCAGAACTGATTTCACTACAGTTTTGAAAGGTTTCAATTCATTAGTAACAGAATTTACTTCATCTAACTATAGATGTCTAAAAGTTAGACATCTGAGTTATTCAGCCTCAACCCCTTCAGAGTCTGATAATGAAACAGGTACTTCAGTGGAAAACTGTACCTGAACAGGTGCTTCCATCTGAAAGTATCTGTTGGTCACTACTGAATATGAAAGAAGTCTTGGTTGGTTAACTGGGCCGTACACAGTCAAATTTAAAACATTTTCAACTGGTTTCCATAACAGACATTCATGTACGCTTGTAACAAACAACCTTAGCTGGTGGAATGAAACTTCCACCATCCCACAGACGTGCTGAGAATAATTCATTTCTGTGCAGAGGTTCTTAATTGAATCATCTCTTCCAAAATGAGCAACCGATTAACGATCTAGAAGACAAATGGCACCGCAAAAAGATAAAGCTCATGATAGTTAAGAAGGAGGAATAGAAAATAAAAGAATTCATAAATAAGGCTTCAGAAATGAATATTTTAATAAAGTCAGAGAACTGGACAGCAATGTATTATGAAAAAAAAAGTATCAGAGAAGATTATTTCTTTAAATAAGCTATAGAAAAAAAAGTTATCTTAATATGAGGGAAGAACAGAAACTGTAGTAAGGGATAAGATTTGCTACACAAATATGCCCTTACTGATTTTAAATACAGAAAGAAAGAAAATGGAACTGAGAAGAAATTTCAAAGCCAGTTTAGGCCGATCTCTGTCTGTGCTATTGATGAAGATATGACAAACTGTCCATCATTCTTTGCAACTTCACTTATGCTTCACTCGATTCCTTTTGAGCTGATCCAAATCAGATCCTGAGAGAAACTGATTACTCTTCTTTCAGATCAAGAGGTTGATCGGATTCACTGAGCAGTTGCACCATTGTTAGTGCCAGTAGAACGGGTGGCGTGGAAGAAGGATTGCAGAACCTGGATGTCTCTTTCATTAGTGCAGAGGTCCTGCCTTGACATGTGTTGACTGCAAAGGTGCACTCCACGAAGCCTCTAAAGATAATAGCATGGGACCATAAAGGAAAAATGAAAAAGAAAATTACACCAAATGCAATCATACCACAAAAGTTCATAAAGTATGACAATACTAAAAAAGGGCCAAAGGAGCATGATGATTATCCTACCACAGAGTTTGTTCCATAAAACCCTACTAAAGTGCTTTTTTTCATGATTTTTAAATAATTAATAATTTAAATTATTTTTCATAATTTTTTAAATAATTATTGGGTGTAGATGCTATCAGGCAACTAACAAAATTTATGTCCTTGAATGATTTTGGTTGGGTACTCACCCTAAAATGGTGAAAGTCACAGGTCACTAAAATACGTGTATGTATATTTATATATGCATTCTGGTTTTATGTTGGTTGACTACAATATCAGCATCCATGAATAAGTTTGAGGCAGTCTCAGTGATTTTTCTTGAAAATTTGGAGATGAGTGTATCAGAAAAATGGAAGAAAGCAAACATTCCTCCTATATTTAAAAAGAAGGAAAATACATGAAAAACTGCTGGGTCTTATATAAATACTCACTTGAAGTGCATTTATCTAAAATATATATGTGTATATTATATGCATGAATTATCTGCTTGTGTAAGGAATACATGTTTTCTCAGTAAATTATTAGCATGTAAAGACATAAAAATTTATATTTAGTTAAATATTGTAACCTAAAGAAACTTATTATGTAATTGTTCTCATATTCTGCTAATATTTTGTTTGACTGATTTTTGAATTCCCTGTCATTTAACAATTAATGGGACAAAGAAGTGGAGCTTTGTTTCAGTGAAATTAAATATCTCTGTGTGTGTGTGTACATATACACCTCACAACTGTAGAGAATTCATGTTGTTTGTGGACAAGTGAAGGCCCCAGTTTGTCGGTAGTTGACAGGTATTTGGCACATTTCTATCTAGAAACTTTCTCTTGAATTTTTAAGCAGATTATTTTAAACAAGTGGTATATATAAGTAAAAACTAATGATTCTGTAACCCCTTGGTGTGCTTGTTGAGATTATTATCAACTAAGAGGCACCTTCAAACAATGCAGAGAAACAGAAACCCCCAAGAAGATCTCCCAGAGAAGAAACAAACTATATTCACAAGCAGGTTAGACCCGTCAGTATAATGATTTAGTAAGACTTTTTAGTACTAGCTAGCACAGCGTAATAATGATTTCACAGCATTTCTACATTTTTTTAAGGCTCCAAATTTCATCTGTGGGTAACACCACAGAATGTATAATCTTCCAGTCATCCAGATCTACTTGTTGCACCATCCCCCCATTGCTTAGGGGTAGATGTTGTGTAACAAAACGAGGACAAAAGAGCATTATTCTTCCTCTCTACTCAGGAGAAAAGCCAGGCCCTGGCAAAGAACAGTACTCCTCTGTCCCCCCCAAAAATTCAATAGCAGTCATGGAAATGGAGGCTGCGTCCTTGGACTAAAGCACTTGAGTCTTACTCCAAAGTCTAAAGGAAAATAAAACAAAAACAAACTAGTTTTTCTCCCCCACATTTTTCTCTGACACAAAGAAATTACTCCCATTCAGTGTGACTCTGTTGTTGACCTCAGACTTGAACCTAGGTCCTACACAAAACCCCCTGAATCTTCCCCTTTTACATGGCTTCAGCCTGCACCTCTACTTCCTGCTTTGACACTGATTATTCTTTACTGATGTGTTGACCTGTCTTCTCTTATTTGTTTGGATTTAAATTGTAAGTTACTCCTACAACATGGCTTTTGTTGCCACTAAATCTGACCTATTGCTCAGATTTTGACACATTTATGCAATGAAACATTGTAGAAAGTGAGTTTTAAATTTCAGTGGCTATCCTACCAGAACCCCTAGGTGTTGGATGCAAAGGGAGTGACTATCTCTGTTTTATTTCATTTGTTGCATTTCCAGGAAAAAGAAAAAAAAAAGAAAATTCCTGTTAAATGACTAACTGTTATGGCTGTTCTGTGCATTTTCTCTCCCCATGCTTTCTTCCCTCTCTCCCTCATATTTTTTTCTGTTTTCTTTTTCTTTTTCCCCCCTGCAATCTGTTGTTTTCTTTTACTTTTAAGAGATAACTATGGTAAATAAATACAGATTTAATCTTCAAATCCCCCATCAAGAGAAAATGCACAGTCCAGGTGAATGGGGGAAAGATAGACAAGAAAGGGCGTGAGAAATATAAAGAAAAGCAAAATCACTCTGCCGATCAAATCTTTCATTTCCAAACAGAAATAATTACAGTGATGGTCAGTGGGGAGGTTTGGGCAATTTATAGTGGTATAGCAGCAAGTTCCTATCAACAATACTTGATATTCAGGGCAAACCATAGAACTACAAGTCCTGAAGCGTTGCCTATAATCTTTATTTCATTTTTAGATGTTATGCTGTAATAAAATGTAAAAAGGGAATACATAAAAAGTTATAGAGGTGGGAAAAAACATGGTTTGAAGTTGTATGGCATTTCTTGACAGGGCATGTTCCTAAGGATATGCAGAGAATAACAAATGCTATTTGAAATAAGTACAATAGAGATCTGAAACTAGATTGAAAACCCAAGTCAATTTTCCTGAGTGTCATTTGATTAGCTTTCTTATATAGAACTGAAGCTTAAACAATGCTGGGATTCAGAGTGGAGAGGTGCTTGGGAACACAGTGAGAAATGGGTTACTCCTACCAATTTCATTTCTGTAGCTTTACAACATTATCATTGCACATTGTTTCAGTGTTTTTGCAATAATCCATAAATGAAGCAATGTCAGAGGGAATTTGATTGATAGCTGGGAAAACACAAAAACTGTGAAAGTTATTTCTTTGCTCTCTCTCTGCCTGTCACTGCCTTCTGGGCAAGAGATGTTACCAGTAGCTGTATAAAATAGCTAGAGTATATTGCCTAGCTGTCTATATGGGAAAACACTAACGAGTTTTTGGATATTGCTTTGGACAACAAAAAGGTGACAAATATGCATGTAACATATTTGACCTGTGGATTGGTTTGAGTGATTTATGTTGGTGGTGTTTTTTCTTTTTTTTTCCACCCGATATTGCTTTCTTTTTATCTCTAAATTTAATGAAAGGTGTCTTGCCCTCTTGCAACAAAATTAACCTTGAACTTGGTTTTCGCCTTTGGGGAACCCTAGGTTGAGAATGAGTGCACAGATAGCATTTTGATTTGCATCTAAAGAGGTCCTTCAGGGCTCGGATTTGAGCTTTG